>CM052319.1:7225346-7332624 GCA_028455605.1 Lasioglossum malachurum | reverse complement strand
CTATTCCTGTACCTATTGTCTTCCATAACATTTTGCAATTTCACCTTCCTTCAGAACAAAATGTACGTTTTACTCAAGCTGGTTCACCCCGGGCGTGAACACTGTCATATATTCTCTGGTTATATTTAGGTGAAGAGTGCGGAACCACCGACACCGACGAAGTAGTATCTCGTTGGCGATAGTGTTATAAGGCAATTACAGAATGGGTAATGTCAGCATTCTACTATATCATTCCTATTCTACTTGACGACAAGTATCTGGTCGGTGGTGGAACTTTTAGCGGTGTGGTATATCAGATCACTGTAAGCTCCACGTTATCCCCGCGCCCAGTCGCGCCCGGTTACTGGTCTCACTGAATAGCACAGGGGCTGGCAGTCTTTAATAGTATCTCGTCGGTGCCAACATTAGCACTAAGATAAAATTTTATATTCCATTTGCATTACGTGTATTCAATATGATTTGGCGGGAACAAAAAATGTTGAGCATGACATTTATAAAGCCTTTTTTTGCTTATCGGAAAAATTACGTATTCTATATGCATTGTGAACGGACAATTTAGTAATAAAATTTTGACGCCGCTGACATTCATGTTAAGGGGGTGAAAATAGCCCTTAAAATTGGGGGTGAAAACCCTATTTTTCTGCTAATATCGTGGAAACTAAAGGGTTTAAGACAATGATTCTTTAAGAATTTGTGTTTTATCGATCAAGTTGATAAATTTATAATATAAATGTCTAATACTTTTTAACAAACCATATACTATATAAATTTCATTAAAATCGGCGTGTTATATTCGTATGGTGAATGCTACAGGGTCATAACTACAGCTATTCAGGCGAACATTCGGATAATTTGTGAAACTCGAATTCAATTCAGCCACTAACAAGAAGTCTGATGCAGACTTTAACGACTGCTTAAAGTTCTTCTGCCCTTCTATAGTAAGCGATTATGCAAATAAATGAATTAGTTGGAAGAAAACTGCAACGAATAAAGTTGTAGAATTTATGTATTATGTTCGAACTATTGAATTATTGATGGAAACACTTGAACTCTCGAATTATTCATTATACAAACCAAATATTTCAAGTAGAATTTGCTATATTCCGAGGGGGATATCTTGTGATTGTTACGTTACATATCATGACTAAATGAACATGTTCTGAAGAGTTTAAGGCGACTATTGATCTTTAATATGGGGCATTACATGAGAGTTAATTGATGTGTAACATTATTGATACTATTATAATTTCTGTAGAAACTCAGGAAAAGTAGGATGTGGTGTGTTCAGGTGTTCTGACTTCACAAATATAAACATTTTTATTCAATGAGGATTCAGTGGGTCAAAAAACGAAGACAGTCGGTGTCCATGGAAGTTGAATATGACATCCATCGTTTATTTAATTTCTGATAACGCAATTATACAAAGTTAAGAGCTTATACACTACTAGTGTTCGGTCGCCAGATTACTTCGTCCGGAGCTACGCTAGGAATTTAGTCACAGTCGCGTCGCGAGCACCAGACCCGACGATCGTTTCCACCGGTGGAAACGATCGGGTTTTTTGCCCGTTCAAGTCGTTCCTCGATCTAGACAACATTAAATCTAAAATAACACGAAGGTAACAGTATCGCAAAAGTCCAGGTGAATAGGTCTATGTTTCAGCAGAAGGTACGCTTACATATAGAGTCCTTCGAGCAGTACCGGAAAGCTTCGACTCGAACGCGGTTTACATTCAAATTGATTTATCATCCTGTTATCGTGATGCGTAATATTTCAATGGTTCATGAAACCCCTAGATCGCGGGCAGCACCGCCCGCGGCCGCGTTTAACCTTGTCTATTTATGTAAAATTATGGCCCAATGTGGGCTTCGATTCGACGAGATATCCACATCACAATATTCTGTTATTTACATAGACTCTCTACATGTATGCTAACCAAATTATATATCTATATTTATAACGAAGTATATATATTTATATTTATCTTTATCATTATATTTATATTCATATTTATATTTAAATTTATCATTATATTTATATTTATATCTATATTTATATTTATATTTTTATATATATATATTATGTATGTATATCGTAATATAAAGATGACACTCCGTTTCATTTTTCCCAAAACGATATAATCACAACACTGTCCGCCAAACGGAAAGTACATACAATAATAAATGCTCGCGGTCTAATCTTAAAATCAACGATCGTTGCATATGGTTCGCCGAATATTTTTCTTCGTGAATGTATGTTGCCGGCAATAAACGATAGTGTTTCGGTGTCTTTCAGCGTGCAGCGCGTACCGGTTTACACTATTTAGAATATTTAAAAAGCTAATCCGCGATCGAACAGAGTTTGTACCTGACATTACAGGCGTTCGGCCTGAACGTTATTGTACTTACAAGTAACTCAGGCTCGGGCAAGGCAATCGTGTACAAGAATGTTTACTGATTATCGTAATTGACAAATAATTCGATATTCCACGTGAAGAAGAGAGAGAGATTCAGATATATATAGAAAGAGAGTGAGACAGAGAGCGGTGTTCGCGTTATGTACAGCCGCAGATTATGCTGATCGATAACGTATATTAACGCTGGAAGCACCGCGCGAATGGGCGAAAATAATTTTTCGTTTGCTTCATTTACCGAAATCGTAAAGCTAGATTTACTCGGTTTGAAATTTTTATAGATGAATGTTTGTAATTTTCATAATAAGGGATAGAGCCCGCTTTCAGCGGTCGGCTACCAGCATTACCAATATTTTTATCCCTCCAGGCCCCTTACCCTTCCGCCACTCGCCCAATTTCGCAGCGTAGCTCGTCTCACGTGCGTACCGTACGCCAGCGTGTCGCCACTGTCGCCAGCGTTAGTGGGAAGAGTGCAAAGACGAGCTACGCTACGAAACTGGGCGAGAGGCGGAAGGGTAAGGGGTCTGGAGGTATAAAAATATGGTAACGCTGATCGGCACTCCCAGCGTTAATTGCGCGACGTGCATTCGCGAAGGTAAACACTGGAGCGTGGATCTTCATATTATATGCCCTTAAATAAATTACAGAGGACAAGAGCGTGGGCGGCGATGGGAATTCAATCGACTGGCCAACGATGCTTTATAAAACAGTGTTCCATGGACGTAGCGCGTGTTGCTTGGGTAATAAGATAGCGAGTTGGGCAGTGGGAGAGAAAACCCTGAAGTAGGATATTGTACAGGACACCCGGACGCATCCGGGAAAAGATTGGACACGGTTTCGTAATTCGGAATAATTGTTCAACGTTCACGTCCGTGGCAATTTGGTCGATTCTTTACCGACGCGAACAATTTCGACGCCTGCGGCTCGAAGCAGACGGCGCGGCGGGGGCGTTCGAAATTTCTCATCGGATTCCAATTTCCATAAATCTACACAAATATCCGCAGTTACCGCTTGGAAGGGAGGAATCTCCCGCGACGCTTAATAATCAGACTGCAGATTTTGTGCGTTCATTGTTAGCAACACGTACGATAAACTTTAACGTAGATTGTATAAGACTAGCTGAAGAAAGGTATCGTTTTGTAAATTGGTTCGTGAAATGGGTGTTTGCATGAAGATCCGCAGTCTACTGGAAATCGAGGAGAAAATAGTGAGCACACCGAGCACGTAGACCTGCGCTAAGTACACCGAATTAATCGAACAGTGAAACATCTATGTCTCGGAGAGGTTGTCCCCCGATTCCGCGCAATGCCTCACTATGCGGACGTTTCTCCTGGTCGCATTTTCGGGTCGGGTCGAGTCGAGTTGTTCTTCGGGGTCGCCGAAACAATTGGAATCGGAGGCCCGCGGCGCGGCGGAGTCCGGAACAAGATATTAACGGCGTTCATTCACGGAGAAGCTCTCCTCTCGAGCTCTCTCTTTCCGGGCCACGCGCACGTCGTCCCTCGAATTCCTCCGAGGCGGCGCGGCGTCCGAGAGAATCGGTCGCGAACTCGGGGGAGATTTCATCGATCGATCCGAGCGAATGGAAATCACTGATCGTGTTCGGATCGACGCCGAGCATAACTCCCCTCATCCCCCGACGTGGAAACGGCTGATCGTTCTCTCGGCTGAGACATGGACCGAGCCAGACCCTTACGAGAGAATGCAGGAATTCCTCTTGGACTCGGACCGCTCGCGGATCTGCTGCAGGTGCTGCAACTGCGCCGGCGATGGCACGTGAGCGCTGCTGCTGCGGGAATTCAAATGCTGCGGGGGAGGCAACGATTGACGCCGGCGGCGACGAAGAGCCGGGCTCAGGTTGTACTTCAGCTTTGCCTGGATCAGCAGCTCCTTGAACACCTGCGAGATGTTTGTGTTGTCTTTCGCAGACACCTCCACGAATCCGTTCTCCCACGTGACCGTCACCAGCTTCCGCGTGCTTTCCGTGTCCACCTGCAGACGAAATTCAGTCATTAACGCGTTGGGTTAAGGTTGGATCTCCTAAGCGCGTCTGGACGCAGCGTTTTCCGATCCTGGAGTCTCCTATATTCATTACATTGTGTAGATTACAATGATTAGAACTTCTTTGACCTTTAAAGAATTGCCAACATACGTATTTAGCAGATTCTATTAAAGTATCAATCATCGAGAGAGTAGCATGTCTTAAGGTGGTGCACCAGTCAAACTGAAGTTTTACAAGTTTAAGAAGAAGGGCAACTCACCGCCCGTTCCGTGGTGGCCAAGTCGACCTTGTTGCCGACGACGACGATGGGCACGGCGCCCTTCGCCGTGTAGATCTGCGCTTTGAGTGTCTCGACCTCGCTGAAGGTGTTTGCGTCGTTGACGTCGTAGACGAGGATGAACGCGTCGGCGGACTTGATCGAGAGGTCCCTCATCGCCGGGAACTCGTACGAACCGGATGTGTCGAGGATATCGAGGGTCAAGTGCACCCCGGAGACGTTGAAGTCGCCGTGGTGCATCTCCTCGACGGTTCGCTTGTACTTCGGTGTGAACGTGTTGTAGAGGAACTGATTGATGATGGCGGACTTGCCGACCTTCGCGGCGCCCATCACCACAATCTTGTGCCTTATGTTGCTGTCGGCCGGTTTACCGCCGCCGCTGTCCGATTCCGAGAGCCTCTCGTTCCTGAAACAATCATCGATCCGGTCCGAGTTTATTTCGGGCACGCGAAGCCTAGCCGGGCTTTCTCATCGGGTTGATGACGGTCGCGCCGAAGGACGATCAAACCGTCGCGCCGCGCGCGGTAAACCGAAATTAGAGCCTACCGGAGGAAATAAAATTTCTTGATGTCCTCCCTCGGCTAGAGCCGGGAGGATCCTAACGAGGGCTGAGGTTCGAGCTAAAAGAGGCAAAAGAAGCGTCACGCGTTTAAGGGGACAACGGCGGTTGAGAGAATGGCGCTAATGAACGTTAAAGATCCCTTTCACAGGCATCAATGCCGTTATTGAGCACGCGTTTTGTGACTGTCCTGGATTCGTGCGACCGTTACACCGCGGCCTCTGTACTGTCTTCTATCGCGGCGGTAGCGGCAGCTGTGCTCTTTGCATGCACCAGATAACAACTGCCTCTACCCCTAAGTATATCTTCGTCTTCGTCTTCGTAATCATCTACGCTTATTACAGGAACGAGTCGGGCCGTGGTTATTACCGTCCGCACAAAGGAAGGAGAGCCGAGCTTCCCTTTTTGCGAAGTCTCGCCGCAAAATTAAAGCTCGGCCCGCCCATCAAGAGCGAGTCAAGAGAGGCCAGAGATGAAGAGGCCGGACGAAAGGAGGCAGAGAGCCTAGCCGGGACCCGCGGGGTAAGTGGTTGAAGGCTGAATGTGTTTCAAGCACCACGCTAGACGCTGCCTCTTGCTCGTTTTGGTCGCGTTTCTATGTTTCCACGCCGTTACACAACTTCCTCGCTTGCAACCCCTCGATATTCGAAACGCAAGACACTTATGGTAGCCATACACTACACATGACGGGATAGTTGTGTGTTCCTACCGTTAATTGCGTCGGTGATCGAAACGATACACAGTGGGATATTTAGCCCGAAAAGTCGGAAAAAAGTCGATTTCAACATTTTGCGTAAGTCGTAATATTCGACGTAGTTAAAAAGGTCTGAAGAATAAGGCTTCAGTATTATTTTCTTTTCATTTGTACACCCGTGAAGTACCCTACTCCATTGAAAATCAAGAGATTCTATAGCACGCTTTGTGCGTTCTTAAACAGTCTCTGAAACAGTGTTCATTCATTAGCGACTTTTAAGTGTTAACGAAATTGTGTAAATTCTTACATTACAGGAGCTTTTCAAGTAGGAGCACTTTCACACAGATTTCATTTCGTTATCATCTAAATTAGTATAGTTATTAATATTTGAACATACTCAATTGTTCTGTAAGTTTGTTACGATTATGAAACTTCATTGACGATTTCGTCATATTGTTCAGTACTATCCGGTGGTCTTCCGGGTATCATTACATTCGATAAAAGTTTCTGATCATAAGTGCAAAAATTTTTAATTATGTTATAGTACAGATTGACATGTTCCTTTGAAGTACGAAGTCACGAATAAAATTCAATCTGTAAAATGAGTGAATTATCGCTCGAAGATCTTTTACGGAACTATTTCTATGGAGCGTTAAGGAGATTGAAGTTAAATGAAAATTTCCTCCCTCCACTAGTCTTTTCAGTGAATTAAAAGAGTAATGAAATTGCACCATATTCTGCTGACTATCGTATTTCATGGACTTTAAATCGTATAAAATGTAACGAAGAAAAATCTTCAGTCCACCACGTCGCATGAATCCGCAAAAAAAATTAACATTAAGTGGTGCATAAGAATTAACACATTGAATATTCGCACGAAGGAGAATAAATATTTCCAGTAGTGTACGGACGAGGTAAGAATTTTACGTAGAAGAGGATTCTTCTAAAACAGAATATAGGATGTTTTTTTTGTAGATTCATATTTTTATCTCTCAAACTGATTTCAATAGAATTTTATTTTTGAAAAATATCTTAAAAATGAGATCCTATACAAATTTCGATTTTATTCCACACCGCAAGTTTTCAATACTAGAAATATCGAGTGATCAAAGAGACCAGATTTTACTTTTATATAATAAATTCCAAACATGAGTGTATAGTAAAATGTTAAGTGCGGATGAAGTGCTTTGGCAGTGAAATGTTGAAATCTAGAAAGATAGGTAATCAATCGGGCTTGTGAATGGTTCAATCGTAATCCAAGAGATCTATCCAGATGATTAAATGCCGCAAATGCAGAAAGATCCGCAGTGTGGAGGCGCGTCTCACCTGACATGTTTTGTCGGCCCGTCTTCCTGGCCCTCCTTCAAGGATGACGGCTGTAGACTGAACCGACGTCGAAATTGATGCCGTCCTTTCATCATTTGTGCGAGTACGTTCCTATAAAAAGGCAAGATTCATGAGCTACAGCAGTCTATGTATATCACGTAGAATATAAAAAGGAAATTCGAGAGTGACGGAGCAGTGAAACGTGTCGTTCCGTCGACGTAAGGTATTCCTCGTTAAAGTGTACAATCTAATAATCTGTTTACTTGTATTATGTTTCATCCGGAGAATTGATTTTCTATTGACTTCTATCGTAGCTAATTTTTACAGTTCCTTGTAATTTTCTCATACGATCAAAATTCTTTGCTTCGAAAAATGGTCCTATAACCATCTTTTCGGCGTTTTAGGACGCTGTGCGACGCGTCGTCGGTTTCTTCCAATTTCTATGTGCTCGAAGCCAAAGCTGCTGGCCGGCTCGCGTGTAAAACGTTCCTGGACAGCTATTACGTCGCGTCGTCTGCGCTCGCGGTTATAGATCTCTTGCGAGCACCTCGCAAGCGTGGGAAAAGCTTATGAAAACGGAGAGAGATAATACACTGTCTGTGTTATATTACACACCGCTTCTGTGTCTTTCCATTTCTCTATACTCGCGCATTAACACCGGACTGTGGCCTGCCCGCTCCGATGCATCGGAGAAATATTTCGCGCGAGTTTCCGGGAGCCTGTTCACGCTCCCGTTTAATTGTTCCTCTCGCTTATTGGAATGTTTTGTCCTCGCCACCGCGTTCCAGACGGACCGTGCAAACTGCCCCGCGCGACTTCCGGAAACTTTCGATCACAGTTTTCACGGAGAACGGATCGATCCACCTACAGCTGGACCTCCGCGTTTCTGATAAATCTCGACGAACCACAAGCGTCGAATCTCATATCGACTCGTTCGTTTACTGCGGACGTACGAACGTTCATTCCCAGTGGCCCTAACTGCCGGAAGTTTGCGCATCGTTTGTTTCAATTGGCGAATTAAAAAACTTTAAGCCAGCACACGGAAAATCTGAACATCGCGAGCTCCGGTTTTGAGTCCTCTAGAAACTTTCGAGTAGAATCTGAGGGAGGCTCAGTTCTACGAGGACTTCCAGAAGTGCTTTAAGTATCATCGAGCCTCGAACATTGTCGAATCTTTTTCGAGGAGCTCTTCCAGTTGGTAGACGCGGTTTACCGGTAAGAAAAGTCTACAATTAGACCGGGAAACTTCGCAGTGGAGCAAACGTCGAATTTTATTTTTCTCCGTCTCGGGAAATTACAAACAATAGGGGACTGTGTCGTGCTTTATTCAACTTTGCGTCCTTGCGAGTTTTCAGAGAACTTATACCTTGCGCGGGCGTTGCATAAAGAACCGAACAGTGTATTTATAATCTTACAATCGTATGAAAATCATTTCTTGAATGAACGCTGGCGGAAGACAGAACTTCTCACTTAATTGAACGAAGTAGGACGCGTCTTGTTTTTCAGCTGTACAATTTCATAGGATGAGAATGACACAAAAAATGTATACCGTTGGAATGGCATTATTACCAGCTGCATTTTCGCTGCAGAAAGTATAATGAAAGCGTTGAAGGATAACAAGTTATAGCCACTTTTCTGGGGACAATGTTTTCGGCCAAAAAAGTTATGCTTGTGTAAAGAGCAATTTTTAGCGTTTGTGACAGGTATTTAAGGGCATCGTAACTTTTGAACCACTGATCTCCAAGGATTGAAACCTGGATTTGTGGTATTTTCTCGCCATTCTCGTACAATGCAGCCAAACATTTAACTAATAGAAAAGTGTCATGCATCTTCTTAATTCCTAATTCTACTTCATATTGACTTGATAAAATCGTAATAAGAGACCTTGGGAGGTCTTGTGCATCTGAATAATTGCCTCGGTAATTGCACGGGTTAGCACATACTTCCCGCCGAATTTTCGCACAACTCTATCTTCCCATTACTACGTACATGACTATAATACATACAACAACGTTTCGTAAAAGGTATCGCGTGTTAATCTTGTCGCGAAAATCGAGCAGCCATTGTTGCTCGTGAAAATTATAAAGGCTTTGTTCACGGCGGCGAACGTTAAGCGAATCTGCGTAGATAAAAAGGTCGCGACCTCGGCGGCAACGAATATTCGCGAGTTTAACGAGGAAACGGCGCGGCGCCTGGAATTTCAAAGCTTCGTTAAATAGGATTCGTTCGGAGCGATTAATGCTCGTCATCCTTTCGACACGAAGTAAGCTGGTATTAAGACGCGAGCGCGAGGATTCTCGGCTCGAGGAGAGAGGGCCCCCATGAATTTGCAAACACCCGTGAAAATTATTCACTGCTCGCTTCCGCCGAACGAACCCACCCTCGCGAAATTATGCCCACGTTCAACTCTATTTCGCGAGAATAGACGTTCGCAACAGATGGATCGTCAACGTTAGTGATGCTGCGACGGTCTGGAAGCTGCTGTCTCGAGTCATTTATGTGTAACTCATTTTGAGGAAAGCATTCCTACAGTGACTCGCATTCATATTCAGCCATTTTCTTTCGAATTGGACGTTACAAGACTTTTTGTGAAGCTAGAAGGATTATCACTCAAAATTTTGATGAAATTTTTTACGTGTGTACCACCAAAGCTTATTAAATTTTCAGCACTAGACCAGATAAAAGAGATGTACAAAGTGACCTATGGTATTTCCTCCACAATTCTGACCAGCTGCAAAAATTGCAACATTTCTCCTGCACGTCATCTAATTTTAGTTAACCTTTTAATTCATACCATACCACACATTTTAATTCATATCGTACCATAATGCAAAACAATATATCCACACTACTATATTCCGCTGCGTTTTTGTATATACATATTTACGGGTTCTTGAAGTATATACATTTTTTTAAAAATAAAACCAGTTTTTGAAATTTACACACATTTGGAAAATTTTAAGGAAGTTTTTACGTCGTCCAGGTTTCGGCTTGTTGGTGGAAGCAATCAGAAATTTAAAGGGGTTTTATTTCTTCTTTCCGGAGGGAAGAGATCTCTCTCCGGGCGATCGGCTCGGGAAATGAAACCGGAGGAAAAAGCGACCTGGGAAAGATGAAAATTTCGTTAGTAACGTCGTAAAATTTTCACTAGCTACTTGCGAACGATCCGTAAAAGCGACAGTGGTTCAATTTGCAGGATCGATCGATTCTTTTGCGTTCCGTAGGCGCGTCTCACGGTGATCTAAAAAACTTCAATTTTCAACTTCGTTCAAAATTAATGAAATTTACCCAAGTGTATCACGCCGATTTTAATAAAATTTATACAGTATATAGTCTGTTAATATCTCGGATACTAGAAGATCTGGGACAATAATTTTTTTTATTTTGTGTGTCTTTCGATCAAGAAACGTAGTCGTATAAAACACACACGAATTTTAAAAAACTCATTAACCTTCAGTTTCGAGATACTATCAAAAATAGGGTTTTTTCACCCCCAACTTTGTGGGCTATTTTCACCCCCTTAACATGAATATCAGCAGCTAAAAAAATACGTGTATAAATAGTCCCATGTAAGTTTTGGTATGACCACAAGTTAATAGGCACATAAATGATGACAAAAGCTTTAAAGGGAAATGTTCTTCAAGATGGTGACCTTGACAACATATTTCAAGGACATATTTCAACAATGGCACTTCCGGATTAATCCGAGACCGGTTTCGCCGTGCAATGTTGCTAATGCCTATCGTTCCGGCGAACGGCGCCCATGGGCGTCCTTCGGCTCCTCGCCGTAGGAGGCGACATTTTCTAATCTTGTCCAGGCCGGTTCCCCGATTCTCCCGTGGATAAACACGTAAACTCACTCTCTCCCTGTAGAAACCGTTTACACCGGATCGATAACGGCCGCGTAACGCAGTTTCCCGCCGCGCGATAAGCTCCGCACTCCGCACGCGTGTCCCCGTGGCGGCGCGAGGCCAGACACGCGTTCCAGATGCGATGGAGAACAAGACCCGAAGGATCGATAGACCAGTGTGATAATTGCCAGGCAACTGGCTGAAAACGACGCTGATACCGTCTCCCGCGAACTTTTTCATCGATACTCATCCGACGAACCGTTCCGCCCGCTCGAGCCGAGTCGATCCGAGTAGAGCTGGCTAGGCTCTGTGAATTTATTAACGGCCTGCCGCGTGATTTATAGATTGTGGATATCCGGGAATTTATAATGCTTTCCGCCGACGACCCAACGCAATAACCCGCCAGTTACAATAAAATGTCGTTGTATTTTTAACGCGATTCTGGCGAAACTTTCTGTCTAGTAACTCGGTTCTTTTCGAATTTATGTTTGGCTATTTTTAAGGAATCGCCTGCGGGTAGATTCTGTTTACTAGTGGCTTGCTTCGTGAGCGATAGCATTTGGAAGCTGATTGTACAATCACTTGGTCGCAAATAGATTAATCTTACAATATATCTGGAGATGAATATTTATTTCGTCATTCGAGTGTGCTATTGGTATTTAGAAATTTGTCATTTTCCTCTTAATTTAATAAACGACTCTTTCACTTCTTTGAGTCGTAGTATACAAAGAGTGTATTCACGGTTATTAAAAATAGAATACACTCTTTAATAAGTAGAACTTTTTAATGGAACAATTCTACCATATAGTTGTTGCAGAGGAAGCTTAAATTGCCTTACTTGCATTGATCAACTTGTTAAATTGGCTTAAACGCTTGGTTTAAAGGGAACATAAAAATTTTATGCTCCGAAGAAAGAAAAAGTAAAGATCGTTACGAGCCGCTCGCTAATCAGAGCATTTTTCAAAATGTGCAATCATTTTATTTATAAACGTTTTGCAAGGCAATCAATTGCACCTTCAATTGTGTGTTTCTGTTGAAATTGATCTACAAGATCGAATTATTCTTTCTTGCATGTCTCTGGTATAGTTGGTATATGTATACATGTTGGTATACGTATACGTGTTTACCAATCGATTATTCCACCGCATGTGCATCAAGAGGTCAATCAGAATCGGCGTGCCGTCTGTTCGCGTGGCGAGTTTCAATTCAATTTTTACCTCGTAAAGGGAAGATAAAGTTCCGATGTGAATCGTGACAAAAATTGAAGACGGCGACGTGGCGCACATTCACAAAGTCCGGGTTACGATGCCGGGCTATCCTTTAAAGATACCGAGCCGGAGACAAACGAGCTTGGCGAAACTTTTGCGACGCGCACGAATGCTGTTGCGTCTCGTGTTTTCCTCGGGCCATTAGAAATTACTCCGTGAACCAGCCAGCAGCGTAGCCATTCGCTTGTTAAACTTTTCCTCTGGTTTCTTCATCGAAAGGACCGTACGATTCCAATAAAAACGCCTCCACCGCGCGTAAATATGTATTCGAGTGCGCGCCGGTCGTTTTCGTGAACGATAAAAGTGAAAATTCGCGGATGTCGAGGGCAGACACGTTTTAATCCTCGCGTTTATTGGCTCATAAAGCTCTGAAGAAGCTGCAGAGGCGTTACTCGTATCGATCAATGTTCCACCGGCGATATTGCCGCCATAAACCAACGAAACGCGCCCTGTCCAACTTTTGAATCCAGTTCCTCGGGGATTTATTTCTCGCCGGTTTGTTGTAGCAGCTCCGAGAACAATAAAGGACGAATTTACTATCATCAGTTCCCTCACCCTCCACGATAACGCCTTACGAAAACCCCTCTTGCGAGATACGCAGTGGACCCGGTCGACGTCGCGCGCTACAAATTACGGTAATTAGGAAACGCGGCGATCAGGCTCCCTAATATATGAGTTGCGATTTGTAATTAACCGCGGGGGTTGCCGGTATCGCTCCTTGGGGAGACGGGTAATTATTGCTCCGCGACTCTTTGGAAGCATTCCCAATAATCGGGAACCTTGCTTATTAGAAGCTCAGTTGATGCGCGTGCACATAATGCCTCAAATACCGAACCGAGCCGCGGACCTGGATTACGCTCGATCACGATCATCGATTCCCTCGCTAAAATTGGATCTTTCCATTCCAAGATTGCTTTATTGAGGTAAATGTATCTATGACAGCGGGTTCACGTTTGACTGCGGTATCTTTGCCCAATGAGATTCGAATACGTAAAAGTGAACATTTTGCCCTGAATAAATTTGCACAATTCAATGAGAATGCATTCTCGTTGGCGAGGCGAACAAAATTTTCAATCATTCTCATATACTCATTTTAAACATTCTTCATGAAAGGTAAAAATAAGACCATTTTTCTTATATCTAAATCTCGAAAAGACGGTTATTCACACGATTGCGCATTCCTTACATATGTATATTGCTTTAAATTGCATGACTCTCCTGTAATATTTCCTTTTCTCGACTGATGTCACTTTCCTTATGCATAAACGAAATGTTCCAAATCCACCGCTAGCACAGGAACTGGAACTGTTGCAGAAAAATATGGAAAAAGGGTCCGTAATATTATTCGAGTGAAAGACGATTTCGTGGTTTGAAAAGAAGTAAAGTAAACAGCGGATTCGGGGAAAAAAGCATGGTTGAAATTTAGTAAATACTGTACAGTACTTGCGTCAGAGGTGTGTACAAAGAGATTCCTTTGGAGTAGAGTAAAGGTACGAGAATTTTAGAATTCGAAATTTAAATTCGGGTCCCAAAGGATGGTAGAAAAAACAGGACACGTGTATTCTGCGCAACGCAGTTGCAGTGGAATCGAACGAGCGAAAAATGGAGGGAAGTCTCGCGAGTGAAAAGTGCCTGTGGGTATCGTTACGGCTTCGTCCGTGTAATCAGATGCGCCTCGAGACTCAGGATCGCGAAATAATCTGGATTAAGTAGATCCTGAGCTCGTTCTCCCCTTGGATCCTAGCATCCACCAGCAAATCTTCCCTTTTGAATATTGTGTCTGAAAATTTGCGAAGAGGGTTCCACATTGATCGACTTTTCTCGAGAATGGAACAAAACCAAGAAGGAAGATCAATTTTTTAAATTGTAACTTCTGTGCATGACATCTGGAAGAATGTTCTAGTTATAACTTATCAATAGACTGTGGAACTTCGTACAAAATAAAAATTGTCTGTCTCGATTGAAACAGACTGGAGTAAGATAGATAGGCCTTTCGTCTTTCAATAACTGTAATAGGCCGAAGACAAGGTATTAATGTCCTTAGAATTTCTTAATTTTTCTTTTGGATTTTAACATAAATTCGTTCGGTTGAAATACAAATATATTCTAACCAATTTACGTTACTTAATTCTATTGTAAATTCAACCTACTTATTATTCTCATAAATGCGAACGAATTTGATTAATTTGAAACATTTTGATCGATTCCTGCCCGATTTTTCAGACTTGACCAACATAACGCTCTGTCACGATGTTTTCCCAGTGCGGGCATATCGCATCAGGCTAAAATTATGCGAAAGCGGGTGATATACGTCCGATCGATATTCAGATTATCCGAAAAAATGATGCGGGCAAGCGTAGGCGGCGCGTATCTCGCTTAGTCGTCGCGATAACGTCTCCCACGATTTACAGCTAATTCGACGAACGCGCCTCGATTTATCTCGCGGCCACGAGCAGCTGAATAAATGTGTTCAACCCGCTTTATTTATAACATTAAGAAAGCCACTGCGATCGCACGCCTCGATATCAGAAATATAATAAGCAGATATGTACGGCAACTCCCATTTCCGAAGACAAATCTCGAGGTACGATCACAACGTTTCTGAAATGTTGAACGTCATTTCTTTTATGTATAGTATTTATTATAGTATAAAAATAGTGCTTTGCGACCAGATCATTGATCGTAATAGACAGCGAATTTTATACAATTGTGATCGAAATTAGTAGATTATGCAAAAATTAGAAAATATACAGATTAGAAACACGAAAGAATAGAATTGATTCTTTTTGATCTAGCAATACTTTATGAAGGAACGGCATAAAAAAGAAACGTAAAAGTTATGTTTGATAATTCTATATTAATTGTACGAATTTGAGCAAATACTTTTGCACACATATTCTGCAACGCTTCTACTTCAAGATGCGAAGAAGAATATGGAAGTTCTGAAAATGGAAATCCAGAGAGCCCCCTTAAATCGTGGTCGAGACGCATCGATGCTTATTCCTTCACGAACGCGGCTATGAATATGCATGGGAGTACTGGCAATTTTCTTAATTGAAAAGAGGCTGTCCGGGGGGCTGGCCGAGGCACCGGATACCGACGGCCATTTTCATTTCTTGACAAAAAGCTGGTAATGAGAGGCGACGCCCCCTCTGCCCTGGAATCTGAAATTATCAAGAGCCGCGGCGAGGGCTTTGCTTCCGTGACCGGGTGCCCCGGAGAGTGCGTAATTAGTATCATTATTAAACAAAGGAGTCCTCGAGACGCGGAGTGGTCGAAAGAGAAGCGAACGAGAGGAGGCAAAATGGGGATCGGGGTCATCGCGGTGTGACAAGCCCCGGAGAGATAATGAATTTCGTCGTCGCGTCCCGTCGCGCGTCGCATCGTTGTCGTTCGCTCGTCGACGGCACGCGTAGTAAACAGGTTGACTCGCGCGTCCGTGGGATCGATCGGAAGTAGAATCGACGTTAAACAGACGCGACATCTTCTATCGGAAAACAGTCAGGCAACTTTTTCAGCCGACCCGTTAACGCTTTGGCATTAAGGCATTAACACAGTCATTGATTTTAATTAATGTCAGCACCGCCGTCGTCGTCGAGACACACACACACGGAAGAATTGCTGCGCACGTCAATCCTGACGAAATTTTTCTCTTTCTCTATTTTTTTGTGCGACGAAACGTCGAACCGACGTTGACGGAATCCGTACGACGTCCGCCCGTATTGTACCGAAGTGCCTGTGACCCCGGGTTTTTTTTCGAGAGAACGCACAGCGGTTCGAATGCCGCTACCAGCTGAACGAAATTTATTTTCAAATCAACAAAAATGAATTGTGCCAATGAGATTTATAATAACCCTACACTAAAAATACTCAAGTCTTAACCTCCTTTGCAGTCGGAGCTATTTTAATTCGAAAATTAAACATCTCTTCCGACCTAGAATAATTCCATTCTTTTTCCATTCCACTTTCTCCATTTTATGGATATGAAATTGATGTAACACCTCATACAATACTAAAATGTTTAGTTGTTTAGTAATTGATTAGATACCGAAATATTTAATAATGTAAACAATATTTCGAATAATGGTATAGCAATTTTTATGGAACGTCTATGTAGACATAAATGTGTAAATGTATCATAGATCCTGCATCTCGAAGTGAATGCAGACTTGTTTCATTTTGCGTAAAAATCAATGTACCATTGACGTGAAAATACAGGCTTTAAGATATGATTCTCCGGGAAGATTGTATCACGATTTTGTTCAATTAAACAGTTGTATGTGCTGTGCAATATATGATTAGATTAGTCAAATAAAGCACACAACTTTTTCAGCCGACTGATCAGCCGACTGATAAGTTTGTACGCAAAGGATAAATAATGATAATCCTGCACGAAGGCTTTCCAATCTGAATAATTGCAGAGAAAAAATCAGAGATGGACGATTTCGACTCGTGCAGTAGCCATCGTTGAAAATCCATTCGGAACGCGATCTACGCATTGGCAGCGATTCCGGCACAATCGCCGGCGGTATCGATTGTTTGTGGAACAACAAGCTCTGGCCGGTGGAAAATAGAAATGGTACACCGTCGTAAACTGTCTCGTTTAAGGCGTTCTTCCGCATCGATGGAAACTTTCACGTAACGCGAAAAGGTATCGCCTCCTACCTCTCGTTCTCAAAATCCAGCGATACTTGTCGTCATAAAAGGTGTTTACCGTGTAACCGGCACGTGTGCGGAAGAGCAAGAGGGAAAGAAAGAACGAGATAGAGAGGGAAGGACGTGCTACACGGACGGTATAAATGCCCAGCCCTTGTGGAAAATGCTTTTACGGGCCTCGTTCAACCTCGTAAATTACGGGGGCAGGGTAGAGGCAACAAGTTCGCGACAGTTTCTCATGCGAGGTTCTTCGCGCGACCCAGTCGATAATCGATCGTCTTCGGTTTCAGTCAACTTGTCGCCCTTACGCACCAGTTGATTATATGAAACCGGGTATAGCCGGGCCAGAATCCGACCTCGCTTTATTAAACTCTCTTCTTTCTCTCTCTCTCTCTCTCGCTCTCTTTCTCTCCTCAACGAGATAGAATTTTCTCCGCTAATAAGGCGAGGGCTGGCTGCGACAGTATATTGTCCGCGAACCAGAGTGCCAGATTTAATGGCCAGGCAACCGGAGACCCGACTCTCGCTGTGGTTCGCGAAAAGCGCGACAGCATCGCGGATGAGCTCTAATTGCAAAGAAAGACTCGCGATTCTCCTCCGTAACAATCCTTCTCTTTGCTTTTCTCTCTTCTTCATAGACTACGGATGTCTTTTCGGCTTTAGTCATCAGGTGTTCCGAAGGAAGCTTGTCCTCTCGGAGCTTATCGACCGGAACAACTCCGGAAACTTCCGCTATTGCGCCCCGACGACTCAAACTTTGGGAACAATCTCTCTCAATTAATCAGAGATTCGTCCGGAAAATCCTAAGAACCAAGGGTCTCGTGGGTGGAAAGAGAGTATCGACATCAGAGAAGTCCGCTGATCGTCAGCATTCTCGACTTCCGGTGTAGATCTTGCTGGCATTTCTCTTTCGCTATCCGCAAGTTTGACCGGATCTCTTCGCTTGCGGCTACCCCTGATCGGCTTACCAACAAGTCGCGTAGGACTCTGACATTCTGCTTGCGGGTGCATTCTGCTGTTCGGAATACTGATTTTCGATTCGACTGGCAGAAACTCGAAATATGAAAATTCAGGAATTCATGATTATCCGTTAGTAAGTTATAGTTAAGAATATGCTCTTGTAGAATCAGTAAACATAACGATGTTGAAAAGCTAAGTTCAAAATTGGTCATTGCTATTGGTCATGCAATATACATTCGATAAACATTGCTTTTTTACCAAACGAACAGCTAGATTGAAGAATGGTTGGAAACCTTTATTGGAAATGTTATAAGTAGGTTCTTAGGACTAGGATTAACTTAGAATCGAAAAGAGAGAAGGAGATTCTACGGAAAACTAGGTCACAGAAGTCGACTAATATTTCTCGAAACAAAATTTCGTTCTCGAGTTGATCGACTTCGAAAATTAATCCGGCACACAAGGATTATGACCTGGTTATCAAAAACAAGCTCAACAAAAATAATTAGCCGAGCAGCACGTCTAATTAGCTTTAATGATTACCTTCAGAGAGTAGAGATTCGTTAAAATAAAGTTTGCAATGTATACTTTGATTTTGTTTCAACGCGGAAGGCATCAACTGTACAGAAAAAGTGTACTTAAAATACACACTGCACGTAGACCTTACCTTAATAACTATAGTTTCACCCTGGCCCAATACAAATAGTGACCGCTAAAGAAAGTCGCAGGTCGAACATTCTTATTTTTAACTACAATTTTCTTATGGTCAGAGTCAATTGAATAGTGTACCGCACAACAGAAGTTGGAGAGTTCTTAATGTTCTTCAAAAGTTCTTCATTGGTGCACAACAATTTTCATATTTAATTTTTTGCAGGGAATTTTAATTTCTCCAGGTATTTAAGACACTTTCGATCTAGAATTTCGATCTAGAATTTCGATCTAGAATATGTAGAACATTCTACATATGTATATGATTTTTTTAATTTTATGGATAGGAAATTTATACAATATAAATATGGTATGGTCATTTAAAGTTGAGCATATTTCCAGTTTCTTGACAGGTAAGAGCGCCGCCATATTGGCTCGCGGTCGTCACTACAAAGCAATATGGCGGCACCCTTACGTGTCAAAAATGCTCAACTTTAAGCGACCATAGTTCCTTAACTATTGATCCTAGAGGATCGAAACTTCGGGTACAAATCTACTGGATTACATACCAAATACATCATAATTTGTAGGAGAAAGGTACTAATTTTGGGTTCGGTAAAGTAAAGTTTACATTATCTTATCCAACTTCTGTATTACGAGACACTGTATTCAATTACTACGACCATAAGAAAATTGTAGTTGAGAATAAGTATGTCCGACTTTGAGCGAGTGATACGAGTGATCTTTTAAGACAATCTAAAGACTGTTCATACCATTCAGTAGAGAGTAAACTACACTTTAACATCTACAGCATAAAACAATCGTCCCATTTTTCTAACGATCTAGCGTGCGCTAAGTTGCATTATTATTATCATCATCAGTATATTGCCCCGCGCGTGCTAACTCGGCCGACTTATTCCAACGTGATCCGGTTCAACCCTTCGATGGTGACGCGTGGTGAAAGCAGAACGAGATCCCCACGGTGACACTCTATCCCATGAACATACAGGGTGTTTCCGATCTGGTGGTACAGCCAGAACAATCTGGATATGGTAAAAAACTTGGAATAAAATTTTCTCATCCGAGATTTCGTTTCCGAGAAAATCCAATTTGAAAATTCATCGAGTACTGATTCAGGCTGGCGTGTCTGATTATGGTCGACCAATTCTACTGCTTCCAAATATAAGTTTCTCCAATCTCGTTTGTTCTCCATCTTGTCCTCGATATTTTCGACTGACTTCTTTCTATAGAATCATCCACTCTCAGTACGATTAGATGGCTATATCGTTAAACGATGTTTTACGATCTCACGATGTTAAAGCCAATTTCCTCGGAAACGAAGCCTCATTTAACAGAATCGTATTCTACCTTTTTGAGCTTACTTATTCTCGTAGAATCGTTCCCTTTCAGTATCATCAGATCGTCGTATTATTAACCCCTGTGCAGCCAACCACAATGAATAGACAGTAGAAAACTTTAGTATTTAATATCTTTTGCACAAAGTTTGTATTTTGAGACTAACAAGCGACATTACTCAAGTGTAACACGCCGATTTTAATGAAACTTATACAGGATATGGTTTGCTCAAACATATTTGACACATATTTTTTTATGCAAAAAAAGATGAATTTTTTAAATATTGTTCAAACAAATTATTTTTTCTGAAATCTTTTTATACGGCTACATTCCTTGATCGAAAACACGCAAATTGAAAAAAGATCATTGTCCTAGACCTTCCAGTTTCCGAAATATTAGCAAAAATAGGATCTTCACCCCGTTAACATGAATGTCAGCAGCTAAAAGAAATTCTCGTCAACAGTAAAACAGTTTTCAACAAACTATATCCAGTATATCCAGACAATAACGTTTAGAGCAGTTTTGTAATATTTTGAAGGAACATTAAAAAGTTGTTGTAAGAAATGCAGTGAACGGGAACCCCCGGGTTTCGCGTTGTTACGATGTCACGTTGATTTTCTAAAAAAAAAAAACAAAAAAAACGAAGTCCCTTTCTGTTCGACTTCAGATTCTAGATATTCGATGTCAGAACCACCCAGTATGTACATCGGTATCGCGTCTCACCGGGAGAAGAGCGACGGTTGCGTCGACGTGGTACGAAATACGGCAAACGACGCTCGGGGGCGGGGGTGTCAGTGGAGTCTGTTCGCCGCGGGACGCCGGAATATCGTGCCGGTGACACGAGGAGGGAAGAAGCAGAGAAAAAGAAACTGGGAAGCTGAAAAGGAGAACCCTGGGGTTGGGAATCGCGCCCCCTAGCTAGCTTAGCAGTCGTCTTGGCCGTCGTCGCAGCATGCCCTTGCTTCTCCGCTCGTCTGAACTGGATCGGTGCAGTACAACGGGACCCGACAGCATGGAGCCGGCCAGTGCCGTCGACTGACTTCGCTCCAGGTCGTTGCTCCACTTTGCTGGAACACGCGTTTCCCTGCCGCCACCCATACACATACACGCGCCGACGCTGACGGCTGATCGCCAATACCGAACCGGACACCCCGGTAAACACATGCGCGACTTCGCCTCTCACATTTACCCGCACCGACGCGTGAACATTCTCCCGGTAATTCGCATAAACTTCGACCGTGCGTGCATTGCGCGCCTCGGGCTTCTGTCATCATCCTGGACTAGCCGGTGCCCCACTTATCTAGCTATCGAAATCTGCTATTCGGATCACGAGATGATTGCTAACATATGGATCTTGTGGGTTTCTTTGATAAACATCGACCGTTGTGTCAATATCCGACATTTTACTTGACGTGCAATTACATTGTAACGGTTGTACTTCGTAGTATCAACGAAAATTTTTATATTATAACTGTGAATTAATCCATAATCGTCGAGGAAACCTATGACAATTTTAACCCTTAGCAGTCGAGGGGTTACTCAAAGTCGCCACTAAAAATTGCTGTACCATTAGTCACAATATTGTTTAGATGTTAAAATTGCACCGACTGCAAAGGGTTACTTATTATTTCGATGAGGAGCATTTGAAGAATAGTGAAAGGTTAAAATGTCTAAAGAGACAGTGTATTTTGAACCCTGACGCACTTTACCGAATGGTCCGTGACTTCGTCGTTTGTGTGAATCGAACCGCAACATGTCGAGAGCACGTTCTCCGAAGCAAAATCAATTTTTTGAACCTGTTACCCGAGAACCCGCCCCTAATTCGGGAGACAAGTCCTCGGAGACGGACGCAGTCTTCCGGGAGGGTGGCCGCCGCCCGGGTCCGTAATCCAGGGCGTAGGGAACGAGAGGTCGGGAGACGATAAGCGAAATTACTTTTCCACGACGCTGTTGACCAAAATACCCTATTTCCCGGGTTCGGTCACGGCGGAACGGCCCCATTTCGTTCGCGGAAAAATGGCCCGTTAATATCGTGCGGTTCCCCTGGCCACATTAGGGTCAACGAAACCGGTCGCGTTCTGCTGTATCTGGCCAACGCTGCTGGCAGCTTGCTCGCATAACTCATCCGGGATTCCGTTGGCTGGATCTAGCCACGCGTGCTCCGGAATGATGACATTCGGTCTGTTTGGGGCTACAGTGTACATGTAACACAGTATACGCAGACATCCTGAAGTACTTGGGCCATTTGCGCCCTATCTTCATGGGGTAAGAATAAGTAGGGCATCCTCGGGTCTCGAATCGGATAAGACGCGTCCTCGACAGTTAATCCTACCATTCGGCTAAGGTGATTGTTTGGCTCGCAGAGATGCACTTACAGAAAGCCAAATCAAATAGGAGAAAGAGACGGAGACTTTTGGATACTTCACCGAGCGGCTCGCCGAGATCTTCGAATAAAAATGTCGTTGCTAAACCGCGGAACGTTATGCAGCTTTTATATTCTCGTAGAAGAGGAACAAATTTCCGCTCGGAAATTTCTTTCCGAACGACTTTTATCGAGTACGCTATAAACAATGTTTAGTCGGCGTACTGTTTTCTTTCGATTTCTGCCATTTCCTTGTGCTCGATATCGGGCTGCGTCAGTTTTAAAAGGATGCTTCTGATGCATGAAGTGAAACGTTCGCATGTCGGAGACTTTCTACATCTTTCCCTGTAATACATTTTTGCAATAACGTTTCTGTTTTGTTAGCTACTTTATGCACTGCCTTAGACGATTTTACTCCGAGTTACAGTTACAATTGGAGTATACAGAAAACTATTTTTATACATTATCTCGGAAACAAAGACCGAGCGGCAGTAACACGTACAGGAAGAAGTCGCTGAGAATTATGAATTCTGCAACATATTTGAGTTTCATCAAAATCGCCGCAATGTACCCTTTTGTAAAGATGTAGAAGTTATTCAGGTAACTCGTCTTAGATGACTCATCCTGTATAAAGTTGTAACAAGTTTGAAAGCAAAAGAGAATTAACTCGAGATACATTTACGAGTAAAGACACAAACCCGCAGGTAGGCAACGTGTTCAATCAACAAGCAACCCCACGAACATTTCCCTGAACGTTTCCAACAACTTCATTCAACCGAAAGGCACCATTAATGAAGCGAAAACATGCCATGATTTCGGAACAGCAATTAATATCCGTACAATTCACCCCCATTGTGCAGACCAAATAGCTTCCTTCGAATAAATGACTAATGATCTCCACCGCGAGCGGCAACAAAAGGGAGCGAGCGTGCGCGTAAACGCCGATGTGTGCCGTAGTTGGCAACACGTACACGGTTGAACCCGTAGACGAGTTCCGTTGTCCCCGAAACCCGAGTGAGCGGATTCTTGACACGCAAGAAATTTACTATTACCCTCGACCGAGTGCTCCTGGTCCAACTGGGACGTCCGGGGCCATTACTCCAGTTTCGTTTGCCGGCGTCTCCTCCGGAATAGTCCGCGGCCATTGGCCGTTCCCGCGTCGATGATCCCGACTGCTTCCTCGCAGTGGAAGATAGCTCCCTTTCTCTCTCTCTCCAACTCTCTATACCGACAGCTATGCTCTAGCTATGAATTACGAGGGCTTTTTCCCGGGAGCAGGATCGGGAACTGCCGTCGGACGCGTTCGACGGTAATCGCTGCTGCGTTCGTCGTTCGCGACGCGTATTTACGATGGGCCATTTGTCAGCCGGATGGCCCCGGGAGCCCGATGGGGCGGGGCTTCTCAGGACGTCGCCAGCTTCTTGCGTCTCGCGGAAGTATTCTAATGAGACGGAAAGCCGTTGCTCCAGTTCCGTTGGCCTGTTTCGGATGCCACGCTACCCCAGAGCGACTCCGTTTGATGATAATGACGTCGACCTCGCTGAGCCGGTTCGAAAGAAACGACGCGGTTCGCTGATCGAAAAAGCTTGATAGATGAGCCTCGGCCTGTTTAGACTGACTGAGACGTTCTTCGCGCACCGTCGCCGCCTGCCCGTTTCTTCTATGGAGCTTTAGCCGAGATACGATCCTCGGAATTTCCATTTTCCAAAGGCGAGGGAGCCACCCGGTGATCCCTGGACCGGCCCTTCGATTTATAAACCTCCAGCCGATAGACCAGATTGGCTAGTCTTGAGCCCTGGACATTGACAAATGTGCCCGTCAACGTGTGTTCTCTCGGTTTCGTGAGATCGATCGGCACGAGATTTTATGAGATCGTAAACACCTGATTACATACACCATCGTCCGGATCACCGCTGCTTTCTACAATGGATAAGAAAAGACCGGACCAGGAATATACCGGTTTTATTCAGTAGATAGTCTGATTTTCTGAAAAGTTTTAAGCTTCCCTTCGAAGGTAAAAGTATACCAGCAAGTTCTTTGATTGTGCATTGAAAATCATGAACGAAGATTATTTCTGTTAAGAAATAATACATAATAATAATGCAATAGTTGATATAGGTATGATATAGGTAGACTTGCAATATGATATCATTCACATCTTGAATTTCGTTTCCATATTCACATTTATGGGATCATCGATGCTACGCACCAGGCAAATTTTATTTAAAATTATAGTACTCCATTATTTTCATTTTAATGGAAAGGATATTTTTAGAGCAGAATAAAATATTACTTCTAATAGTGCGATAAATAATAAATAATATAATATATTTTATTTTAGATCGTGAAATACATATAACATTGTGTTAAAATGTTATTTGACGTGGAGGGTTTTTAAAATAATATTCCAATTAGCAAAAGGATGAAACGAAAGCTGATTTCCTTTGCAAACGATTGTAATACGCTAATGCTTAATTGCACTTTATATTTCATTGTGCTTCTCGCGTCTGTAATTGATATCAATGAATAATCGTTCGAAATCTGGTTATAGGGAATCAATACTGAGCTCGGGAAAACAAAGAATGTTGTATGGTGACGAAAATGCTAGCACTCCATTTATAACGTAAGATAAAATCAACGCAGGAAATCCTACTCCTTGTTGACAGACGGCCATAAAATTCGATACTCTATTCAGTAGGAAAAAAGAGTTTTAAAAGCTGGCGTGCATGTTGAAAAAGTTAATACAAACTAGGAGCAACGAGACATTTGGAAAAATACTGTATTTAAAATACTGTCGATTATTTCGATAGCATAAATTCACGAATTCAGAAAGGTGCGGTTTGAGCCTGGTTGAACCTCCAAAATACTAAATAAGCTTCTCTTTCATTTCGCAATTTCTACAGAATTCATGGAACTCTATATTTGCATTGGAAGTATTCGAAATATTACGCTATGTTATCCTACACTTTTAATTCAAGAAAAATATGCAGCCACGTTACAAAACGCAGAACGAAAGAATAAATAAATTCATTCATTCCAGTTTTTATACGAAACTTTCTATGCGCACTGACAGTGCTCCAAATAGTTCTATTATCCTGCAACGTAAACTCTTTGTATTCCGTATTTTTGTTCAATTTCATTCCGAACAACTCCCCATCGTTTTCAGTATTCTATTTGAAATGTACTCCAAAAACCGGTTCTTTGATGTTACGTTGAAAACAGCTTAAATACACGTTCGTTGAATCTATAAGTAAAAAATTAAAAGTACAAAATATAGTGCATATTTAAAATGGTAACTTAATATTGTCAGGTCACACTCGACGATGTCGAGTCGCATTCAACCTAGGAGTGAAAATTCACGAAATGAGGCTGCTCAATTAAAAGCTGAGAACAAAAAATAAAATAAATTCGCATTATTTGACGCTCGGGAGCAGGACTCATAGAAATATATCTCGTTCGAGTCTGTTCACAGTACATGTCTGATCGGATCAGTGAGTCCAGAGGGATATGGCTGTCGACGTCTTCGATAATTCCGGGAGATCTCCGGAGCGCGTCGGCACAGATAAAAATAGGTTTGCCTCGACGGGTACCTCGATATCGACGAATTCTGAACTTCGAAACTTTAAAGGAGCCAATAGTTCTGATATTAAATGGGCTGCTCTTTTCGGTCGGGCCATGCGTACACCTATACTACTTGTATTCGAGCCGCAAATCTTCCACTGTGCTCCTATCTCCACTGGAACATTTGGCAGAGCTATCCCATATCTATTCTTGTCATCTGAAGGTATTTTCGAGGAGGATATTAAGTGAATCGCGAGAGTATTTCTTTTCCGAGAGAAATCACACTGACCTGCTTAGCACAATCGTTCGGAAATCCTCGAACGTTCAGACGATAATTGTTGAAACTGTTTGATAGGTAGTTGAAACACATTCAACGTAGAACTTTCTAAGTGTTATTTATTTTTTTTATGCGAAATAAATAATGCCTCTTCCTCATAAATATTTCCTCCGTAACGTCACGTTTTGCCTTTTCCCTGAACGATCTCCATTTAAAAACGATCCCATCCCAAACATATTTCTCACTCGCGCGACGCTAAAAGAGATAGCACATCTTCTATTTTTCCTCGTTTAGTACAATAAACTGAAGAAAATGAATATTTTTATATATCAGCATCTTCTGACAGGCTCGTATGTATAATGTACTTAATATCACGCACGATTTCTACGAATGAAAATGTGTAACAAACAGAAATTACATTAATTTCGAACTGTGCTATCTTTTTGTCCCGGAGTGTAGTTGTCCGGTATCCTCCAAAATGGAATGTCATTTCGCGAACCGCAAGGCTCAGTGACAGAAGACGGAACAACGTCCAGGAAACGGTGGCAGCTGTTGAATCCAGACTTGCTGACACAAGCGTGACACTTGTTAGCGCGTATTTAGGTTAAGCCACGATAACGCAGCCGTCGAGAACGATGAACGCGTTGATCTCTTCGCTGGCTCGCACAAATTCCGAATACCGTTAACGGGTCGGTGGAGCGCCCCCTTTATTCCTAGCAACAGCGACATGACCTCTTCCGCCTCGTTCGCTTTCGCGGAAGAAGAGGAAGAGAATCATATTGCAGAGTAGCGAAAAACGCGGCGCCACGACGCGACACGACGCGACGCGTCGCTCGTTAAGGCCGGCGACCTGTGAAATTTCGAAATAGCATCGCGAACCAGTCGCGGCGGCCATGAAACACAATTAAAACGATGACCGGCGGCTGGCACGTTCGGATGATTTTTCACGGGCCGCGGCCGACGTTGCACCCCCTTTTTTTACCGGCCTGTGGTCGTGAGATTGAATTGCGGGGAAAACAAAGGGCACCTCTTTTTCATTGTTTTGAAGACCGCCGATCGAATCGATATCGCGAGTTCCAGAATTTCTGTAGCCATTTTATTGTCCCGCGTGTCCTGCGTGAATCGCGAAATTCGTATCCAATGGGAACAATCCATCTTTACTCGGAGGTGAACGTACAAAAGTGGAAAGAGCGCGGCTGAATTAGTGAAAATATCTTTCCAACAAAAGTGTATTCTAGTCGCATAATTCGAAACGTTTTCTTTCACGAGTCTTTTTAATTTTAAGTGGTAAAAGATCCCCTTGTTACGACTTAACGTTTGAATTTACGTTTCACGTTTTTTTCTTGTTTTGAAAGCTGCCCGACGCAAGGCCATCGTTAAAAAATACTGTGGATAAATCTGAAACTGAAAACTGACAGATTTCACGAACATTTCGGTTCACATGTCGCTCCCGAATCATCTGTCATCCACAAACCTCACATCTGTCCCATCAATCTCGCGCATTGTTTTTGACTTATGAGAACTGAATTATTCCTCGAATCCCATAGTCGACGGGATTGTTTAATATAAATAAATCGTGAGTACGAGACAAAAGTAAGGCAAAAATCCCCCCTTTTAAAGAATAAATTAAACGCAGTTCATCTAATTACTTGTTCAGTACTAAAAACAAAAACAAACAATTCAATAATGATGAAGACCAATCTCTAAATAAAATGAAAACATCAATGTACCTAACGATTACTGTAACAGTGTACACGGATTAAAATAGTCTCGACAAAAGAAGATTGATTAAGCATTTTAACTAAGGGGTGAGTGTATTTCCTTGTCGTGACTTGCAGGATAAGAGAATTCACCTTCATCACTTTGAAATCCGACCGAGGTGAATTCAATAGTATCGAGAAACAAACATTCACTCCAACAACTCTTGACATTTTAGTTTCCGTTACACTAAATAAATTGCTCTTTCACCAGCCAGTTTCCGTGGTCCGCTTGTTAGCGCGTTAAAAGCCGGGAATATTCGCCTAGTGGGAGTTCCAAAATTCGAACCAGATGTGCCGCAATGTTTCAAATTTCCAGACGCGATGCGAACCACGGTAGCCCTGCGAATTTCGGATGAAAGCGCGGGCGGAAGGTATATCGTGAAAATATTGAAATCACCGGCGCTCGGGTAACGGGTAGCCGGTCGTTCCGCGGCTGAATAAGACTTAATTGCAGCTGGTAATCCCGTTCCCCGGGCGGAAAATCGAGTTACGCGGACGCGGTGTAGATTACAAAATGATTTTCCAGGTTAACCGGCCCGGGAGAAACGTTGCCTCGACGTGTTCGCACTGTTCGCCGGGCGTATTAATGTTTATACACACGGTCGCACGCGTCCGGGAGACTTTAACGCCCCGAAACGAGAAGTTAAGGCACTTCTGAGGGCATTTCCTTCGGCGGAAGTGTTCTAAAGAAATGGTGTAAGCAATTTTCTAATTTCGCCGATACACACCGTCGACGGACACGTACGCGTACAGGCCGGCTCCATTAACCGGGTCGCGAGCGAACTTTAATTCGGTTTCCCAGGCGCTCGTTAAACTTTTTCACGAAGGTGAAACCGTGAATCTTAACGTCTGCTTTCCATAATCCATTTTTCCGCGACGGCGACGCAAAGTTTTTCCGGGGTTCGATCCCGGGCACGCGGCCTCCGTTTCAATCTCGATGCTTATTTGGTAAGTTCGCCGCTACGCGGAGGCGAAATAGCGCGTGGGAGGATTCTCGCAGAAATTGGATGCGTAAATCCAAGGCTGCATCGCTGTTGCCACTGTGCCGAGGATTCCCGACTATAAATAGTTTTTGGGATAATTAAAATGGCTGCGGGCACCGTGCAACGCAATGATGTGAAATAAATGGTAAGGGGAATAAGAAAAGTATAGTTGCCAGCTATTTTCATTGCAGAAAGTATAATTGCAGCATGTACTTGTAATATTGTATATATTTGTATATTTGATACGTAGTTATATCCGTGTAGAAACACGTGTCCACTGTGCGAGGGACAAAACCAGAACGCGGAAGAACCAACGCGACATCACATAAAGTTTTAAGATTTCCACAAAAAATCGTAGGGCCTAGGAAAACGGGACCAACCCCTTCCAAAAATTAAGTAGGAAGAGTAGTAGAAGAAGTGTGTTGTGTGCGAGAGAATTCTAAAGTCAGTGAGGAAAATTGTAGAACCTGCGGAAACAGAATTAGCTCTACCAAAATAGTACCCAAGAAAGTTTACGCTTCCTTGGAAGCGAACAGAATGTTAAGGGTTGGAATGCTTATGTTTCCGGCGCCTACAAAACCCGCAGCCTTGAACCGGATCGTGAGCTGAAGCAGAAATCCTTTGGACGGCGACGCAACGCAGTTTCGACTAAAGAAGGTAAAGACTTTTCACGAGGAAATCCACTCGACAGGGTAAACAATGACGCGGCCCCGCGCGCTGCATAGCAAGTCGCCATGCCGCAGCGCGGGAATTTTGACTTTCCGCGTGATAATGCTGGAAAAATCGATTGTATCGTTTACTGTGAAAACACGTACTCGCGTACTGTTTCGCGGAGGGTCCTCTGGAATTCTGGACACAATTGCCGCGGAGTTATACAGGCGACTGGAAGTTTGAAATCACTCTGTTGCCCTTTCCCGGTTGGGCAAATAAGCCGGAATAACAAGCTACCACTGCGCTCGGCGCACACCGTGTTCACCCTTTGACTTTATTTCTTTCTGTCGCCCTTATCGGCTGCCCTGTTCTATTTTTTAGTCATCCGTGGGAGGAAACGGAGTTTCATTATCTGCAAACGCGTTTGCTCTGAAGATTAAGCGCCGATCACACCCGGAAAGATAATGTTTCTACATCTGCTGCGATGACGTTCGCACTTGATCAATTTTGTTTGAAATTCATCTGAAAGCTCGGGATTAACCTGACTTCGGTCCCGAAAATCGATTCGAGCGAGATTGATCTTGATGCAAGATAAAATTGTCTGCATTTGGTGCAAGATACAGGCACCACATATGCATTTGTTTCTGGTCTCGTATTATTGAAATTTCGAAATATGTTCACTGTTTTGTATAATCATGCATAATGGACAAGGAGTTAATGCATGTACGAAAATTGTTGGATAGATTTAATATGATTTTATAAAGATACGCTGTATGAGTTCTTTAATAAGATTTTCTCGAAACCAGATGGCAAAAGATAGTTCTCAATTACCTTTTCCATATGAAATCAATCTAGCCTGCACGTAAATAAATTGCCTCCAATTCGAAATATAAAAACGTCCACGAGTATCACAGTGTCCATAGACATTCAATTAAAAAATAATTGACAGAATAATAGCTTCCGACTGGAACGTTTTCAATCAGTTTTTAACCGCGTACATATCACAAGATGACACATTTCATTTTCGATGATGAAACATCAAGAATCTGATGAATTTCTTTAAATTCACCTTGATAGAGGCTAGGATCCTCTAGGAAAAAGTGAATTTCTAAGGTTCCCGGATGCTCGAGGAATAATTTGCGACTTTACCGGTGTTAACGGAGAATTCGAAACGCGATGGAATTCGCGTTTATTTAATGCGACCGGGAGTAGTCGTTCGCGCGAACGGAGGTGTGAAAATCGAGCGGGAAATATAAACGAGGGAATATTTTCGTAGACATCGATGGAGATCGACCCTGTTGGAATCGAGTCTCGCGGAAGGAGAGGGTTGCGCACGCGGACGGTGACAAACCGAGCAATTTTCCACGACGCGTGACTATCCATTCTCAAAGAGGAATCGTGGCGCGCAGCATTCTTCGCGAGATCCTCGCAAATTCCTCGCCCGCGGGACATTTTCGCCGTTTCCCGGAGATTTATTCGAAACGGCTCGAGGTAGCGGCGCTGCCAGGAATGCCGCCTGCGAATCTGTAAATCTGGAATCTCTTTCCGACTGCTTTCTAGCCAGTTGCAGTTGGAGACCTTTCAGCGACAGATAACTGTCAGTTCAGGGTTCATTAAAAAATCTGTGAAATTGATTTCATTCCAATAAAAGTACAGATTAGGGTGTCAGGGGTCAAATAGTTCTTTCGCGCGAAAGGTGAATAGTAATTAAAATTAAATTTGCACGCGGAGGTGGTTATCGACCATGTGTCGCGAGACATAATACGAGCAGCGGTAAAATCGCGTTTGAAAGTTTATTAAAAATCATTCTGCCGGAACGCGACCGTGACCATTACCCGAGATAGTTGAATTAAAAGGCTCACGTCGAAAAATTGTTCGCTTGATCGACCGGGAACAAGGACGCACGCGCCAGAGGATTAATTGTGCTTGGCGATCGATAAATCGAGCAAAGTTTGTTTGTTGGAATACGTATCGCGGGTGATCGGATCCATTGCGGAAGCCCTTTGCTATTCAGGGTGAGCGTAAAATAGAATAAAATTGATTACAGACGCCTCGCAATTTTCTGACAATCAAATTATAACATGTGCTCACCCCTGCGGAAATAAACAAAAGGCACCACCGGGGCCGAATAATTTGTTATTATAGGTCCAATCACGTTCTCAATAATTTCCCTAATATTAATGTATCGTGTATCCCGACAAATTGGTATAAAATATCGTAATTTAACCAAATTATCCACCGACTCTACAGCATTGTGGAAACAGGTAACAGTCTGTGCTATCTTGGAATTAACAGTGGCCATAATCATGTAATGATGTATCGCGTTACGAGATTACATGAAAGCGAAGTTAGATCGATTAACATGCCATTAATATCTGCCGCATTAATTTGCTGATTACACGCCGATGAATTACCAGATTCGTAACGTAGGCGTAGCTCTTTCCTATGCGCGGTGAATGTGGTCTCTCGCTCTCCTTCCCTCTCGCCCTCTCTCATTTTCTCTCGTTGCCGTAGTCAATTTCCTTTTCGTCGGATACTTCGTTTATCCAATCTTATCTCTCGACTGTTCTTTGTTCGGAGAGGATCGTGAATTCTTTAGCATGCATCGACGTTCCATCGCGCTACTGTATCGCAGACAGGTTTCCACGCTGTTAGTCGACATGCTCGTGTTTCCTTCAGGATATCGTAGCCGAGGTGAAGAGAAGCTCCTCGAACGATATGCAAATCTATCCATCAATTTCGTACAAAACTTCCACGCCCGATACTCCCACGGTTTCCGTAAAAATTAATCGCTTTTCTGGAAAATCGAGTTTAGAGATCCGTCAGGTTCGCGTGTTTCAGTATCTGCAGGAAGTAGAATTGGTTAGCCGTGGCCAGACACGTCAGACGATTCCTATCTAATACCTCGCGTATTCGCTGCATTTTCAAACCCGATTTTCTCGAAAATGAAGCTTCCTCTTCCTCCAACTTATTTTAACGCCTGGAATCATCCCCTGTATAATGTAAGAATAAATAATTTAACTGTTCCAAAAAAGTGTGAGAAACTCGAATTCGCAGTTATCGTGCAATGCACAAGCAACAGTTAGTGTACACAATTTTCTGTTGGGGCCATGAGAGACCTCAGTATACCCCAGCGAAGGGTTAAATAATCCCCGAATCCCACGGAAAGCGATATGGAATTCACTATCCCAATTTCTCGCTTGTTACGTTCGTCCGGCTTTCCGCGCGTTAAAACCGCGCGAAAATTGTAACGTACAAGGCCAGACCGTGGAACAGAGGCACAGGCTGCTCGAATTACTGGTTTTCGAGCCGAGAAATTAACGCAATCGCAACGCGCACGTTATATCTTCTATAAACAAAGGATTTCTCCTTCTTATGACTCATTATTTCGAGATTAGATTACACAATATAAAATGATTGTTTTCTGTTGTTCACTCTTCAGCACTGAATACTTAATAAAAGGAAGAGGACTCTGTAAAACATTACATAAACAGGGGATTTTCTTGTTCACGAGACTGAATTCTTCATTCAAGTCTTCGTTATTCAAGAGAATGAACGCTGCAACTTCGTGCTGCTTACTTTAAAAAATAACAGAGGACTTTAGCGTACAATTAAGTTAATGTCTGCGGTCCCAGGGGCTGAGTAAAAGCAGGAGATTAAAAAGGACGCACACGACTGACCCAGCAATAAGGAAATAATAAAACAACCAACCAAAGAGGACATCCCATCGCAGCTGAATTTAAATGTCTCCCCGGACGAATTCTAAAAGTAATCTTCCAGGGAGGGAAAACTTTCTTCGAGGAAAACCGTTCTAGTTTGTTGCGGCGCGGCGGCACGGAATCGATTCTCACCTCCGTCGGATCCGTTCCATTAACTTTTTTTTTTTGTTGAATGAAATTTTCAATCGACCGTCCGGCTCTGTCCACATGAATGTCTTCGTTGCGGCGGGTGGACCAGAACTTTTTTCATCGGCTTCTTATCTAGCCGAGACAGCCCGTCATCGATGCGTTTTTAATCCGTGCCAGTAGACTGCCGGTTTATCGGTGATACGTATCCATTCATCGCGTGAAACATAAGCTCTTAGAATGCTCGGTGAAGAAGACGGATACCCTTGAAACATTCACCAGCATCAGAGGACACTTAATCCTCTTGGGATGTACGCGTGAAACGTCCCTCTCCGGACGTTTAATCACTTTCCCTCGCCTTACACCTTTTTCGAGACACCTCGCAGTTGCACGAGCACTGGACGAAATTAAAAATATTAAAGTTTGACATTTTTAGCGGAGATCGTGGCTTTAAACGTGTCCGTGCGTACCCGAGTACTGGAATTTCACTATTTCAGACTATTTTACAATATTTTATGAAAATGTGAAGAATTTCTTATTCAGATTCGCTGAATTTATTAAAATTATCAAAGAAAGAAAAGAGTTTAGATTTTTATGGATGTCTTCATACTGAGTGGAATTGCAAAGATTATTGAAGTTTTTTAAGAACTCTGTTGTGCTGGATTTTAAAAGATCAATATAATATCAATGCATTCGCATTCCACACAAAACTGTTATATTATATATTTAGATATATATAATTCTATCATTGTAATTGCTGTAATTTTTCTTCCTTTCTTCATCTTTCTCTACACAGGGAAAGAGTTGCCTCTCGCTCCTGGCAGCGCTATATTTCTTGATCTCGTTTTTAATCAACTCTGCATCTGCATATCTCTCTCTCTTTGCACTTCTTATTTTCCACTCTCACTTCTACCTTACTATTGTGTGCTCCATGTGTATATACTCATCCTCCCTTGCGTGCGTTTACTGCATTCTCGGTATTTTATTAATTCACTTTTCACGCGCGCCAAAGGACTATGTGGTTTGTGTAACGATGTAGACAAATTTAAACATACTGGAATTGCGCGGGAACTTTGACGTCTCTATGAACCGCCCAAGGGAATAAAAGCAGAATAAAGATGTATTTCATTTCATCAGAGTGTTTATGGAAAATTTGTATTCCGTCAAAGAGAAGAGCGAAAGAGGTGAAAAGAGTTTTCTGGAACCCCCCAATAGACGACAATAGAAACACTTTACTTGGAGCTTCAAAAAAATGTTTATATTTTTCAAAACGGTGGATTACAAATTTTATAGTTTCCATTCGTTCAGTACATTTCGTTCTTTTGGGCACGTACACATTACAACGTCCAGTCTGAATTTATTTTTGCGAAGTAATGTGAACTTTTACAGCTCCATCGATCTATTGTTATTAACGGCTTGATCCAGTTGTTTATTTACGTTTTATGGTGGTTAAATCTCTTTGCAGAGTTTAGTTTCGTACACTATCAAAAACAATCAATCTCGGCGTTCGAAAGTTCCGCAATAAAATAAAACAAAGTGCCCGGCAGTCTGTTTTATTGTTATTGCTGCGGAGATTATTACTCTCCGTAAATATGTCCAGCGAAAACAGTCGAAACTGAATCGGTGGTATTTTCTTGTTGCTTCTTGTGTCTATACGTATTCGAGCGTGCAACAGACCGTCGCGTCGCGACACGCGGTGGCCCGGAGAAAGAAAATGCGAGAGAAAGAAAGAAAGAGAGAATACGATCGTTTTTCAGCGGGAAAAGTTTCAGCATCTGGCGCACGACAAATTGGCCGCTGTCCCCTTGATTCGAAAGCGATTTCTCGTCGAGCGGATTTCCGGCTGGACTCACTTGTCTCGTCCGTTATAAACCTCGTCGTGCATGCGTACGACGCTGACCAAATTACGCTCATTTATCACGCGGACGCGACAAATGCCGCTGACAGTTGTTGATCTTTAAACGAAACACATTATTTCCCATTATTAATTTCACTCGATAACGTTTAATTTACTTTAAAACATGATTTGTTTAGACGTTTTATATGTTCATGCATTATCGAAACGAATGTCCGAAAAATGTACAAAACGTACGATTCTTTTTAGTGAAATACAACCAGGATAATATCTTACGTGAATCGATATTGCTCGAGCATACTTTTCAATGATTAATAGACTGCGGATCTTTATGCAAAATAAAAATGTTTTGTTACATTAGAAATTCAGGAATCTGTTAGGATTTCATAAATATTGGTTTATATTGTGGAGTTTGGTTTGGGAGCCATTAATCCGATTGGTATTCCAAAAGTCCATGATTTTACAGTTGTCGTCCTAGGATGGTAGATTGCAAGCTTCTTTTGCAGCTTTGTCTGTGGCTTCATTGCCAGCGAGGCAAACGTGTCCAGGGATCCATGTAAAGCTAATATATTTATTTTCGTTTCGAATTTCTGTTACGATTTTTTGGATACATTTGACAGTAGCGTGCTGTGTCGGTATACCATTGAAGACTTCACTGGGTCAGAAACAAAATGGACAATTGATTAGAACTTCTCTGACGGTTTGCATACGATTTCACACAATAATCGCGAGCAGTCCGATTGAAACATTTCGCGTTCTTCGCGATCGATTTCAGCCCGGTAATCGGCAATTGAACGAGGGTAAAAACCACGAGGCAGCCGCGGTTGGAACGTTAATTGCCCAGTCCGTCGCGGACAGGATAACTTACCGTCTTCGTTTAAGGGAATTGATAACGGCAATTAAGAAGATCGCGCTCGCCCTCCGTATTTTTCTTACGACGTCTCGCCGAGCGAATAGATCGCGGCTCTGTAATAATAGCCGATAGGCGACGCGCGATTAATCACGAGTGTCCGCCGCCGCTGTAATTAAATGGAGGATAATAGGCGGAAAAGTAGCGACCGGGGGATATTATCGTCTGGCGATTTTACCGAAGAATCGCCTCGATCTCGATGACCATCGCTTGATGCGTGAGAGCCGCGCCGGAACAATAGCGTTTCATCCGCCACGTCAAACACGCTCGGCGCTTTTTTCGAGCGAGCGCACGCTGCGCCGCGCCGTCTCGCGCGGAATACTCGCCGATCGACGCGACGCTCGAATCGCGGAAAATTCGCGACCGGAACCGTGCGAAACACCGCGGAAAACGAAGTTCCGTGCAACAAATTGCTCTGCGGGGCGGAAAACGCTGGAAACCAACAGCCAATGCTGGAAAACAAGTAACTAGTCCACTGTAAACTTCGATTACGGTTTACCGCATTACTTTCTGAATCTTTTACAACTCTACCAGCGATTTGCTGAAATTTACGAGACACAGTCTTCGCAAAAATATTGATTCATCACAATTGTTTCAGGACAGCGCTCCTTGCGATGGGGCGAAAGCAACCCTCAAAGTTGAGGGTTGAAAGTTTGTTTTCCTTAGTGTCTTCGGCAACAGAGGGTGCGGGAAAATATTTTCTTTCCAACTGCGTGGTTCTTGATAGAAACTTTAAACGTGTCAACAATTTTAATAATTACCAACCAGATTTAAGACATCGTTGTTTGTTAGTTGTTGGAAGATCCGACTGTCTTTGTTTGTCTTAATTGTGAGAGTAGATTCAGCTTTAATGTGTACGATATACAATAATCGTTATTATTACTTTATGTTAGAATCCGTTAAGTTTCGATAAAAGAACTGTAGCGTGTTATATCGAGTTTTCGTGTCTCGTAGCATTTTGCAGAAAAAATCTACCACAACATTTTACCGTTTCACTGCCGCTTCGTAAGCCAAGAATGTCTATATTGCAATCACGCAATTCTCCTCTACTGCAAGTTATGTATATCGCACACTTTCCAACCCCTCTGGTAGATGTATACACGTTCTGTTCAAACTCGAAAATTAGGTTGTACACGGTAAAGTCCAGGAGGCTTGCAGTCCGCGAGCAACAATTACGAAACAATGGGAATATTCTCGGTGTTATGAATCGCATAGGTAGGCGTCGCGACGCCGTATCTTTTCGGCGAGCCAATTTCGCGGAAGTAAACGAGATTTGCATAACACAGTCTCGTCGCGAGCCTGTTTCGCCGATCCGACCACTTCGCAAATTGCTTGGAACTCTCTTGAAAATATTTCCGGTGAGCGGCTTTCGAGAGGCAGCCTCGGTGACGTAATTCGAATCAAAGCGGGACGCATTCCATCCCCGCGCCTCTGCTTGCCATCCCCCGCGACCACAATGCCGGGAAATAACGCTGGCCTGAGGTATTTTTTAACCGGGACCGCGACGGTCTCGCGGCGTTAAAATGCTTCCCTGATTTTCATATATTATTCAATGCCCCCTCTCGCGGCGGAATAATTACGTGTTAGCTCTCTCTGCGCGTCGCCTTATTTTTCGTTCTCCGTACACCCCCCCGCACCCCGTTCGACCACCCTCGGCGTTCGAAATGCTTTGAACGCTCGCGTTGAAAGCTCGCCGCGAGTCTTTTCTGTCTCGCGCTTTTCACCGGGCAGACAATCCTGAATAATACACCGGCGTATACAAAGACGCTAACCGGGAAGCATTCCGCCCCGCATTTTTCTACTCCTCTTTCAAACGTTTTGCCTTTGCAGTTTTACCTGGCCGTCGCCCTCGGTCGATTTAAATTTCCGCGGAGGATTACAAGTACGCGTCTCGTCTCGTTTCGATCGACGTATTTACGACGTTGATCCTCCGGTTGTTGATAAACCGACGCGACGTTTACAACGAGCCGATGTTGCGCAAGAAAACTTCAATCAGTTCGTGGAAACGTGATTCCTCGCGCCAGCGGAGAGCTTTGCTTGTTCTTATATTCGCTGGGAATTGTTTCCTGTTCGTTTGAGCGAGGCGTTTGGATTCAGACCATGGAGATATTATACAAGACGAATCACGAAAAACAGAAAACCTGAATTTATGAATAGCGTATCACATCATTGGACTAGTTTTGACATCAGCTACAACACTATGACGTTAAAATATTATGGTGCATGGGTTAATTATATCATCATATGTGGGTGTATTATGTCATCATTCAAGTGTTTTGTTTCTCGTGAGTCACCCTGTATGTAGAACTGCAAGCTTTCAAATAAGAATATAAACAAACGATTTTGCCAAGAATCCAAAGTACTCTAACTCCTAAAATGGTACTGAGATACCGACAGCTTGTTAATCCTCGTTTTGTCGCAGGTAAAATTTGTTGGTATCTCTGTCACGTTTTTCCGGCAATGGTTTGAGTTTCGGATTCGAATCACGCGACTGACCGATTCGATTCGTATCGATAAAGTGGCTGAAATCAATGCCCGTGTATGGCGGCCCCGCGGGACGGATCAATCGCTTTCCGAAGGTAGCTTAGCGCTTTCGATGGAAGAACGACGAACCAAAGAAATTGGCACACCGGGACGCATGGAACTAGTATGGTTCAATTTGTCCTGGAATTTTCCCAGTTCGCACCTTCGGCTACTCGAACGACCGGGAAAGTTTGTAATGGATAATGAAGGGGGATTCTGAGCCCCGTGTACATCAGGAAATTTGATTTTTGCTCACGAGAGACCAGCATCTCTCGCGGACGCCAGGCAGGTAATGTTCGAGATTGAATTCCGTTGCGCTAACCGCCGGGGGTTAATAAATCTCTCGGGACTCTAACCACACAGTAACTACTGGCAGACTCGCTCGGAAGATTTAATCATCCTTTAAACATGCTCGGGGAATTTTATGTTTATGTTTTGTTAATGAAATTTACGATGGACTACCTGTAAACTAACTTATTTGTAGTTGGGTTAAAATACTATTTCTCTAGTGGACGAATAAAACAGTCAAAGATAAAGTTTGGTTAAATATTATAATTACTGGATTACTTCTCTATGCTTTCACATATTAATGTATCTTCTGTTCTCACCTACTGATTTCCAAGTTCACCACATTTCAATGAAATCATAATCAGCAACATCTGTCATTTGGAAAATTTTCAATTTTGCGCCGCCTCGTAAAAGATTGTATTGTATTTAAGTTCGTGTGTATTCACATAAAAAAAATTAAATGGAAATTATTTCATACTTTTTAGTGCGTTTTTTTTTAAGTCAGTTATTGGTTATTTGCAATAAAAACCGCAAAGAATGAAAAAATGCAGATGGATGGTCCTGATTGGTCCGTCCATCTCGGCGTAATCGGTGAACATACATAGAAAAAAAAGCGAACAATAAAGACACATACAGATCGAATTGAGTGACCTTTTTCGAAGTCGGTTAAAAATGTAAAGAAGAATGAGGGTTTGTTTTCGAGTAAACATTGACCGAAACGGTGAACACAGGTTGAGCACACTATCCGTCATATTCGCAGGACGAGGGGTAACTGTTGAAACTGTTCCTTGCACGTTTCACTCCGCCGTATCTTTATATATTCAGTGGGTCGTGTATCGGTCTCGAGCAAATATCCCCCAGCAGCTTCGGGGGAGGAAATTTGATTCACGACTTTTGCGGAAAAAATTCAATTCTATTTCCATGATTCGACCGTTTGAGCTGTTTTTGGTGGAAACCTGATCCCGGGCTGCCAGTTCGGAGCTGGTTTCTCAGCGACGTTTCTTCGTCGGAAATTGCTCAAAGGAATACAATACTGCCTTTGTCTCTTGCGAAAACAATTATTTCACCTCTCAAATTAAATCGGTCACTTTGTAGCTCGATGATTGAGCTTTTTAGACATTTCGCACACGGTTTATTCGACCGAGAAACCGTCGGCGTATTCTCTCCAACTCGTTAAAATCAATAGAACAATTACTTCAAAAAATATTTTTATCTCATTTTGTCCAGTAACGGCATTGTTCAAGCAGTGGATAGAATTATCAATGTTTATAAGCGAACCATGTATTTAACAAAACGTATTACGCGTAACACAAACGATGTTCAATCAACGATTGACAAATTCTCCAAACAAAACGCTCCATCATGCGCATTCATTTCTTTATTTCGTTCAACCAAATCCACTTCATACATTTTGCCTGTCATTAGGGGTGGGCGGGTACCCGGAAATTCGGGTTCGGTTATTTTTCCCGGGTTATTTCGGCCAGTGACGGCATAACACAGCCACGCGTAATGATCAAAGGCACGAATAAATACTTTTTCGAAAGCCCGTCAGCCTGAACGAGCACGATATTGTTAATAGTAGCTGAGCATGCCTCTAGAAGCCCTCGACAGCGTTTCTCGAGTCAATTTCGCGTCGAAGGGCGTATAAACGTCGGTCCTCTTTGCTGACGGTATCCCATCGTCGCACTATCGAGCGTCGGTCCTAAATAAATTTTCCCTGGACGATCAGCAGCTGTGGCCCGGAGTGGAATTCGGGGTTCCATGGAACGTCTCTGTCCATGATGCCTGGCTATGATTCGTCGGCGAACATCCGAACTAGGCGGGGTCCATCCCCGGTCCTATCTTTTCGCTTTGGTAATCGATACCGGCGAGGGTGCACCAAGTCAAACATTATTATCGACAACGGTGGCCCTTGTCCCTGTTCGGTGTAGCACCGTGTGCGCCGTTAATTGGACGTGCACGTAGATCCTGCGGGTTTACGGCTCGGAAAGCGTCTTGCTTCGCCAATTGTTCCACCGCACCGTGTCGCTAACGAACCGCGTTTCGAGGGAGTTTATTGTACTCTTGCTAACGCGAACGCCGCCGTATTACAATTAATCGTTACCGTGGCCGGACACGCCGCCCCATGAATTTGCATTGTGCACCTCCGATGTTATTGTTAACCGTCCGGCGACGCTGGCCGCTGCAAAGCGTTTTAGCGAGCGCGTGCTGGCCAACGATTCTGGTGGTTTCGTGGCTAAAGCCGAAGCTAATGCACCGGGGCTGTTGAAAATATCGTTCTATTATTGTTTACTGCGCACCGTGCTATTGTCGTTGCGCAGGCTCGATCCCCGAGTGTCCACTAAACCTTCCGCGACAGAGGAAAATGGTCGACCCATCGATTCGTTTATTTTATCTGGCGTTATGTTAAATCGTTGATTTATTCCAATAAGCCTCACAAAAATTAAATTATTTAAAAACCGAAGTTAACCGTGTCCAACTATATTTCTGCTACATATGTTTATATATAACTGAAAAGCTACGAAATATATAACTCTTAGGTTTTAAAGAAAGAAATGCTGGATTCTTGTCCCTCTGTTTTAATTGCAACTTTATACCAATAAATATTTACCTTAATTTAATGAATTATATGCCGTTTTAAAGCTTGTTTTACGCTCTATGTAATTATGCTTTTGATATTTAGTTTTATTCAAATTTTTATTTGACTTTTACCTCACAATAATCTTAAAATCAATTCTCATAATAATTTCATGTTACACTGTTAAACAATATTAAATTTTTTATAAAATTAATTTTCATATTGTTGGTTTTATTAAAACAATTTTAATAAAATTGTCTTGGAATCGACGCGAAAATTTTTTATTTTGCATAAAGATCCGCAGTCTAGTTATAAAACTTTAAAAGCATATGTTTAAATCTTGCATTTCTTTCTTTACAACTTAATATATATCGAAGAAATCTTTCTAAAAGTACGCAATTGAAATTTCCATCACTAGTTCACTTAACAGAAGCATGCAAATAAATTTTCCAGAAATGTTTCTTCGTCTGCATGCATTATATTTGACAGGGTTTAACAAAATCGATAAGAGTCGCAGATGGCACGCAACCGAACTGCAGCAAAGTGCTAAACACAGACATTCAGGACGACCGTGCCAAAAACGAAAGAAAACAGGACAAAGGATCGGCAAGAGCATGTCGACCAGTGTACTATATTTTTAACGGTGTTCTCAAAAGCAAGCGACTTGCATTCAGGAGTTCTTTCCGAAGCTATCCGAAAATAATTGTTTCAGGAGGCAAGATGGCCTACCCGAGACGAAATTAGAATGATCGATTTCGGTATTCTGTAAATAGCGCCAACAAGAGAAATCCATTACATTGGACGACAGTCCAGGAAACCGTTGCTCATCGTCCATTGTAACGTGCAAACGTTTATCGCGGCAGTGTTCCGTCGTGAATGCAATTTGCCGAAACGATTGCCAGTAATGAGCTATGTAACGAAATGACGTAGCCCCTCAATCAAGCTAGATTCGATGAAACCGGATCCCGGCTAGAATTCACTGGTGTGATCGTTGGGGATAACGTACATAGGTGCAACGTAGATGCACGCATCGATGCAACAGATGTCTCGGTGAAGCTCGTACGTTTATCGGCCCGGCTGTTCTGATCCAATTAATCTTCCCCCGTGCGAGAAAAAAAAAGAGAATGTCCGTCTGATAACCGAGACACAACGCTGCTACGCAAACTGAACTATCGCTCGCCGCTATTCATCATTCTCGCAATATTCGCAGCCGAACATCGAGCCGAGAGTAACGGTAACGTCACTGGGAAATGAATATCTGTCGCGTTCGATGAATCTTCGGACCCTCGAATCACTCTTTTTTAATATCAAATCGTACTTTTTCTGGAGGTATCATTGCAACGATATCTTATGTATGCGTCAAACTTCTCCCCTGTTTACTGCTATTCTAGTGTGAAGTCTGCGCACAGGGGTAATTGGACCCAAACATTTTTGTAGAGCAAAATGAAAGAAATAATTTGTCTGCACAGGTATTTGTGAAATTTTATTGATTTTTCAAAGATGAGTATATACCAGAAAAATTTTGGAAATTTTCCATTCGTTAACTTTTTATTTCCGTTCTTGTCAGCCGGGTGATTTTACACCTGATACACGGAGCGCTTGTCATTGATTTTTCGTTTTTCGAGAGCAGTCTTTGGAACATTTCTGATAGTTTGAATGATGCACCAACATTAGAGAAGTATAGCTGGTGACAAATACGTAACACTGATTAACGGATACACTATTTTCACAGAAAATAAACAAGAAATAAGTTTCATTCCTTGTATTCAAACACTGCAGCAGTAGAAGTTTTCGTTCAACGGCAAAATATAATGTTCCTGTCATGTTCACTTGGCTGACAAGTTATAACTTGCACGGTGCCAAAATGAGTGAGTGAAGTAGCCTATATCTGGCTAACATATATCTATTGACTAGATTCTTAAACATAGCACTGTTCCATATTTAGCCAGTGCCCTCTATCAAAAATGCTTAAAAAATGCTTATTCCTAATCTTGTTCTTAATCTAGTTCCTGATTAATTATTCACATGAAAAAGACATTGATATACACGACGTAATTTTCTAAGAAAAGCATTTTAAGGATCTTAATGAAATCTTCATCTGAAAAATGCCTTTGTATTGTATGTCAAATTGGACTCGACACTTCTAAATCGGCGGATTAAACATGCATCGCATCATACATTATAATTAGACTGCGAATTTTATACATTTATGACAAGTGGCTAGGTGATATACCAAACTGCAAGAACATTGGATCATTTTAAGAATATTATTACATCTTTTTCCATTTACTCAAATGTTTAAATGATTAAATACATTTTCATTTAACTCTTTCTGTTCCTTATAATTGATGTTTAAACGATTAAATACATTTTCATTTACCTTCTTCTGTTCTTTATAAATGATATTTAAACGATTAAATACATTTTCATTTAACTTCTCCTGTTCCTTATAATTGATTTCGATTTTAATTATATGCTGCATAACAATACGCAGTCTAATTATAATATTCATTTTGTATTATACATCATAATATTCGCGTTTTGCATGATACATTATGACATTCATTTGAGTGTACACAGGGTGTCCCAAAATTCCTTCAACAGCCGGAAATGGGAGGTTCCTGAGATCACTTGAAGCAACATTTTCCTTTGCAAAAATGTTATCCGCGGCTTTGTTTAGGAGTTATTAACGAAAAACACGGACCAATCATAGCGCGACCTACACGCGAGTTGACACAGTCAGCCAATAGACAGTTGGCCGCCATATTGGTTTGTAGTGACGGTCGCACGCCGCTTACTGAGTTGGTTAGGGTTAGGATTATGTCGAGGGGGGAGGCAAGGTAAGCGGCTTGCGGTCGTCACTACAAACCAATATGGCGGCGCCCTTACCTATCAAGAAACTGGAAATATGCTCAACTTTAAGCGACCATAGCTTCTCAACCATTGATCCTAGAGAATCGAAACTTCGATCTGCATCTGCGCCGGGTACAAATCTACTCGATTACATACCAAATACATCATAATTCAAGTATATAAAGTAAATAAAGTATCTAATGTCAAGTATGTAAAGTAAAGTAAAGTTTACCCTACAAGAATAATATGTGTAATAATATGTTTTCTGAATACAAGAAAAATTGGTGGTCCTAAAAACCTTATACAACGCAAGAAAATATTAAAAAATAAAATCGGCAATATTTTGTACGTGTTACTGTGGACGAAAAAGAGCCTTGTACTAATTACTGCAGATTAGAATTCGAAATGTACAACGGGAAATACGAGATTGATTGACAATTTTGGTTGCCTCGCCAACGAGAATACATTTTCATTGATTTGTACAAATTTATTCAGAGAACAATATTTATTTTTACGTATTTCAATATCATTGGGAAAATATACCGCAGTGACTGGTACACCCGCAATTCTAGGTACGTTGACTCTATCAATTAAAGAACTGTCTTTTCATCAGTTTCATAGAAATGAATCACTTTCAGGAACAATACGGGGATACCTAACGAGGTAGAAACGAATTCGTTGGCTGTGAAAAGAGGAACGAGAGAGAAAACTTCGCTCGCGAGTCCAATACAGTGGCTAACAAGCATGCCGGGTATCCGTCGAATCACGAAGCGAATTGGAAACTTTTGGCCGCGAACGAGATTCCGATTACGTTTCTGTCGTCGGATGATTAGAGTAATAATGCCCCCAGTCGGCCATGGCAAATCGAGTGCCATTGAATATGCTGCCGGGAAGGGTTTAAATCCGGGGGGTTAGACCCTGCGATGATTTCCGCGCGACTAACTGCGAGTTATTATCTAACTGCGGGTAAATTCCCGTTCGGAATGTGTCGGGCACGTTTTCGCACGTGACCGGCGATCGGGCGGCTCGTGGCGGTCACATCGGAAGTTGTTCAGCCGGGTGATCGTCGTTACGTAAAGAGTGGTCATGTCTAAACCGCCAGAAGTGTCCGGTCGGACAAAGGGAAACACGTTCTGAGAAGCTCTAGTCGAGCAACGGATGCCTGGCGTGCATGTGGGAATACGCGTGGGCGAGTATTAAACCGGAAATTAATTAGTTCGAAAGGGAAAAACCAGTCTCTGTTTGCCTCTCTGTCTGTGTACGTTTCTTGCGGTGTGTGTACGTCTATGAATATAGCGTGAACAACAATGCCGCGGGTAACGAACGTCATTGAGAAGGTCCACGAGGGGATAGCGCGGAATAAACCTCGAAATAGGCTGCAGGATAAAATAGAACAGTATGCAAATCGATGGTAAATCAAGTCTTTCGAGAGTTTGATTAACCCTCAGACGTTGCTCAGCACGGGGACCAATTTCGTCGGTCGTCCTGTGCCCACTTTCGTCGTACTATCAATTACGCGGGTGCAGAAGAAAAAGAGCATCGATCGAACATGCGAGCATCTGCACCGGGTGCCTGAAATTCGAAATTGCACCATCGCACCGTCGCGCGTCGCAAATTTTTGTCTTCGCTCCGTTTCAGCGAAAATTTCGAAGAGCGACATATTTTTACCGTATATAGAACGATTGTAAAAATATTCAGTCGTTGCATACGCAATTCTAGGATTTTTAACAGTAACATTAAACCAATACAATTTTCTCTAGTCCAATAAACTCTGTTTAAAAATAAAATGAGATAAATAGATAAGAACAGAAGATTCGTTCCTTGTTGCCGAAGTTGCGTCATATTTCACCGTTCATTTGCATGGAAAATAAAAATTTGCCTCTTCCATCAGGAGAAACGGAAGCTGAATGAAAATGCATTTCTTCTGTTAACACGTTGCCTGCCAAATTGCAGCTCGCCGAAAATTCAACAGCAATTTAATTTAGCTAATGAAACCGAAACTGAAAACAACTCGGAAAAGGTCCAGTCAAGGTTCGTTCCAATGCACAAGCAATTAAAATACTGTTTCCTCTCGAACAATTTACACCGTTACCGAACGCTTTCTTAATTAGATTTCTGGAACCCCCAACAAAATCAATCGAATACAGGCATCGTCGGCCAGGTTTTCTTCAAAATAATCGGGCTTCCGATTTGCACCAGTTCGACGAACCCCGGGGTCCGCGAAGTTGGATCGATCTAATCGAGCGGAACGTTGAAAATCCAATAGCTCCGGTGATATCTACTCGCAGAAAACGACGCTGCGCTCGGTATCGAGAGCGGGGCGTTGTTACGGCAACACGAAAACAAGCCAGAGTCCATAACTTTCTTATCGTTTAGAATAAAAAGGAAAAAAAGCTTCGGGACGAACTTCTGTGCAGAAGTTTCCGAAGGAACGAGCACCCTCTGTCTCTTCCTCTCTCGCATCCTCTAGAGTAGAGGAATAAAAAATACGTAAAATCTATTACCTTCCCGGGAAGTTGGCTAGCTCGATTCGCTGCAACCCCGTGGGAAACCCGTTATGAAGTTCCCGTACAGGTGATACCGGCTGATGATCGCGTAAAAAGTTTTCCCGAACGAGTTCCCGTGTTCCTGTTTTCATACACGGCTGCCGCCGGGACGCGTCGCGTCGTTTCTATTTAAAGTCGCCGATGGAACTTGCTCCCAGTTAATTATCGATGCCTCGACAGGATGAACCCTCGCTGAACAATCGCCGCGAGACCTGTCGAAGAACTTTCGAACCCGCGCTGTTTTTCGAAGGATTTTATAATTAATCTCGCTCCAAGCCGCAGACCCGTCCTTCGAGAATATTTTCCGCTTCCAGAAATCAGTCGCGGCTGTTTGCGTGCAGTTATATTTAGGACTGGCTACCCCTAACGCGGTCATTTACTTTCTGCAACGTTAACGTACCCGACAGGAAAACTTACGTGTTCCGGCACGGCAGCCCTTCGCCACAATAATACGTCGGAGTTCTTAAATATACTGTTTTAAAATGCACCTGCTCACGTTTTCTCTGTAACTGCATGGAAATCTGTCTAACGTGAAAAAATTATTGATCGAATTCAGGAGAAGATCAGAAGGAAGGAAATGTTAAATTTTCTGCTTCTTCTGTAGAATAAAGAGGGAAAGCTAAGAAATAAATTTTCACTAGCGTGTCAGTTTGATACCATCAGACAAAATAAGCTCGAGAAAAATGAGAAACGGATGGAGGTTACTCAGTCTTACAGATAACACATGGCTGAGGGTTAATCTGCTCGGCAGCCACCGAAAACGCACCAACAGCGTTCTTCCCCCAAAGGAGCCATAAATCCCGAGGCAACTCCGCCAAAAATCTCCTAGGTGTGCCGCGATCAATGGGAATCGACGACTCATCGTCGACTCACAGCAAGCAGGCGTCTGACCCGAATCGTACCGGAATCGAACCGGAACGAGGTGTGTGTGTGTGTTTGTGTGTATCACATCGGCCGGCGACGCTCGAGATATACGCGTCGTTAAAAGTGGTGCGGGAGTGTCGGCAGGGAACAAAGAAGGGAGGAACCGAAGAGAAAGAAAGAGACAGATAAATGGAGGAGGAGTGCGGCAAAGCTGCGGTTTGAAAGGACTTTGGTAAATGGCGTAATCTACCGCGCCATTTCCGACACCTGACGGAACAGTTGCGCAGATAAGGCTGGCAGGAAATGAGGAAGCGGCGACGTACGCGATGGCCACGTGCCGAAATCCTATCGAAAATCGCCGGTCCCCACTTGGGGGATTCTGGGGCAGAAGGGGGATCCGCGGAATTACCTCGAAAAACCCGTTTCTTCCTCTCCCACGGGAGGAATCCTGGAGTGTTCCGGCTCCTTCCCGCGGTAACCTCGTGATTAGAGGCCTTCCCTGTGTACACTCGGTTTAATAACGGTGAAATCTCTCGGTGCTTCCTCGCCAGGCGACGGACGAAACGCCGCGTCGGATTCGTTATTAAAATAACTACAAAGAGGCGTGTGTCGCGTAAACGCGCAGCTCGGCTTCATTCTGCTTTGGAGCTTTTCCGAGCAGCTGTAAACAGAGTTTACTGCGCCGCGAGATCGCTAGGCGTGTTTACCGACTGCCTCGTCGTCTTACATTAATTTCGTTTCCCTGAGACGGTTGTCCCGCTTTTACGGACTCTTGCAAGTCGCCTGGGTAGCTGAGAATGAAGAGGGCGAAGAATCCCTTTGCAGATCGTGTAGAAGGCAATTATTTTATTGACGAGTGGATTCCTGAATGAAGATCTTTTCTTTTTCTTTAATTAGGAAATCTCCGTTGAGATTTATTTCTGAATAAAGACTGTTCTTGGGTCCTTGCTTTCGGAATTCTGATGACGAACGGTATTGATGATTGTACAAGTGACGATTTTCTGAATCAATTTTTTGAAATGTTTACTAGTAAGTTACGTAGTACCATTGATTTCATTGCTCCTGGTTCAATAATTGAAATTAATTCATTTGAAATTGAACATGGGAACTGAGATAGACGATGTCTTTGTGATGCTGGGTCAACATGGACCTCGACGTATTCGATATTATATTATATAGAATTTTCATGTGAATAGCCATGAAACACTAAGTCGTTAAACACTGTTGTCCTTCTTTTCAACGATGGATAAGTAACACAGTACAGACAAAGTATGTCACCAGAGTAAACGAGTTTGTATCTAAATGTTTAGTTTATGATAATATATGGTAATGTGTTTTAAGTTCATAATAGCAGTGTGGTACATGATAAGTATGTTAAATTATGGTAATTATGTGAAAGTCTATGAAATACTTATATACTCAGTTTACGGTAACTTGAAAAACACTATAAGGCAATTCGAATTAAAATGAAAAAATTCTTGAACGTCTTTAATAATTCCTGAAATATCAGTGTAAAGCAGACATAATCACAGAAAGATAAATTTTGAGAAATTTTTGTAGTCAAGTTTCAAGCGTTCTTATGTAATATTTTATAGTATTATTACAAACATGACATCTCCATATTTTTATTGTTCAATAACAACATATCGGGCCACTATAATAATAACGATGGTTGCAAAAAACTTGAGCGACATTATCAACATGCAAGTGGACGCACACTGTCATGCTACTCCGCGTATGAATCGAGAATGCCTTGTTATTTCTTTGAAAGCTGCTTTGTTTACTATTTTCTACTGCACATACGCTAATGATCTACTGCGATCACATCTTGCCTCGCTGCACTGTAAAAATGTAAACATACACCCGTAAACATCGCGCCATATATGCTCTTTTTACATTGTTACACGAACGCTGCTGCAATTTAATACGAACCAGTGTTAACACTCCTACTATGAGACCTGCTATCATAAGTAAGCCCACAAAATCAAAGTTATCCATTCAACCCCTGCATAAACATTCTCTTAACATTTTTATTATGCTCTTCTAAAAATATTTCAAAACTCTTCCGACCTATATTTTCAAAATGGAAATACGTACAAACACGTTCGATCGAATTTATAAATTTGGTTCGCTTACGAAATAGGATCAGCGACTAAAGAGTCGCATTTACTAAATTCAACGTAGTACCATTACGAGAATGAATTTTTTACAGATCAAATATCAAGGCACCAAACTAATTTGTAAATGGATCGCGTGTGAAAATGTTAAAAGAAACAATGAATTTTCGACTTTTACCAAACTCGGTGAAATACTATCATTGCCAGAATGAATTTTTGAACATCAAATATGCAGGCTTCAATCTAATTTTCAAATTTGGATCTCACACGAAAAATTTCAAAGAAACATTGAATTAATATTTGCCAAACTCGGTGTATATTATCATAAATTTTGATCACGCACGACAAATTTCAAAGAAACACTGAATTAATATCATTGTTATATTAGCATCATTACATAGCATTATTATAAAAATGTTTGTTTCGAGATCAAATACAAAGGCTTCAGACTAATATAATAAATTTCAATTGGTTTTAAACGAGTTAGAAGAAACACTGACTAAATGGTTACCATTTTTCGAGCATCCGCCCTGAATCGCATTTAGCAAGCTGAACGGTCGCATAATTACAAGAATAAATCATTAAATTCCGACCAACTGCGTCACTCATAACTCTCCGTGGCAGTCTAATCGCGGTATTAAACGAATCCTAGGGACACGGGAGTGCGCATTGCGTGCAGCACTGCAAAAGCTAGAGCGACTCGCGTTGTTTTTCTGCGCATTTCAAAGAGCGAGTCCGATTCAAAGAGCGATGAGCCGTTTAAGCGTGAACGTGCGAGGAGAATATTCCGTATTCAGGCTTGTTCACGCAGCCGGAAATCCGCGTGGGAAGATTAGATGCCACGGTTCCAAGGGTTAGCTTGGCGAGAATGCGTTCTCCGCATTGTCGGCCGCGATACCATTAATATCTCATCAAACATGCCCAGCTGTTCGCCTGACGAGCAAATTGCTTCCGATCTGAACCGAGATTCAACCTATCCCTTCTGACACCTAACGTTTCGAATTGGCAAAACTGTCCTGTCCCATATCAGGCGAAACGATGTACTCCTGGGACTGAATGCGTTCCCAGAGTCGCAGAACTTACGGACTCGCATTAAGAGCCGGCAAAGTTTGCCGCTGGGATCGTTAGCAGGGTTAATAATCCGCGGTGCTGGCTCGTTTAGTGAATTTACGTGTCGCCGAACTTCTGGAAAACTTCCCAGCAGCCGGTCAAAGACCAGCCTTTGCGGGAATACGATCCCCTTCGGGCCAGACGATGCTTGGTTCGAACAGCCGAAACATCTTAACGAGGTCCTGTAAGACTCTTTTAAGTCTTACCAGTATATTATTTCTTTTAATCAGTTGCCCCCTTGCTATCGAGGTGGCAGGCAGGCGAACAATTAACACTGGTACCACCGAACAAGTCGAAATGACTTGTTTCTGATCTCTTCTCTTGTGATGATTAAACTGATAAAAGTCTTGAGGATTTTTTGAATGAACATTCTCATTGAACCACCTGTTGTAATAACAATTATACAGAATCTAAATAAATGCAATTTAATATTTCCGATTATTCAGCTACATATGTTTGTCGTGAACATTATTTTCTACTGAGGAAAATTGAATTAATTTCGAGTACGTGATTATCTAGAATTCTAATGTAAAGCATTACATATATTCACAGAATTTCATTCTACGATGATATCATATTTCATTTCTTCCGTAAGAGTTGCATTTAGTGAAATGTGATGAAACTGTGAAGACTGGATTATTGAGATAAACGCTCCCGACGAATAAATAAAAAATCTGAAACCGGTCATTTGACCAGCAGCGGTAGGTTCCGTGTCGGAGCAAGCCTGTCTGTCTCGCTCACAATGGATCCAATCGACGCAAAGCTCGAGGACAAGGTATAATCACAAGGATAAGCTTCCATTGGCGGACCGCACTGAACAGCAGCGACAAGGGTCAAGTCCCAATTCCCTCGGTTCCTTCAACCGAGGAGGCGACGTAGCACGCGTAGCTGCAAGACGTTAGCCGAAGGAAGCAACACGTAGCAATCACTGTCACTCTCGAAATACTGGTTCCGCGTGTGGAAGTCCAGTGTCGCCGGGCGCTTACCTGAGATCTCTGTAGACGAAGAAGAAGAGGAAGAAGTAGAACAAGTAGCAGGCGAAGAAGAGTGCGTTGGCTTCCGGTTAACAGGTGCAGAGTCGGTGCACGTAGCGCGGGAAAGGTTCGAGAGGCTCTTCAAATCCGCCGGTAACTCGGGGTGTTGCGCCGGGTTGGTTTCTCCGCTGATCGATTCGGTTGGGATAGATGACTGACTCGGCGAACACGGGGGATCGAGAGAGGCGGCTGGGATATCGCGTGGATCGCAGGGGGACCGTGATACAGTATAGAGATCGACGTGGCGCGCGGTTCTCTTCGGGGTTTTTCGATCCGGGTTCCTGACGAGCGCAGCGTTGCGGACGAGCTAGCTCTGTCCGGTACTTCGGTGCCGTGCCGGGTGCTCTCCTCGAAGCATTCGGTCGGCGTCTGCGCTCTCGTAACCTTCCGACCTTCTCTACCACCTGCACACCCCCACCGGAGCGCTCGGCGTATTTTATACTGCAACCGTGCCGGGTTACCCTCCTCCTAACCCCTTTGCCACTCTATCTGTCTCGCACTCCCCGCCCCGCCCTTCCCTCCGCCCCCTTCTAGTACATCGCAGTACCCGTCCCACCTGCGGCAGTTACGATCGCCTACTATCCAACCAAGGCTCACCTGACGACGCGACACCACCTGGTGCTGCACCTGAGAGATAGGGTCAACGCTTCTGCTCCGCTATGCTTCACTCTGCTGCTTCCGCCAGCATCTTGCCGATAGCCACCGAGTATCACAACGAGACGGATATTCGGATAGGGTTCAGTAGCTAATGCTCTCTCCCAAGGCTTACCTAATGGTGCAACTTAGAGCTAGGATCAACGCTTTCCCTCCAGTATGCTTCACTCTGCTTCCGCCAGCATCTTCACTGGCAACCCAGCAAGACGAACGTTAGGTTCGATTTAGGTACACCGACAGGTGTACACACAAGTTAATATTTGCCGCGGAACTTCGTTGATTAGAACTGGCTCGCTTCGGGCAAATTGACGCGTACCCGGAATAATGCGTTTAACGGTTATTAGCGTCTTACCGTTGATGGAACCTCCGGCTCTTTGCCACAGATCTTTTAGACGCTGTTCTAACAATGTTGTTGCGGCGAATATTGCATCCTGAATGTTGCTGCGTGAGTTAATTCTATTGGCGACGTCGGGGATATGATACACGTTCATACGAAACACGATGGATTCGTCGGGGTTCAGCTTTGAAATCGTATTACCCAGCTGAACAAAATTCTTCCGCATCTTGTGTTTTAATTTTAATTTTCTACTCGTTTCGTTCGGGCATCGACGCGGAAAAGAAAATTGCAATTTCGTTTAAACTCCTTCAAAGTTGCTATTCCGAACGTTTCAAACGGTTGCAATACCTACACAAAGACAAAGTAATTTCGTATTTAAAGAGCAAATTGCCGAAGGTATACAATGTTACTGTGTCGAGTCTCCCATATTTTTGCAAAATAAAAATTTTCTAAACCTATTGCAAGAAATATAAACTAAATTGAATGTTACTTCTTCCCGTAATGATCTTAATAGAGGAGAAATTATATATGGACATCTTCAATTTTTTAATTTCTTCAACAACTTCGATTTTCATATACTCAATTTTGCTATAAATGCATAAAAATCCGCAGTACAGCTATTAGGTTGCACTTTGTTATCCTTAATTCTGTTGTAATTGACAAGTACACCTGACTTCGTTAAAGTTTACGAGGAATAACAATTTATTGAATCAAGTGTTCTGATTCGGTACAATTTTTAGGGACGCTTCTGTAACACTCTGTTAATATGATGCAGCAATTTGCACTGATTAAATAAATAAACGATTTCTATTGTATCAAGCTCAGCGTTTAGAGGGTCGAATCGCTGGTAGAACGACTTCGATGATTCCCGGAAAGTCCCGAACAATTCCAGCCGCGTTGATTAATCAGTTAGCGTTAATCCTAGATCCCGATTGTCAGGATCGAATAATCCGCAGAGAATTGAAGCGAAGCCGCAAGGATTTACAGGGTCCTTCGGAGCGCGAAGGGTTCCGGCACACCTGAGCCAGGCGCGTTCTCTTACGTCTGCGAGGTCTCGCGTTTCTGGAAGAAGATACGAGTCGCGTAACAGATAGTAAACACTTATTCGTCGTGCATAATGCACGGTGCACATGCTAGCTACTCAAATATTCGATTAATATTTACCCGCGAGCCAGCAGGTTGATCAGAGATCACGACTCTTGTTGAAATATTTACGCGCCCGTCCGGGCGGACCATTCGATAACGTATTCAAAATTCTCGTTCCCCATATGCTATGACGGTGCGCATTTGTAACAAATCGATGCGTGGGATAGATAACGCCCGCTCGTGAAACTATCGACGCAATCTCGCGCCCGTATAAAATTCTCGATAAGACTTTTACCAGGTGTTGCGATCCGTGGATCATCGATTCGGACTCGTTCGCACGTAGTTCGAACATTAATTAACACGTGAGAAACACAAATGCAGGGACCAACTCTAACTTGGGATTTAACTTATTTGATGGTGACTGTGAAGAGCAGTAAGTAAATGGATGGGAAAAATCCCATCAAAACAAAGTAATTTAGTTAACGAGACACTGAGCTGCAGCGGCGAAGTTTATCGCAGTGATTACTCTTTTAACTTCATTTGGCCAGTACAAACTTTAATGAAATTCGGTGTGCGTGGTTGGATTGTGACTAGATATTAATTCTTCTGCCAGAGAAAAACTGTGTCGGTCATTTGAAAATTAACCGATGGCCATCTTGTTAAAGGGGTTGTTTCCAGGATTGCAAGGGTGCGGAATGCGCCTTCTCAAAAAGTGCTAGATAAAAGACTCAACAGCATTTTGAGTTGTTCTTATGGTCTGGTGATTCGTCTTGTCGTATGAAACCTTATCAGTGAATTTCACAGGCTTGCTCCATCCGAAATGAATTTTCTCGTCAATAATTATTATGAACAAGTGAAAAGAAATTCGATCATCGCTAACTGTTATGAGCGATCGAAATAAATTTCTCTCATCGATAACTGTTATCTAGGAGGATCCAATTTTTTTAACACTAATAACTGTTATGTGTAACCCAAAAGTATAAAAATCGATATTTTTAATCATTTTAAATTTCAATAATAATCAACATTTTATTAATGATTGTTATCGTAGAAAATTTTAGAATAATGCAAATTACGCTTCGTGGACGTAAAAATAGGTCTTTTAAGCTGTTAACTACTGAAAAACCCCACCTCTGCATTACCGAGAAATTAGGAGGCGCTTCCCGTACCCTTGTAATCCTGGAAACGCGAGTCTACCCCCTTAAACACCGTGTTTCCTAGCATCTCCGTTTCCGAAATTGGCGCAACTTTGGCGAAGCCTACTTCCAAAAATCTGGGCCGAACGAATGACTTAACGAAAGTCAGCACAATTAATAATAAATGAAGCGAAGATCTCGCCACTGGTAGGTTTGTAAAAAATGTAGAGGGCCGTTAGAGCATGCAGCGCGTCTCGCAACTATGATGTCGTCGTGTTAACAGGCTTTCGCGGTTGAGAGCGGTGTCGTTCAGATCGTCGTTGGCACGGTTCTCGCGAAGCCGTCGAAGTACCAGCCCGATAGAGTGGATGTTTACCACGCGGTCTCTCTCGTCGGGATCGACTGGGACGCGAGGTCGAAATAAATATTGCCATCGTTCCGATGCAAATACACGTGGCGCCGTTTATCTCGTGCACCCGACAAGGAAGACGTATCGACTTCCTCTAGCCTGCTCGGCAATATTCCAAGCATCGGGGAGCACTGATCTAGGCTACGCGGGCTCCTATAAATTCTTTCCTCGCGTCTTGTGGAGTTTCTGCGTAATGTATTCGGGAGTTGTCGGGATCCCTGGCTTTGGCTCGTTCTCTTTGGAACGATGCGACGACGGGTGCATGACGGGACCCGTCAGCCTCGGTCAACGTTCCGAGTGTCAGACCGGAATCAAATTCTGTCCGGTGGCGCAGTGCTTCTACCGGGAAGCTATTCCGTCGGCCGCGAATCCATTTACCTGGACGAACTAATCAAAGTTGCTCGGCGTGCGGGGGCTGTGGGTCGTTCCACCGAAACACCGGCCACGTAACACGTTTCACGAACGACCCCTGAACGAACCCCGTCTTACCCGTTCGACGAGGAGATTCCCCCCTGATTTACGATGCCTCAACCTCCGCGGTTCGATTATGTATCGATCAGACCAGCCCCGTTCATATCGCGATACGGTAACCACGTTCCTCTAGATTAACTATCCTCTTTGTTACCCTACCAGTCTCCGGGAACAAGTTCTTTGAAACGACTTCGTGTAACTGACGCAACTTCTGGTCGATGATTAAACATTCCTTTTTTAAAGTGAAAAGCTCTTTTGACACACCGCATACACAAGTGCTGGGCAGTGAACAGAGAAACAGACAGACGTGCAATCTAATGGACCCTTCTCCTCCATCTCTCCAGTCGGAGACTATGAACTTTCGTTGACCCGCTGTTCGCATACTACATGAAAGTGCTTCTTCCAACTCTCTTTCCATAACCGCCCCGCCGCGCCGCGCCGTACCTAGACCCCTTTGGACGCAAGGTTTCGACGGCAGTGTAATTAATATAATAAGAGTGAAGAGATGGGCACACGTCAGAGTTGAGCATTAAACGATTCAAATTTTTTTCAGTATTCATTATTCATACAGTTTTGATTCCGAATTTCATTTCGAAGTTTCGGCAGGTTAATCGTTAATCAATTATCCGATTGACGATTACAATTGAAAGGAATGTAATCGTTAATCGCAATTAACGACTAATGTAGTAATTTAACCGTTATTCCCAATTAACGATTAAGAAGTATTTAATCGTGAACCGCAATTAACGATTTATAAGTGTTTAATCGTTAACCGCAATTAACGACTAAACTAGGAGATTAATTGTTAATTGCGATTAATGATTGAAGTAGAAATTTATTCGTCGATCGCGCGTCTTATTTTTTATATTATCATTGTTTGACGGCTGATTGTAGGCGAAGTCATCATAAGCAAATGTCGATGAGATGCATTTGATCCCCTTTCTACGTAGATGGCTCGGAGCGTCTGACTACACACCGACCTATTCTACTTACTCGATAAACTGAACCGCTTCATCGAATCCAGCTGCAACTTTCTGGGATGCACGCGATCTTTTCAATTATTAATGACGATCATGTCAATTTATTTGAGCATGGGTTTCTTCAGAATTTTGCGAATATTTGTTCAGTCTTCCGGTCAGTTGTACTGTAGGAGTTAAGTCGAGCAAAATAACGTCGAAATTGGAATAACACTTTCTGAAATACCAAACGATATGAGGAATATTCTGGAGTTCCAATGTTATAGTTAAATAGTAATAAATTAATTTGCAGAAATTGATTAATCGGATCGAAAACAGCTGGATAAAACGATGAACTATCTATTAATTCTTCGTCTGACTGGGTAGCATGTGTCCATTGATAACCAGCCGAAAGAAATTCCATGTGGCGCGTGCCGTTTTTTTTTTTTTGTCATCAAATAGTACCGCCTGCGAGCGATAATCAATGAAATCGCGGTGTCGGTTAATTCTCCCGTGCCGATTGGTTTCAGCGGTTATCGGGTAATCGAGGCATTAATTGTGAATTTTATGATCGGTCATTGCCGCGAATTTGCCGCACCACTAACCATAAATTTCTCTTTTTTTGCGTAGGTAATCGAAGAGCAGTGGAGTTCGAATTCGGTGAACCGTCGTTCGCATTTGCATGGAAAATATCGATAGCAGTTTTGGTATACTACTACATATGAGGAAGAAACCTTAGGTATGTACAAATGTGTAAAAATGTGTAAAAATGTGTAAAAATATGTAAAAATCCTTTAAAAAATAAGGAGACTCGAATAATCTACTATATTTATATTGAATTTGCTACAAAAGTATATTCAGACAAAAGAGACTGGAAGATATGGCACTTCGTGGATGCTAGTTTCGACCGGGGAATAAATCGATTACCTCGACTAAAATCGAATTCCCGGGGGCGGGGTACATCGAAATCAGTTTCCCTCTCGACTGCGCGAGCGTAATCGGTTCGTGGAACGGTAACGTAATGTCGCGCCGGGTGTCTGGCCCCAGTGTCCACGTAGGAGAAGTTCTTCGCCTTCGGAAACGAAGTGTGAATAATTCATTTCGACGGGATTTAACTTCGTTCCGAGAAATGTCCCGTCCCGTTTCGGTTCCTTGCCTCGGAAAGCGATTAGGAGTCACGAAAGGTACCGCGGGAACTTTATTTCCCGCGGCCTACGGCTCCTTCCACCATAATTTCATCGCGACAAAACGGAAAGTGTCAAGGTCAACGATTTCCAGGCTCGCCCTCCCACCATGGCTCAAGTAGGATCCAGAAGTGGTTAATTTTACGGCAGGAGCTTAAGCAGTCTCTGCTGTGTCTGGGGAGCCTGTATTAAATTGTTCTTGAGACCCCTCGGGGGGATTTATTCTTGTAAAGCAGCCGTATTTAATACACAGACGATTTCTCTTTAACCAACGACCCCCTAATCGTTCCTCACGTTCCCCACGACGCACAGTTGGGTATTTGGTTGGAAAAAAAGTCGATTTCAAAATATTATTTAGTGTTAAAACAATAAGTTATATCATTTCAACATAATTTACATGCAAAAATAATTATTCCAGCTTTTCCATTTTTTACGTCATAATGGTGTAGACTTTTGTAGGCTTGCCTTCACAAATTCATATGGAAGTGTAAACAAAATTTTTAGACTGTGTACATTCGCTTGAAGTTATAATTTGTTAAACGGAGATAAACAGTTTTAGTGTCTCGCTTCTATAACAGAAAGTATCTCGGGTTAAAATGTTTGCTCCGCTTCGTCTGTTCGGAACAACGTCGACAAAGCTCGGAAAAAAGATTCCGATTTCGAAATTGGGAAACCATTCAGAGGTGTGTCACGTTTTGCCAGAGAGTCTCGTTTTACCGTCCTCCGCGCGCTGCAACGCCTCCGCTCATGCGAGCTGATGTTTCGTTTATGTTTGAACGATCCTAATTATATCTAGCTGTCGGTTGGGTGCGTGGGAGAATATCAGTATGAAGCTATGTTCGGCGAAGGCGTGTTTCTTGAAATCGTGTTTGATCGTCTACGGTAATAATCAGACTGTAGATTTTTATAGGTTTATAGCTCGTAAAAGGTGGAATGTGTGAAATCAATCTCAAAATATTTTCAGTGTACTGGTAACATTCTTTCAGGAATGGATATTTTGTTCATTTTTTTTTTTTGTAAATTTTCTAACCTTGTTTATAAAGCTCCGGTTTTTAAATACAAACCTCTGTGCTGTCATAAATTTGCCATACTTAAAAATGTTTCCACTTTCGTTTTACCGCAGTGAAGTCTCTGCTCGGCGAAATACCTTTTTCCCTTACTTCAGGGTTTTGTAAAATAATGCACGAGAAAGGGTGCTCGCTTAAAAATCCTCAGCTCGGTAAACACGGCCTCGGAAAAACAGGGAAGGAAGAGACACTGCTGTGTAGTGTAGCTAAACTGCGGATCTTTATGCAAATGTAAATTTTTTTATCGCGACTTTATGGACAGTTTCACAGATACGTGCGGGGTAATGGTCATAGAAATTGCAGCACTTCAATGATATCAATGTTTCTCGAACCTCGTACCACCGGAAATCGTCTCTGATATTACCGGATTATGAATGTTTATGAAAACTGCCGGTCTTGTACTATTTTGTAACGTCACTTTATGCTGGAATGAAGGAGTTCATTAAAAATTGTTCTAATGAAAATGTTTTTATAATTTCAATAATTTTGGGAGAAAAAGCTGAAAACAAAGAAAGGTAGTTTTAGTGTTAAATAAACTACAAAGCACGAGTTATAAAATTTGTTCAGCACAGCAGTTGAAATGATTGTTTATCAAAAACAACGTACCGGGCATAGTATTGAACAAGATCGATCGAGGGTTCAATTAAAAATTTCCCGGACCCGAGACAAAAGCGAGTCGAACATCGAAAAATAGGGGGAAAAGTCCGAAAACACGGATAAAGAAGCGTCGTGTCTCAGTTTACTCATCGGGCAGGAAATAGAACTCAATGTTCGATGGTATGCCTTTCATTCGGGAACACAGCATTGAAACGGAAACGCGACAGAACGGAATTTCCAATCTCCTCTCATCCTCGAGCAAAATCAAGCCCCCGAAAAGCTGCTGCTGGTATGCAGTGGACTGTCACTCTTCGTATCCACACTCGGCCTCGTAAATTCTCACGGACCAACACGCTAAATATGCCACAGCTAGATCACCGATATTCCATTAACTTAAAAGCCTAATTTGTCCGGAGGACCCGTCGTCACCTACCTCCTCGATATAACTTGCATTTTCGTGTATATCTTTCTTTCGTGGCTCCAGCAGCAGAGAAACACAGAAGAATGAGAATTAGAGTGGCTGATTATCAATAGAAGAATGTACCAGTCAAAACAGTCTATTAGAATGACCAGTTATTTTTCTAGTTATTTGATCGTAAGAAAAAAGATTAACTTTTAACAGATATAAAAGTTGAGTGTAAATATACTATGCATTAAAAATGACTGACGAATGAACATCTTATAAAAAAGAGATGATTGCATTTTTTTAGACTTTGAGCGATTTTTATTGAAATTACATTGCGGACCCTTGTGTAAGAGATAAAGATTGTCTACATCAATTGCAAAAAATTTCTCTCTCTATTCAATAATCTGAGTAGGTTGAAATTAGTATATCGATGTTCTGAAGTTCTTTAAATATCTCTTATGTGTTTTAAATGCATAAAATAATTTTTTTATTTTTATAATTATTGCATAATTATATATGTTCGATGAAAGAAATTTATTTAATCGTTTCTCTCAGGGAAACATTTTTATAACTTAATAAATCTATAACCGATTATTAATAATTGACGGTGCTAAGCTTTTACGGTTGTCGTTATTTTCTTCGTGTATTTGTAAAAAGAGGAAAAGGCAGAAGCACAATAGCAATGAGAAGACGTTGAATTGGAGTGAAAATGGAGAAGATAGATTTAGATAGGGGGGTGGAAAGAACAAAAGAGGAGAAAGAAATATACCAACGCAACGGAGCAGAAAAGAAAAAGAAAAATTAGGGAGCACGGAAAGAGATTGTAATGCAAAGAAGGCGTACAGGAAAAATAAAAAATATTGGTGATGGAGAGAGAAAAAGGGGATGAGATTGGAGAGAGACAGACCAAGGTGGGGGGGGGGGGGGCAGCTGATACAAATTGAACGTGAAATGAAATTCAACGTGGCCGAGGCCCGAAACGCGCCAGAAAAGAGGCAGGCCACGATTTACACAGGCCGACGGCTAAATGCCCCGTGAAACAAGCCACGTAGATCTGATTGTTTCGCGTTATTGCGGTGTACGATATTCCAGCTCCCCCTCGGAAACCGTCTTAAGAATCGCCACGGACCTTGCCGCCAGCGAAAAGCCTCGTTCGACATTACCCAATTTACTTGGCTTCGAGTCGCTCGAATCGGTGTAACGTGAAGCCACTTGAGTAACGTGATACCCATTCTGTTGAAACACTTGACTTCCGTTCAAATACTCTTCCGAGTTCCTCTGGAATTTCTAGTGAATTTTGGCTTGTGCAACTACGGTGAAATCGGATCGTTGATCGTTGCGTGAAAGATGTCTGATAGTTCGGTCGATTATCGGAGATTCGAATTTCGATTTTGAAGAAAAAAGTTATTTCCTAGGGTAAATAAATAAATATTTTGCACCGAATAAATTTGTACAATTCAATGAGAATGCTTTTATAACATCAGTTTAATATATTTTCTTTTTTTGTATTGGGTTTTGAGGGTCACCAACTGTTTTTTGTATTTAGAACACATCATTCTTCCATAAAATACTTACACATATTATTCTTTCACGATAAATTAGGAATAGTATGCTGAGACTCTTTCTCGGAGAGAATTTCTTTGAGTTTTATTTAACCCGTGTTTGTTTGCAGTCTGTGCAATAATGTATGTTAAAAATAATAAATACAGCCTCTGTATTAATAGGTGAGTTGTATGTCCAAATATTTACTATGCGATGCTCGTATCTCGCCTGCGTGTCTTCACGTCGCGAAAATTTGTGCGCACTGTTCTATTTCTGGACACTGAGTGGTCAATAATAGGTAAATGGTTAATTCAAGTGTCGCGTGCAGATATCCACGAGCCTGCATTCGCTATACATATATAAGACTTTTTGCAGCAAACAGTAAAATAGAAACATTATTAATTTCGATTGGAATAAGTATCGAGTTTTGTAAATTCTGTAATTTTAGAAACTACTATAGTATATCTACAATGCGCGCAGACAGACCTGCAGTCTGCTCGCGAAGCGTTGTAGCCTTCAACCACCTTCGTGGCAACAGGTGCACTTTTCCTCGGACAGCTTGAGGAGCCCAAACTCGACCGATGTAAACGAGGCTTGACCTTCAACGCCCACGCTTGATATCGTTAGAACTAAAATGAAACAAAATTAAACGCGCATGGAAATTAACTGTGTGCACGTGGCTACGCAAAGTGATGGCATGTGACACAAAGTTGAGAGAGTTTATGACCATAATTTATAACTAGATTTTATGCATTTACAACAAAAATCAGTAGACGAAGCTTAACACAGTAAAAGGATTAAAAGACTTTAACGGTATCAACTAGTTGCTCTCAACTCATGAAACTTATTAAGGAAATCAATTTATGCTTTGCTGCTGTCTCTTACAATTTATACAGAACATTTTTATTTCGCATGAAGCTGCGTTTAGACATTTTATCACACAGCATAAAGATTTATCTGCCAACTCGACAGCCACTGCAACCACAAAAGCTGTCAGCGAATCAAATCATGCCGGCTTTAAAGAGCTACGAGCACATCGAGGCAAATGAACAGATATTTTTATCGACTGGCAAGCAGCGAATGTTTATGGGATCCGCAGGATGCTCGTCTTCGGGAGTATCAATGTTCTCTCGCGTTGGTCCGATCCGTTCTGGAGACGAAAATATCGTCGAAAACAATGGAACGGAAACGGGGCGGACTGCACGCGTTTCCCGATGCGTCACGCGGAACAACAGCGAGGAAAAAAAGGACAGAAACGAAATATCGCTCTTGCGATTCCGATTGGCAAAAAGCCGAGTATTCTTGCGGAATCACCGCTCGTCATCGCATTGAGGATGCTCGAGATTCTTCGGGAAGGTTTTTACGCGTGGACGCGCATAAAATGGACGACGGCGAGCTCCTTCTCGGCGATGTTAAAGGGGATGCACGAGAGGATGAACGACGAGGATGCTACCCCCGGCGTTTTCCTCGAGGTCAATCCTTTCAGAGCTTCCCGACCGCTCAAATGCTCGCAATTCCCTTTTCACTACTACCGTTATCTCAGAAAAGTTAGATAAAAGTGTTACAGATGCTGAGTGTACAGGCCACATTCGCATTTGAACCGACTTCTAGATCGAATCTAATTTCTCATATAGAATTGTGCTTTTCGCTTGTGAAATTTCAGCTGAATAATCATCATAGAGCTTTATACGATGCTGTGTTGTGTCAGAGTGATAGAAGCACAATGCGAATTTTAGTGGACACGAAATCACCATAATTAAAGCGTTCCCGAGAAATTATGTTATGTTTAACGGTGCCTACATTGGATACGTCATAGTTCAACGTAAAGTCACTATTAAAAGTAGTCATTGTGCGGCAGAAGTTAATTAATATCAAACAGTAATACTGCAAATGTTTCTCTTTTTCAAAAGAACTTCCAACTCAATCTACGATTAAATTAGGAAACCCTCGCTTAGAATCTTGCACAAGGGATGTAGCCAGGGGCTGTTTAATGCCTGACCCAGAAACTGAAACTAATGTTGGACTATAGTAGCTCTAAATTCCATTAAATTATAATAACACGAATATGTATACACAAAGAGAAACGAAATAAGGACGCAGCACTGGTGAACAGTGATGAAGCCACTAGTGAATGAAACAGTGATGAAGAGTGACGCAAAGTAAGCAGACCAAATGCAAAATAGTAAAACTATTTAAACAATTGAAAAATACTGTTGTGTATTATTTTATGATCGCTATGATCATTAAGAGAAGCAACGTGTATATAATATCTTCTGTGCCTTGTACTTATTTCAAGAATGTTTATTATTATTTGACTGATTAAAATGACTAAAAAAAATATTTGTGTTTCATATCCGTTTCTTTCAATCAACTTAAAATATTTTTATTGAAAATTTCAACAGAGGACGTTTCCGGAGCAATCGTTACTGTTTTATATTTGTCATTCCGATTAAATCTGTACATAAAGAGAAATACAGGGGTGATTCACTGGCGCGCAGAGTCACGCGATCTTCCAATAATGCATCACGATTTTCGATCGGTATGCGCTATATTGATTTACCGCAGCAGATGACGGCGCCGCTGATAGCAGTAAAAACAGACGCCGAGCCGCGGCCGGGGCCAATAAATAATGAAATAAACCGTAATTTTTTAACGGAGTTTCTACGGTTTTTCGCGAGAACCTATTAATCTTCCGTTTCTTCCTTCTATCCTATCGGATACTAGACAAGTGGCTCGGGACACGGAATAGATTCGGGAACTTCGCGAACCGGTTATTTAATCGAACCAAGCTCTATACGGTAAATTCTCGCTTATATGCCATCCACTGAAACTCTTCGATCGTTTGTTTCCCGGGGGGAAAAAATACTGGATTTTCTAGTTCGAAAAATATGTTCAACTGTGTACTCACACCAAAGTTACCCTTTTGAAAGTCAAATTCATGCAAACCAATTTCACTCTTTTGTAAATCAGTTTCACCCTTTTGCAAATCAGTTTCACCCTTTTCCAAATCAAATTCAACCTTTATCAAACCAAATTCAGCCTTTTGCAAATTGATTTCACCTATTAAGAATATTTCCGTCACTACTGCGAGGGTAACATAAGACTCAATACGCTCCAATAAATACATACAGCTCTTTCACTTTTAATATTTATTAATCACAAAATGGCTGCAATGAATATACATATCTACACACAATTTTCATAAATTACAAATTTAATGAATTGGTAATTACTTTCAAATATAGGTATTTGATGTACATTTGATTTTTTATTTAAAAAACTTACTTAAAAATACTTTATTTGCAAAGTATAAAATAAAATTTGCAAAAAATATCGTCAATTTCAAATACTCTTTGGATCCACTGTACATACATATTTCGTAATCTATGCGGTGAAGTTTTCACAGGTTTGCACGGATTTTTAAAACACATATTCCGTGTAAAAAAAAATTGAGGTATGTAACATTACTTTAATACCAGAAGCTATTACTCTCTCGAGCCAGTCAGGGATATTTTCGAAGAGCCGTCCTTTCGACGGCCGTTATCAATCAAGTACGACAGTGAATTAAATTAAAGATAGAATCTTAAATTGGGAACTCGGTCCCGTCGGATTCCAGACACAAAGGAAGTGTTTCTATCCTGGAAACGAAGCGGCGGCGTCGCCGCGCCGGGATGATCTCGTTGCCGAAAGATACGTATCTGCGTCGGATGTTGGTTGTGTCGGACGGATAATGGTAGCTCGCACGAAATACCGTAGGTTTCCGGTCACGGCGTAATTCACGCTCGAAACGAGTGACCGTGCGTTTCCATCGGAAGGGGACGATGTATCGGGAATGGAAGACCCTAGGCAATTACACAACGCGTCTATAGAAGCGTTTGCGAGCCGATTTCGTAATGGCGACGGATTTTATTCGAGCGCTGTAGTCGTCGGGCACAATAATGTTTTCCTCTCGCCGAGGGAAAAGCACAGGGAAACCGTTACACCATAGTGGCGGGGGTGGACGAGGATGGCAGGGGAATTGGAGAGGGTGAGATTTTGACGATGGAGCTTAGGATCGAAGTACTTCGCTGCCGTTGCCGACCGAGGTGACATAAAACCGGGTACGTCGACTGCGAAACGGCCCGAAATCTCCTGTTCTACGACCACTTGCTGATGGGAAATATTTGACTCCTCCCAGCTATGGGAAAACTTATAAAGGCTACCGGATAATTGATATCCCCGAGTCGTCTGGGTTAGACGCTAATATAACTTTATGCTGAATACAAACTGCCCAATTCCAAGATGCCGAAGTTAAATGATAATGTATTTCCCGTTTTATAAGTTTTGCATTCTAGGTTTTGCACTCCAAATGTACCCTTCGGTAAGTCAAATTCGTCCTTGTGCAAATCAATTTCACCATTTTGTGAATCAATTTCACCCATTAAAGAATATTTGAAATTAATTACACTTGAAAGCATCTCCCTTGAGTTAGACATACGTGAACGGTATCATTATTGCGAGGACAAAACAAGACTCAATGAACTTGAAAAAATACATATGCACTTTCACTTTTAAAATTTATTAATCAGAAAATGGCTACAATGAATATACATATCTACATACAGTTTCCGTACATTCTTAACAAAAACTTGCTTGAAAATATTACTTTATTTGCAAAAGGTTAAATTTGGTTCGTGCAAAAGGGTGAAATTGATTTCCAAAAGGTGAGTGCAAAACCTGTAATCATCTTGAAAAGTCGAAAACGATGTGAAGATATCCTTTAATTTTTCGAATGTCCCTTCCTTATTTTGCATAACTTCCATCCCTCCAAATATTCAGAAAATTGCAGTCAGCGATCGCAATGAAAATTTTATAAGCGATTTGAACATCGGAGCTTTTCGGAAATTCGGTATTTCCTTGGACGTGGATCGATTAAAACGACAACACAGATTTTCCAGTGCGCACGAACGGACGGATGGGCGGGCGTTTATGAATCCCGGGGTAACTATCCGAACGATTTTCTGGTGGACGATGTTCCGCCTTTGGCGATAAAACTTTTACTGCGCCGGAACGTTTGAATGCGATCAACGAACCCTCGTCCCGATCGAGATACCAGCCGTGTACCATTATGGGATTTACGTTCCAGGGTAAATTCGCCGTAGCGTGCCGCACCGTTCAGGTATTAACGTTAATGGGGTTCCCCCATTAATAATCGTATCGGATTTTGATGCTAACAGCCTGATTACAATCGAGAAAGTACCCCATAAACATGCCACTGATTGAAAGCGAACCGTCGCCTTCGTTTGTTACTGCTTTCAATCGCAATCGATAACGGATTCTTCATCCCTTCGGTCTGCCATTTGTCTTGCTTCCTTCGCCGAGGCTGATGGTATTAGGCGCAGCTTAGTATTATACGGTCCATCAAATCTAAATCTTTAGAATTCATTGGCTGATGTGCCATCGATCGTAAAAAATCCACGAAATTAAAGCACTTTATTTAATCGAACTCGGAAAAATCACAGACACTGTTTTTAAGACTTACGATGCTTTAATGGGAAAAATTAATCCCACCATTATCAACGAATTCATTTTTGTTGTTTCAATAATTAGCAAATAGCAGACTGCTCTTTTTTATAAAATTTCTTATATAAATCCTGTTTTCGTATATAATATAGATCTTATTTATTTTAATTTTTACTATACTTTTTAATAAAAGAACATTTCTATTAAATATACAAGACTATGCATGGTGTGCGCAGTCTGCCCACGACGAATTAACGCATTTTCACTTGCAGTAACGTATTCAGTCAGGATCAATTTCTCATGATTCCGTGAGGGAAGCGAGAGAATATTAAGAGCGTAATATCTCAAGAGAAGCCCTCGATCCCTCGATCGACCTCGTTCTTCAGTTTGTTCTTCTCGCAGCATCGCAACATCGATCATTCGTTCCTCGGCTCAGTTGGATGAAGCGATTTCGCCGAGCTTAAATATTTCGCGTGCTCGCGATCGAATTTCATTTTGTCTTTGGGCCGAACGATGTTTTCAAAGTACTGCTATTGGATGTTACCTCGAACCAGCTGACGTAAAAACCCTGAACCGGGCAAATGTTCCATTCGCGAACGGTAATTTCCGCTCGATTTCGACGAGTGTTCGTCGCACGATGAAACGACTGAGAAAGGGAGGAACGGAAAATCAAAAACGATAATTTCGAGCGACACGGTTTACTACGATCGGTTACAGATTCTTGCTCGTGCATTTGCATGAAAATCATAGGTAGGATCGACGCATAGGACGCCCTTTGAACTTTGGAACTGCTCGAACTTCGAAGTTGTTCGAACTTTGAATTGCACTAGGGACTTTTTATTTATCGGGTCGAGATTTTCGATGGGAGTTTTTAAATCCTTTTCACTGCCCGCAAGGTGCATCGTGCTTTCACGAATGTGCTTATCGAAGTGATCCTATTCTACTTCAACGTCGTGCATCTTTGTAAAAATTGAGATTTGCTATATATTGCCATTTTTCTCTGGGTTTTTGTTGTTAGTATTACACGGAAACATGACGTTCGATTAAAATCAAATTTATAGGAATTGAATGTATCGATGAGCACAAAGATCACAGTTTGAGCAAACAATAGTAGCCTTATAATGTTTGTAACATTTGAATTTCTGAAACAGATGCAGCAGAGATATCTCAAATTTTTCTCAATATTTTGTATGGTAGATTGATTCGAAGTTATGGTCTGGTAGAATGATGCAGCCTGTATAATGAAGTTCAGTTCAGCGAATCCAAACGGTTCGGTTGTCGGGGTGGAGGGAACGTGATTACGCTTCCGTGCGACGCGTGGCACAATAGAATCCTGGACCCACCTACAACAGGCTGCACCGAATGCTGAAACCTGTTGCAACGGGGTGACACGACCTAACGCCGACCCACCCTTGCAATTCGTTTACTTCTCCACCCATTCCGTGGCTTCTTTAAACGGTCCCACGTCCGGGATTCAATTCTTCCCCCGGCGAAAGTGATTTATGCAGCTTACCTTCGCTTCGGCTGTATCGACCCGGCCCGCCGTTGCTTGCCATTCAATCCTGTACCATTCGATCGGGCATCGTCCCGCTAATGGGCTCTATCGATATCCTATCAGCCCATAAATGTCTAAGAACATGCATCCTTATTGTAGACAAGAGCGAAATTTTTATAATACGGTCGTTGCATGGCGAATCGATCATCTTCCGATGCAGGAAATCTTGCTCGTGGAAGCGTATAATACAGTGCACACGATCTTCGGGGAGGTTTAGGTCATCATTTTATTGGTTTTGTTTGCACGGTACGTAGCTTTGAATTTTGCCATTTTTACTCACCTCGATGAAAACGTTATACTTAAAATCTTGTAATTGCTCCAATTTAATTTCTTTACCAATATATGATCAGCCTCTAAAAGTCTAAAAGCTTGCAAGCTTGCAAGCTTGTAGAAGACAAAAATCGAGAGAAATTTTTATAACATCACTCGTTCCACGTCGCATCGATCACTTTCCAACGATGGAAATCCTGTTCCCAGTCACGTATAATATACTACATTGGAAATCAGGGTGACTTTAAGTCATCACTTTGCTGGTTTCGAATTTGTTTGCAGAATACGAAACTTTAAGTTTTCCAACTTTTGCTTCACCCCTATCGGGAGCCTTGCGAAGTTTTATCTTGGTAACTCTTTATCGGATTAAAACGATTCTTCATCTGTTCTAACCCGGAAGTGTAGCCTAACTATCCCGAAACAGTTTAAATTGCACTTTCGTACGACGAACAGAACTGTATTGACCGTACTTGCACAGTAGCCGATACTTTGTGTGACAATATCGATTTGTTCCGAAATTGCTTTTCAAACTTCGCTAGGTCCGTACTGCACGCTAGCTGTTCAATCTAAAACGGTTTTACATTGCCACCATTTACCCGTGGCTGTCTTGAAATTTATAATATCAGAATTCTAAGAAAACCACGGTACCCTCGAGAAAATAAAAACAACGTGTTTCCACAATAAAAGCATTTTATTAGCCTTGGAAACATACCTACTAAACATTCACGACTAACCAAACCTTGGAAGCTTTCAACTTGAAGCACTAAAGCTCGAATTTATAACCTGAGCGATACGAAAATTTAATGCTAAACATGAAAAAGAACACTGTACCCGTTTCCAACGTTTCTTACGGGGTACAATGTACTTACTAAAGCAAGCATAACTTGAACATAAATTTTGAAAGCACAAACAAAGGTGAACACTTTTCTGAAGACAGTTTAGAATTGCGTGGGTCAACGTGCACACAGGTTCAGTATGGTTCAGCGTTAAATAATGTTGTCGTCGGAACGGTATTGTCATCCGTCAAGGTAATCTGTCGGCGAAGAGAGATAGAGATAGGGATAGATTATCGAACAATTGCGCGCTCATCAACGAGCATGATCTAGAAACTGTATTTCCATCGGGGGCTGCGCGGAGTATTGCATTTGCCGGCGTGGAGCTTCGGGAAAACGGAAAATCGATGCGACCGGGAAAAATTCCGCGCCGCGCCGCGTCGGGGAGAATCGGTGGGAAAACGGGAACAAGTGTCGCATTGGTTTGATCGCGTTGTCAGCCGGCGGGGTAACTTCGTCGCGCGGAATTCTACAGCGGAAATGATATTGACTCTCTCTCTCTCCCTCCCTCTCTTTATCTATCTCCCTGGAACTTCCGGACAACACGCCCCGGAACGGAAACAACGGGTCCTTTCTCCTTTCGGGCCGAACGAGGATTATTAAGGTCGGGGGCTTCAAAGCCCGATTGAAAAGTTCTGCGAGCGTTCGAAGTCGCTCCGGCGATCCGTCCGTTGGAATTTTCGCGATCGGAATTGTCCTAGGATCCAAGAATATTCTCCGGGAACGGGCCACGGACACTCGGTCGAAACAGTTCTTAACACGGCGACAGCAGGTGTCGCATAGTTACCGCTTTGTACAGATTATTGCCCCGCCGACGGGAGCAGAAATTGTGTCAGCTCTTCGCTTAAGTGCTCGAGATTCGCGAAATTAACTTGCAGCTGTGGAAAAGCACCGCTTTCCACTGCCACTTTGCTCTTGCTATTTCAATTATTATTCTTTGTGACAGGTTGTTTCTTGTTTCATTTAATTTGTACATTTTCGTTCTACAAATTTTTTGTTTCATTCCTTATTTCATTTAATCAATTATAAACGGAATTCCTCTTCACAGTGGAAGCATTTGATACGTTGACAGCAACAAAACCACGTGTTTTAGGACACTGTATATGTAAGAAGGCACGAGACCAATTTCAATCCACCCTAAACATGTACATATTTACCTGGAGCAACAACAAATTTCTTTGTCCAATGTTTCAAAAATTTCCACAAATCGTAAAGCACCGATTGCACGAGATATTTTGCAGTGTGCAACAGCAAACATCAATTTATTAACCTCTCAATATGCATACCGTGGTATCTGGTTAACGTGTCTGATGACTGGCTGTCCATTTCTACTCTGCGCCAGAACTCGCATGTTTCAGTGATATAGGTCAACGATATCGTCGCATATTTTGTATTCTTCCATCCCACGCTCCAATTTCGCGCGTCTGTTCACGAACAGATCGCGCCCCTCGCTCCACTGATAAAAATTACCCTCCTTCTCTCCCGCGAGTTCGTCGCGCAGCTGTGAGTTTAAATCGCTAACCATTTTAATCAAGCCATTCACGTCGCCGATTATTCCACAAACTCGGGACATGTAATTCGCGCGAGATTAAAGCAGATTACGTCCTCGCGAACAATATACCCTGTGCGCGCCCTTACACGACGCGACGCATTAAACAGTGCATTAAAATACATCGAGCCAAAAGTTGCTTAATTTTCGCGCCCGCTGCGACAGCTTCGCAGGCGTCGCAATTACTTCAATAATGCGTAATTAGCGCAGCGACGCGCGGCGCACGTGTTCTCCGGCAAAAGGCCGCGCAACCTATTTATCTCGTTGCTAGATCTCGAGTCTGCGGGGATGATTGATCATCGGATAGGTCGGCAATCATCTTGTACGAGAGAAATTCATCGCCTATGCATTGGAAACTAATCTGTCGCAATTTATTGCGTCCCGACGCCGACGACTCGAACTTGCGCCGACAATATTCTTCTCCCCGGGAAAATAATAACGCTAATTACTCGACGCCCCGTGGTGGGCCCGGCGAAATTGATCCTGATTGTTCATCGACTGAATAGAATCATGTATCGCGCGCCGCGCCAAGCGGATTGATAATAGTCCTCGGCACTTCCGGCCGTTCTCGTTTGCTTTGTTAATCGCGCATTGTTTGCTCTGCCGGCGATACACCGTCTAATTACGCTCTCATAATTAGACAAAGGCAAAAGTAATGGCAACGGGACGGTAATGTTTCGTTAAACACGCTCGGCAAACAGGCAGGTTTATCGCCGGTTTTGCGCACCGGCTAATGACGCTGTTGCTTTGCGTTTCGGGTTAGCCTCCGTGAATAATTCCGCTGGCGTCCGCCGATAAAGCACGCGCGTTCCGCACACACGCGGCGCGCCGCGCTACGGCGATTCCGCGAGCGAAAAGCCGTACGAACAATTTCTATCTATCTTTCCCCCGACGCGACCTTTTGCTTTTTCATTCTACGCCCGAGCCAATTGAAATATATCTGGGATGTTCGGGTAGTACGAGGTTCACGCAGCCGGTCCAGGGGCTCATTAATATTCTCGTTACACCGTCCCTGGACAGCGCCTCGCTTGTTTTCGCGCGAGTTTCAAACGCGCGGCCAACCTCCGCTCATACTCCCCGTGAAATCTCATTAATTCGCGCGCGTCCGCTCGCTCGGAAAAATTTCACGCTGTCATAAACGATGCGCGCCAACCGACCAGTCTAACGCGACGCTAAACGTCCTCGCGCTCCTTTTAAATCAGATTTAGTCGGCGCTCCCGGCGACAAACATGTGAAAAATGTTAATACCTTTTTCATTTACTTGCTGACCTGTGCCGCACGAGAACGGAACACGCTTTACCACCGGTTCTACTCGAACTCGCCCGTGATAATTCAGTTCTCGCCGCTGTTCGACGTGGCGATGCGCTTTTCGCGAGTTTCCATGAATATTTCCTGACTGACTAGGATAATAATATCACCGACACTCGTTCTCTATTGATTCAGGATAAGACTGTAGAGAGCAACAAAACCACGCCCACTCAAACCACTGTACTCAAGTCAAGCAAAACAGATAATCTCCTGCGTAATCCTCTAATTTCATTTGTTTAAACTAAATAGCCGCGTGGTGTTTCAGCAAAACATGTTTCGCCTCGATGTAAACGAAGGCATAATTTTGCCTCACTGTGAACATTCGACATACGTTTCCTTCAAGTTGCACGTACGGTTGTAACAAGACGTTGTTCCCGATTTTCTGCCCTTCACGCGAATGTTTTGGGTATCCAGGAACAAGGGATGCACGCTAGAAGCGACACGCTTTTAATTACGACGGAACTCTGAACACTGCGCAAGATGCTTTACGCGTTGGTTGATGCCATAAACGGAGCAATGCAATGCCGGAACAGTGTGAATGGTACAGGAACGTACACAGGCAACGGTGCACGCGAAACTTTTGTGCGTTTCATTAGCACGGCGAGTGTTGGACGATTTTTCTGTCCTTTCCAGACGATGTTGGCTGAAAGATAATTTAAATTTGTTACGTTATTTCGCAGACAATTTAAACATGGAGCATTGATGAAATAATTTAATTCTCTCAGTTTATAATATTTCTAGAGATTCAACGTGGAACATAAAAATCGCAACACCGAAAAGTTTTCGTTTATGCACGTACGAAAAAATTATTCGGGAGAAAGCACATCCGACTAAGAGAATTTTTAAAGAATAGAAATCTTTTTGAAACTTACATTTCACAGAAACACACACACACGCACATAATTGTATTTTATTTGGTTTTATTGATTAAGATTGTATAATTTAATATATGGTCGAGTTGGAAGAGTACGGTACACATACGTTTCAGAAGACGATCAAAGCGGTCTACTTTGAACATTGCTCGTCGAACTCGTTCAATTAGCCGACGCACGTCCATGGATCGGGCTTTGACGGAGAGTTCGATCTCTTTGCTCGTTTTTGTGGGTGCGACCGGTCACGTAACCGCGACATACGTGTTCGAAATTTCGAGCAATCGTATCTCCGAGTTTGCCGCTACGAGAATGTTCGTCGTTTTTCAACAGGCGTGGTTCGAAAGGCGAGGAGAACATATTAATCGACACTTTGGCACGTTCTGTAACACGAGCACCTGGCCGAACGTAGTCTTTCTCGTTACAACGAAATGAAACGTTTCGCGGAAACTTGCCAAAATACTTTGCACAGAGTTCCTGTTAACTCTTTGATGACGGACGGGCTTGCTGACCACCACCATTCATACTGAAGGCAATAAATTATGCCATTACTCTGTCACGTTGCCAAATAGAGTTCCCTGATTTTCTTTCCTCTGGCATCTTTTACGTAGATATTTATTGGACATTTTTTTATGTCTACACTAATAAATTACATACGTATGATGAACAAAATGGACCAGATTATTGACTTTTTTTATATCTGTTACGTCTAGCACAATTAGTACGGAAGTATATTGAACCTCGTGGAAGAGGGTTAATTAACACTTTGCATTCGGAACTAGAATACTTCCATTGTATACCTATGATTTTTTTAATTTTATGGATATGAAAGTGATAAAATACCTCATGCAATACTTAAATGTGTAACGATTGATCAGATACCAACATACTTAATAATGTAAACAATATTATGAATAATGGCACAGCATGATTTATCTGAATACAAAAAGAATGGGTAGCTGGCAAGTAGAGCCATGTACTAATTACTGCGGATTAGAATTCGAAATATACAGGGGGCAGTATAATATCACGTAAAAATAACTAAATACCATCTTTTAACAAATACTTAAGTAATATTTATTATATCTTTAGTTTCAAGCTGTTTTAAATTAAGGGAGATTGGTAATCGAGATAGAAGAAAAATGATCCTATTTTCAACTTTTATGAAGAATGTCATTCTTGATTGGCTTGCCAACGGGAATACAATCTCATTGAATTGTACAAAATTCAGGACATGATATTTAGTTTGACGTATTTTAATCTCATTGGAAAAAATGCCACAATAAAACGTACACCAGCAATAACGTAGGTACGTTTGTCTACGTGATTTACTTATTCAAGTATGCAGGTTCATTTGCCCTATTAGACATCGCGTAGGATTTGGAAACAGGAAGGCACACGGTCCTGTCAGCAGGATCCCACGGTATCTTACAATCTTGTTAGTCTCCAAGGAACATAAACAGCAGGGAAAACAAAAGCGATAGCAGGACGATTCAACAACGCTGAAAGCTCACCGGCTCTCGCTCGCAAATTATAATACGCGAACTGGAGCAGGGTAGTTCACGCCTGGTCTTACCCCCCGGAAAACAATCGCGCCGACACGGCCGCAGGATTCCCTATCCACGAAATCGCTCGAAAGTGGATAGTTCATTTCCATTTCCATGATATCCGGAACCGTCTACGCGCTGCGCTAAGTACGGATCTGCGAGATTTGCATCCGATGCGTCGCTTTAATTGTCGAACTCGGCCGACGCCGATATAACTTCATAGATTGAATTCAAATGCGCCGATTTTCACGGACTAAACCGCTCCACGACGCCAACCGGCACGGCATCCCCTCATACTCCATGCAAATTAAGAATATGCTAATGTTATCGTTAGACGGATTAACCAGACTAATTGGTCGGCCCCGAGTCGGTTAACTTGCTGTTCGATCCGGTCCGATTGTCTACCAAGTTGGTCTACGAATGGTAGCGACTTTTCAAACGTAAATTACTTAGATAATGATAGTTTATTTATGGTAAAAACTACTATAATGGAATATCGTCGTAATCCGTAGCATACAGTGTAGAAATCTCGGAAGTTTTCTTTAACTGTTTAATTCCCACTTTTAATAATTAGCGATATATAAAAATATGTTACATTTCAACAAGTACAATTTTATTTTTATTTCATAACAATTCTTTCACGTATTGCAATTAAGAACACTACAAGTTGTTCATTTTTTTTTCGACGATTCTGGAACAGTATGGATAAAATTTTTCAAAATATTATTTCAAATATTTTTTTAAATCACGTGCAATATTTTATTTCCGGATATGCACAAATAATACAATATTTCAACGAATATTCCACGCATCCCTGAATATACTTCACTCAATGAAATCCTGTGACGGTAAAGACAATTACGAAACAAATTATGGCAATGAACGCGTTAATTTCATGTTTCGTGAAAAGCAAACCAATTAGTTTTTCGTGCGTTTTTATCTAAAGCCGTAACAAATAGCACTGTTCTCACGAATTTAACGAGATCTCTTTGTTAAATTTTTGTAGTGTGCCATTAAGAGAATGTGTTGCATTTAATAATATAGAATCAAATAGTGATAAGTGCTGATAAACATACCACTCTTATTGTTAGTTCGCAGATTGAGCTTTTTAAATTTCAAGCTCTTACATCGAGGTTCTACTGTACTTTCAATTATAATTTTTGCCCGGTTAGAAAGATCATTTTGCTGATAACGCGCCAGGGAAGGCTGATCAAGTTTTGCAGGTTGGTTTAGCGGGTTGCTTCGGGCCACCACGTGGAATCCGCACGCGCCTTGAAATTTTCTCGGTCAGACTTTGGCCTGTAGGCGACGGGAGGGGGATTACGATGAGATTTACGGAGACAATCACGGATTTGCGGCTGTTGTGCTTATCCGGGATCCCTGGTGCCCTGCGAATTATTGAGTGCTCTTCCGCGCGGCGCTGTTTACGAGCCTCGGAAATATCGATAAACAAATAGGCTCACCATTAACCGACCGCGCAATCTGATACACTCCACGTCGAATAATTCGACGGAAATAGTTTATCACCTGTTTAACAACGTTATCGGGCCCGCGCGGTACGTGTACATAACCCGCGGCGGATTTCACTTTAATTCGCAGCCCGATGAAATCCATTCGCGTCGTTTCGTGGCGTCGACCCAGTGTCCCTGTCCACGCCTTGATATTTTGCTCTCATTTGCAATGGAAGCTTTGAAATTTCGAATCCATAAACACGAGTGGCTAATTATCAAATTTCATCCTCAAAAGGTTTTCGACATTATATTTATAGTAGGGTATTCTGTTTCATATCATCAGACTGTGTGAGCATCAGGTTAATCGAATAAAAATATGTCATTTGATGCATCAGAATAATTAAACCAAAATATTGTGTTTCATGCATCATTTTCAAGTTCTCACGAATGCATAAAAGCATGCTCACTTTATTGCGACTCAAATTAGTCGAACGATATGGCCGGAATTTTTTTAATGAAAAATATTCTATGCCAGGTAAATCTTGTAAGAGTTTTATTCCCACACGTCACTAAATAAGTCTCGCCATAATGTACTTATAATTCTCCGTGATAACACATTGTGTAAGTAACCCCACGCAATAAAATAGAATTTATATACTATTTCAGACTCTCGTGCATGGATCAGATTTTATTCATGAGCCAGTGGGAGTAGTTCTGCAACCTCCTTTCGCGTGTTGCTTTTAATTTTCTCGCAGCATGCAGAAAACGAAATTCTACCGCATAAATTATCATTTGTTATGCATATCTCATCGCGTAGTGTGAAGATCTTGCTTTGTTCGACAGTAATCTCATTCTCTGTTGCTAGCACAAATATATAACGCAAACGAACAACTTTATCTGATCATCTCTCTCACAAATTCGTACCTTAAACTGGAATAAAAATAAAACAAATCAACATTTATGAATATCAGAATTTCGATCATATAGGGTACAACTGTACCGGTCATTGTAGTAATAAGCTCCTCCTCCACTTTAAACAAGCAAGAGCAGTTCCTCGTCATATTTTTATTGTATCGAAGTAGACATCTAAATAATAATAAAACTTCTCCCGTTTGCAATTTAAAGCAATATAAAGAATACACAATCATGTGAACAACAGTCCTTTGGTGATCGAGATAGAAAAGAAAATGGTCTTCTTTTTACCTTTTCTGAAGAAAGCTTTTTCCAGATCCTGAGATTATATAAATATGAGATTAATTGACAATTTTGCGTGCCTCCCCAACAAGAATACAAATTTATTCAGGGCAAAATATTTATTTTGACGTGTCTGAATCTCATTGGGAAAAATACCGCAGTAAAACGTATACCCGCAGTAGTAGGTACATTTACCCTATCCAAGATAACTGAACTGTCCAAAATGTAACAAGGATGATTTACAATAACAACACTGATCAGAGCATGCTCCTTTCGACTTCTAGGTTCGCGGTGAAACATCGTGTGTCGCGGTAGTACATAAAGCACGTCGTGGTAGCAAATCCTGCGGCGATTTATCATGGGACCCGTTTCCTTGTGTATCGCGACCGGGTCTCGAATTAATCTTCCCGGAGGAGGAATGCACACCGAAATAAAAAGTCTCTTATAAATCCGGTACGTAAACGGTTCTGTTTATATTTAAAGGGGGAAACTGGATTTACCGGGGACACGAGTTTAACAATAAACCGCGTTCTTCGCGGACCAACAAACTTTCAAGTTGGAGCCTGTCCTTGTCCTGGAAGTCGCTCGCAATCTTTTGGCCCGGAAACGGCTCGCGAAGTCACTCATGCGTCTCCGTAGACATCCACTTCGATGATCTCGAATCCCGGAACCTCCAGCCGACTATATAGTCGTTGTTTTTGCGACTGAACGTTCCGCAGTGTATTTCCATAGCTCGTAAAGAGGATTTGCTGCCGCGATTCTGCCAAAGACAAACACCGGGTGCGTGCATGTGCTTTAATTAGTAAATAGACGCGTACCAGACACGTGATGAGTACTTACTGTGGAATCAGGCTTAATCGAAACTAGAGGGAAATGTTGTAAAGCAACATTAACCTCGATCAGGCTTTCTCCGAAACTATTGTCGTTCTCTAAAAAAACTATTTTCTAAGAGCATTATTACGCTCTTTCCGACTTATTAAAATGGCTAAGAGACAAGTAAGCTACTAATGAATAGACTAATGAACCCTGGGATTGTTTCATTGAAAATCTTCTACCGAGAATACATGCAGAAAATCGAGTGAACTGGAAATAAGCACTAGATTAATTAAAACCGAATTTAGACCCGCGTTCCCGAAATTTACCAATTAATGCGGAACACTGGCAGTCTAATGATAGCGATAACTTCGGAGCGAAACGGGGGCCTCGGAATTTAATAATTAAGTCACTGGTAATTCCCGGTGACGCCCGGCAAACGAACGAATTGTATCCGCGCGCATTAATTCATGGACGCAGTCAGGGAAACGCTTGTCAACTCGGTCGGTCGGTCGGTTAATTAATAATTAGCGGACGGCAGGTTGGTCGCACCGGTTGCACTCGGCCGCTCTCGGTGTGCATCGCGAGTGTGTCGGCTGTAATCTCGATAGCTCGGCGAAAGACACGCGTCCGTGACGCTCCGCGGAATTAGGGGATGTTAGGACAGAGCGTCAGCTTGTCAACGCAGTATGCTTTACCCAGGGATCCCACTAACTTCCGGAAGTTCGCACGCGTGCTTCTATTTATGTTCGACACGTTCAACTTCCGGCCAAACTGCTGCCATACCGCCGCGCCTGCCGAATCGTTCTGACGGACAACTGTTGATAGACCGTGCCCGCGAACTTCCTGCATACGGTTGCAGCTCGATGCACCGCGGCGTTCCACGCTGCGGATTTCGAGCTTTGCGCGTTGTTTTGTCACGGATAAAGAATTCTGTGGGATTTTACTTCTTGCGCCAGGCGGTTCGGTCTATTTTTATGCGCATACAGCGTCCGACTTCGTTGAAACGCATAATCTTCTGCAGTGCTACCGTTTCGGAAAGAATTTCCCTCGTGCGACCGAACTTTTGGAAAAGTAACTTGTGAAAAGTAATTACTGGATGGGTCTTTAACAAGTCTTGTTGTAAGCTTCGATAAATTTAATTTTATCGGATCGAGTTTATCATTTAATTTATTAGAGACAATACCGAACGAGAATGTTTTCTTGTTCAATCGCAGCTGTGTATTATTCAGCTGACATCCTTAAATTTCCAATTATAGGTTAATGAGTTTTCACGATAGCAGTCGCATCGGACATGTTTATTGGACTGTTGTTACTAATTGGCGAATCGTGTTCGTTGAAGCGCAACGTTAAGTTTGAGATTTAATTAACTGTCTGTGCAGCTGTATGTAATAAATTTTGATACGAATATCTCTTTGGAGTTATTCTCGTTCTCATTCGTGTAAACCAATATTATCGTCTGCGGATCCGATAAATTTAATTTGATCGAGCCATTATAAGTACAATATTCTAATAAATGAACTGCGGATATATTTTGTGCGACAGACTTCAGTTAAAATCAAACTGTATTGCGTTTCCATTACTAATAGAGTCTTAATGCTCTTGTATGAACTAAGGTTGAATGTTCTTCTTAATACCTGCTTGAATCTACAGAGTAGATTCGGCAAGCACCTTCAGAAGCAAAAATGAGGTGATGACGACCATGTACTATCGCAGATCCGCGCAGCTTTTATTTGATTAAAAAGACGCCTCTAACCCGGTGAATATTCCATGAGATCGGTCGGGCACTCAAGGCATTATAGCGTCTATTATTAAGGAAACTAAGCAGCCCGCAATCTCGCCGGCAGAGAGATTTCTTTATAATGACGATGGGAAATTTTCTGTAGCACGTGTTCCGGGAACAAGAACATGGTTTCGGGATAACAAGCTGCGCGCGATCTCTGTGGAAGCATCGTGGAAAAGAATGTTCGCGAGTAGACATTCTCGTAATTTATCAGGGCATTGAAGATTCCGATTAAATCCAGATTTTGCTCTAAGCACGTCGTAAAGCTGATATATGTATGCGGCAGGCGTTCTGCTGAACGCCGATATTCTCTCGAAGCGAATCTCGACGAGTACCCCCTCTCGATTACTTAGCATGCAGTGAAATTTTATACGAGGTTCAACCCTTCTGCGTCGAAAAATATGGATTTTTATGGAATTGAAAAATTGTCTATGCATGCAAGCTGCGTGTATTTCACATGCAAGCATTGTGAAAGTAAATCAGACGATTTAGCCGGTTATTATTGAGTGAACAATGTTTTTTTTGTGTCAAATCATGATCTAAGAAATAAATATTCAATGAAAATTGAATATAAGCCGTTTTTTCAACTTATACGGCAAAATTTTGCTTTGCCGAAGACACCGTCATCAAAAAATTGGCTGAAACTTTTTACCCGTTGACGCTATCGTTGTACATTCTACAGCGAAAATGTAGCTGATGACTATACCTTTCCAACGGTATAAATTCTTTAGCGTAATTCTCATCCTATGAAATTTTATAACTAAAAAACAAAACGTGCTCCAACCTTTACGACAGTCCCGTAGCACTGTTGACATAATCGAGCTGTTGAAAATTTATTGTTCGTCGCGGAGCTCAATCTCCGAGGCTAGTCCGCGCGTTTAGTCGCTGCAGCAGCCGAGGGAAGTTGCCCGAGAGATTATCCGAACTCCCACAGGGAATTAAGATCTTTGAACGTGAATTCCCGTAGCGGGATCCGCGAATAGCCGTATCGCAATGACCGCTCAAGTACAATAAAGCACAATGGAAGCGGATGTAAGCACGGATCACCCGTCGCGTCGGGAGACTCGGAACACCAACGCTGGAAAGAATGGGCTCTGAAAGCTTTTTTCAATGTTCCACCGCCCGCTGTTCGCGCGATGGAGCAGGTAGAGTGCTTACGCCATCGATTTCAAGGAGTAACACTCGCTTGGGGCCTGAGGGAACTTCGATAGAAGGCGAGAGAAAAGTGAGCGAGAGAGAGAAAGAGAGACACAGGGAATTACAAAGCAGCCCTTTCAACAAACTTTTCAGTTACTCTCAGTTATGTCGAACCTGCCAAATCGAACAATTCATCGTACTATGTCATACCATTTACGAAAGGTTTTTTTTATACTACATAAAATAAGAATAGTCGGGTCTCCGAGCCGCCCCACCATGTGCCACGTATATATTTCATTACTTGCACAAAAATAATGCCAAGGAAACGAACAGTTTCGCTGGATTTGACAGTAACATTATCTATTTCAATCGTAATCGTATTTACCAGGGACATTTTTTTTATTATTGAAGTGAAGAAGATTTTTATCAGGAGATAGATCTAAGCCCAAAAATCGTGAAGGTTATTTTTAACTTTTTTTTTTTTTGTTAAGTGGGTGACTAAAACCGAGGGCGAACCCCCGTAAACACCCACCCTCGGGACGTTCAATAGACCGCCCCTCTACTAAGCAGTTGATGCCCGAGCTTATGAAGAATTAAGGGCCTCCACTTTTCGCATTGCTCCTTAGTTCTTCGTCCCCCGAGGCCCACTACCACGCCAGTTCTTGTCTTTCGGATCTCTCCCATACCTGTTCTTGTCTTATAGGCCACCCCAACGGCTCCGCCGTACCTGCGACCCTTGACGACCCCAGGTTTCGGCTGCAGTGTCATTGGTATAACACACGCGTGTTTCGGTGAGTGACCGTGACAACCGCGTCATTTGTTATCGAGACGAGATTTGTTGTTACGTGGTGAGTATTTCTCGAACCTTTCTATCAATCTGTCTAATTAATCTCCACTGTCCCGATGCTTACATACGTCAATGTGAATCGTGTATAGGGGTTGATTAATCGTGATTTGCATGTTCGAACGAAACGTCGTGTCGCGATTCGGCCTCATGAGTCCTAGTTGTCGCAAATTCGGCGAGCGCGCGTTCAATGCGCAATTAATCGTCGCGTGGGCGCAATATCAACAGCCGAGCGCAGACGGCTCGGCACAATCGTTGCGAGTCGATCGGAGGAGATTTATCGGGTTGGTCCAGTCGAGATCAATGGTGACTGTAAATTATCGGAGACAATCGCGAGCGTCATGCGACATGTGGCACAGACACGGCAAGTAAATCCGTTTCTGGCCGTGGTAACGCGGAAACGACGTTGAACATTGTCGATCCGCGCGGGAATAATCGCCGGCGAAAATGTATTTTGCGTCGCTTGTCCGTGTAATTGAAGCTCCGCGGCGCGGCGCGGCGTCCACGGGGCGGGCGAATTTTTAATCCATTTTCCGCGACCCGTCCGTTGATTCGCGTTTTAAAAGTGACGGTGACGGCGCTGACAGGCGCTAATGCGCCGCGGAGCGAGCTAATGAAATAAACAGCCGGAACACCGGCGAATTTCGGAATCGCACGGTGCAAGGGGTCGTGACAATCGGTGACACCTAGAAATGTGCCAGAACCCGAATATTTCAGAATTTTCGACAATTTTAGGGATTATTCTCGACAGCCCCAAATGCATACTCTCGAGAATGCCGATATTAGGTTCGAGAATCCCGAAATTTCCAAGATCCCAAATCTTCTCGACCCGTTTCTACTATCATCGGGTTTTCGTACAGCTCTAGTGTCTCCCAACGTTTCATTCGTTTCACGGTTACTCTTCCCAGCCACGTCTCAGAATTCCTCCGCGGCGTACTCCTCCGGGACCGTATTTAAACGGTCGCGTGCGAACAACTGGAACGAACTCGTAACGAAAAGGAGAATTAAGGTTGTCCCCTCCGTGATACCTTATCCACTGATCCACCTCCTTACCCGAGCAACTTTGTCCGAACTATTTGCTCCTCTCCGCTTACAAACTTTCCCCCGAGCTTTCGAGCGAGGCACAACACACCTAAAAAGCACACTGTGCGCTAAAACGGAAGCTCGGCGAGCCCATTATTTCATACCTACTGGTTCCGCAGGCCATTGCTGTGAGTGTTTATGCAGTGGGGTCGCGTTTTTCTAACTGATTAGTAGACTGCGGATCTTTATGCATTTATAGCAAAATTGAGTAGACGAAATTCAAAGTTGTTGGAAAATTTTAAAAATTGAAGACGTCAATATATGATTTCACCTCTATTAAAATCATCAAAGGAAGAAATAACATTGAATTTGGTTTTTATTTCTTGCAATCGATGCAGACAGTTTTTATTTTGCATAAAGACCCGCAATCTACTGATTATATACTAACAAACGTGAACGGTCAGTTAGATTTTTCAACATGATTTCCTAGGTCTCCGAAGTAACACCTTTTCTATGATAAAGTAGAATCTTTCCTCTTAAATTTATGCCCTCCACAGTTAATTCATTAACTTGTCATCGGTATGGGTTTTCATTTTATTACTAATTAATAATAATTTACATACAGCATAATTATACAGTATAATTTCTGTACAGCGGATCTTTATGCAAAATAAAAATTTTCCACCTGATTTCCAACCAACTGGAGTGAAATAGAAATTTATTTTCTTTCTTACTATTTTTAATAGGTCGAAAATAATATAACTGTGCTTTTAAATTTTTCTAATATTTTCACTGTGTCAAATTACGAAATTACATCTACTCATTTTTGTTATAAATCTATATAACGCTGCCTACTGATTTCTATACATAAACGTGACTTTACACACGTAGTCTACTAATTACACGGTATCCGCTAACGATGGTACACGTTCCAAGAGGATGTTAAAGGGTTAACTGCCATGTGCTTTGAATTTACAATGTTCCTGTCCAGAGTTTATCACCAAGGAACAGTGATAACCTCGCCGAAAGCAACGGCGAAATCGTTGACACGGAAACGTTCAGTTCGAAGAATAGTTACGCGGAACTTTGCGAGAGCCGCGATATACATATATACATATTGTGGACCTTCTTTTTGGTCTCGCGGCAAAGATTGGTTAGATTGTCGCCAGCGATAGCGACCGAGTTCGCCGATGCGAGAGACATTTTCGAAAGGCGGGCGTCCCCTTTGTACCCCCTCCCCGGAGTTCTCTCGGATCGGTAACCCGCAGAATTTCTCTCGTCGGTATATCTCTCTCACGAGATTTTCAGCCAGCCAGCCCCGGCGCGGCGTTCCACCGCGATTATATTTCAAAATTTCGTATCGACGCGCTACCAGAGCGACGTTCAATTTACGACGAACTTTCGATTCCTTGAAGTCGAACGAGCAGACCCCCTGGCGTTGTAACTTACCGTTGATTTCCGACGTAATTCTTCGATGCTGCGAACTGTGGCTGGTGCACCGAAAATTTTCTGTCAATGGCAGTATGTATTTCTTGCGATGCTTTCTCGCAATGTTCCCCGTATTTTTAAAAATTTTCTTCTCGTATTGACTCGACCGGACCTGCAAAAATTATTCTTCACATTTTTCGGACTGTAAAGATGGTTTTGTGGACACTTACTGGACACGAGGGTATGCTCAAATATTGATGTTTGTTGCTGAAGCTGACGTGAAAGTAGCATTTGTCGCTTTATTAAAGGTTACGGTCGATTCTGAATATTCAAACATCAATATACATTTTAGACTTCATATTTTACGTCGTATTACGCCGTATTTTACGGCATATTCGTACAAAAACAAGCACAGCGGAAAGGATGAATTTATTAAAAAATTCTGGAATAACGTTCACAAGAAGCAAAATTGCATTATAGTGTCAGTGTAATATGCGAGCTAAAAGGCAATATTTCGAACGCCTGGCTTGCGGGATTAAAAAGAACAATTTCGACAGGATTTTAAAGTAGCAAGCGAAGAGAAAGAGACGTCGATAGTTTTTCGCGGAGGAACGCAATATCGTGGCAATAAATTAGCCCGGTTGCTCGTTAGCTCCAACTACAATGCTGTCATGATCCTGGCATGCCCGAGTGTGCACGCGTCTTCCTCGAATAAAACCGAAATTTCATTGCCTTCGCTGAGACAAGCTCCTCCCATTGCTTCTTTGGCTTCCACAGAAAAAAGACGTACATTTTCGAACCCTACCGTTCGGGGTATTAAATTGTGACCGAACATTGAATGTAACAATTAACATAAAACTGAGCTGCCTGTTCTATTCCTCGTGGCTACTTTATGCTAAGTAAGTGTGCAGAGTTAAAAAGCATGATAACAAAAATTCGAGCTGCACGCGGTTGAAAAAGAGGGTAAATAACAAAAATTCGTGCACCGAAGCGTTATAGGGCAGAATAAAAGGTCCTGGATTTATTAAAAAAATGAGCAGCAAAGAGATTTCGAATTTTTTCAAGTGGTTAAAGAAGAAAGGTATTTTGCATAAAAATCCACAGTCTAGTTATTCTGAAAAGTGTACGAAAACATTTCGGTAGTATGTAACGAAACTAACGACACATGAAGTTCCTACAGCTAGGGAAGTGTCTAAGGGACTGTATGTGTGTGTGATTACGTGATTACCACATCAATACAAACCTGGACCATGCGGAGACCACCGTCGGACAGGTCGGAGTCGATCGATGCGGTTTTCCCGGTGGTCGAAGGGTAGCATTGCGAATTCTTTTCGCGATCGTGATCCGTTCTGGCAGCGCGAGGAGCCGGTCGAGTGGTTCGCCCACCGAGTCATCGGCGGCATTGTGTGTGGGAGTCGATTGATGAATCCGGCGAATGTAATCGTCCTTGGGCTGGCTGCTGGCATGCGGATGCAGAGTAGACCGGGATGAGAGGGTGGAAAAGTAGAATAAGAGACCAGAAATTCGATTCTCCACTCGGCGCCGCCAGCTCTTGGAAATTCGCGTGGCGGGGGCGCGGACGGTCCGTCATCCTGCGAGGCAGGAATTTTCGAAAAGAGACACCACCGACGCGACGACGAAGCCAAACTGCAATTTAATCAGGGTCTAGCGTGGATCGCGTTGCTTTCGCCAAAGATGGATGCTGCGATCGCGTGCCCACGCCCGGTCGAATCTAATTAGCCCGCTGGAATAGAATCTGGCTGAATTACGAGGCCACGTAATCCGCGAGCATCGACCGAGCGAAACCCCGTGCCAAAAGCGCCGCAACGCAGACATTAATCCCGTTGTTAATGAGTCTGGAGATTTTATTTGGGGCGCTGGTATATCCTTTCTCTCACCTCTCCTCTCATCTTGCTTTTCCAACCGGTTTCTTAGCCCCACTCTTTCGCCAGACGTGGATCATTTAATTCACCGGTCCAGGAATAATTGAGAGATAAGAAAAGAAATGGAGAAAACGTGCCAGCGCCCGGACGAAAATGAATTGCGACTCCCCGGGCTCCGCTAATGAATTACACCGTCACTTTATATTTTTTTCTTAATTAATGAACGCCGCCTATTAAGCGCGGGAATGCCGCTAAATTGCTTCGCTCCCATTCGCTCTCCGGAGCGCTGGCCGCGCTTCAATTGTGTCTCTCTGTTTTGTTCTCTTGGAGAGCTTTCTTCGAGGCCTAACCGCTGATGAGGCGTTGTCTCAGGTGTAAGTATTGAAACGAAGCCGGACGGACGTTTAGTATTGTGTGCGTGGGCTGTTCGATCTCGTCGTCGTGCGATCTGGTAAAACTTTTTGGTAGGCTAGCTAGAAAATTTTAGAGTACGTAGTTAACAAAGTAGAAGGTTAAAAAAGCTATGCATTCGAGGTGACTCGTCATGGGAATTCATCGAGACCATTTAAAAGTGTTCTCTAGGGAATGAAAGATGTTGCATTCGCTCGAAATGTGACCGGAGAATTATGAAAACCTTGATGGAAGTAGAATAGAAGTACAGTTTCAAAACTGTGTGGTCGATGAATGACTGAAGATTGAAAGAGCTTTGAGGTTTTAATCAATTGATCTTCCAAGGTCGTTTAAGTAGGTCACCCCGAGATTATTAGAAATGCAAAGAGACTCACAACTCTGAGGGTGTTAGCAATGCAAAGTCCCTGTGAACTTAGGTACTACCCTGGTTATACCAAAAGTTCTTACTTTAGTAGTGGCAGTCTGTGGGTGCTTCGAGATGCGGATAGTAATTAGGTGTTTCGTTAGATAATCGTGCGTGAATTCTTCGTAATATGCATGCAATAATTTATGGCGAATCGATTGGTCTTCAAGGTACTTCGAAATTTGATTTCAAGGATATATTCAAGAGCCCTCTAGGGATTCGAAAGACTATAATTCTTTTAGGGATTTATAAGAATACCGAAGGTTTCAATAGAATTCTCTTAGGAATACAAAGAATCACAAGTGTGTGGTGAGTTCTTCCAGTTCTAGTTGAACTCTCCTCCAAGACCCTGAAGTACTCTCTCGAGTCCAGCAAAAGTGTCATTCCAACTTCGATTCGGAGTCCCACACGAATCGGACTTTCGCGTTAAACGAAATATCAGCTGGGGAGCCAACGTATAACGAAACAACAACCAGGTTAGCTCCCACGTCCGATGCACATCGACAGGAGTTCCGGCTTGTATACTTCGTAATAATTCTTTGTAACCGCGATTTACGACGTTACGGCAGGAATAAACGAAGACACCGAGGAGAACACGGCCGCAGAGACTGTTAACGAACGCGCTGCAAACACGCGTTATACCGTAACGAAAACGAATCGTATTCCCCGACGGTGATAATGAATTCAAATCGATTTTCCTCCGCTTCCTCTCGCTTCCCAGACCGTCTCTAAGCGTTTCTCCTCTTTCGAACAATCAAGAAAAGGCCAGGGGATTGATCCACGCGTCGCGCCGAGAAAATCCTCGGTAAAATGCCCGCGGATGGTGATTTACGCGCGCCGTTGCGTTGTGGAATAAATTCGAAAAACCGCAGTGCGCGGACTCTCTACGCGATTTATCTCTGACCAGATTTATTTGGCAAAGCGCATGCGAGTCGAAGAAAAGCGCGCTCGAGCCGCACGGCGTCATATTTGCCGGGATAAACAAACAATCCCGGGACCGGCACTGAACAAATAATTTCGTTCCATAAATCTTTGCTGTCGAACCGGACACGGCAATTTTAATGCGATCTCGACGCCCTGTATTTATTAATAGAACGCGCGTTACAGGATTCCGCGAAAAATTCTTCTCTCTTTGTAATCCCGTGTTTCGCTAACGCTCCGACTACACCTGACTGTGCTAAAAACTTTTTTACGGATCAGAATTTTTACTAATATTTTTATCAGCTCGTACAAATTAATTTGTTGCTCCCAATTAATTAGTTATAACATTATTGGAGATTATTTTATAGAATCGAATGTGTATTTTCGTTGTTTGTGAATTTGTTTGTACTCTTAATAAAACATTTTCGATTATTAACATAATAAAAATAATTTCATAAGAAATGATTGCATAGATATCTTTAGTGGAGCACATATTACAATAGGAGCTGCGCAAAGTCTAAATAAAATCAATCATGTCATTTTAATAAGGGAACATGTACCAGTTACTTTTAAGGCTCGGTAGGTTTAGTGTTAATAAATTTAAAAAAATATATCGACGTCTTTAGACTTTGTTCTAAATTGCACCAACTCGTTTGTGCCATGAGTGCATAAAATCCACAGTCTAGTTATGGAAGTCTTGAATGCTGGGAACCAGGAAAAGAATCTACTGATCTTCTTTACATAGTTGTTTACATAGTTATATTTTTGTATATAGGATTCGGTATTTCCATTGTTTTATTATAGTCGTAGGTATTCTCTCTGTATGTTCTGCTTTACGGAATAGTTTCAAGTTCACAGACTAGACAGTAGTAATTGCTGAACTCGGCAAAACTCCACTTGTAAAATTTTCTCCCACGACCTGCACATTTTTCAAGAGCGATCATCCAATTCGTACATTTCTGGAGTAGTTACACATTTCCTCGAAGTCTGCAGAAAATCAGAGGTGCAGAAACCGTAGAGCTACACCGAATACCAAATTACACTAACTCCACTTTATTCAAACAAGAGAGCACTAACACTGTGGACGTCCTATCGTGCACTGGAGGGAATAATTCCCTCCTGAAATAAAATGGAATACTCGTAGAAAACGGTCCCAAAGTATACGCCGGACAAGTGTAAAAAAAGGAAACTACAGACAAAGAAAAATTCGTATAGTCTCTGCGAAGTCCCAGAGCTTTTACAAAAGCAACAGGGTACAGTTCACAAGGTTTCGTCCTTGGCGGTGAACGCAGGATTCTCCCGGGATTCTCTCGCGTCATAGGACAATTTCGAGCAGTCCTTCCGCAGCTCGTCCTGGCTGGTCTTGCAGATTCGATCCGGGCTGGTCTTGCAGATTCGATCCTGGCTTCGGCCTGTCTCGCTGATTACTTCCGTCAGCTCCACCGCGGTGGCGAATCTCGACGCCTGAAAGCAGAGTAACGGGGTTCTAGTAGAGAGAGCGAGGCTTGGTTTTCCGGGTATTGCGTCACGCGGTTCCTCGATGCGTGGTTAGTTAACTGTTTGCTTTGGTTTCCTCTGTCCGATTGCGTCGGATTGTGTCACGGTGTACATTCGTTGTCGCGAGGAAATCGAATCGAGCCGGCCAATTGTCGTCGACGCGACACGACGCGGGGGGTGAGAGAACGACAGCCACCGCGCCGCCTCCGCCGCTTGTAAACTGCCCCCTTCGCGGAATTGATAGGGCAAAGGGCTGTCTATCGCATTGCTCGCCGGGCCACAACCTCCTCTGTCTTCGAATTTGCTATTCAGATTCCATGTTTGTCGATCACCTTCCCGATAATTAAACCTTTTCGCTCGGAGCCATTCTGACACCCATAAATTCCCACGGAACGCTCGTCATTTCAATTTCCTGTGATTTATTTCGCTTCCCGATATACAGGGCGAGTCACCTAAAACAAGCCACCTGAATATCTTCTATACTTTGTGAAATAGCTTTTCCAATTTAGCACCCGAAAAATTGGAATTCTCACGAAGCTCCGCAGCTCGGTGATTTCCCAGACAGTGCCAGGAGACGCGAGGTTCGACTGTTCTAAAATTTTCATGGAGGAATAGTTTGCAATTCGATTAAGAACCGTGATGAAGTATTGAAACCCCGTAACGCAGATAATGCTCTCAGGGTCCATGAAAGATTAAAGAAGGAAGCTCGCGAAATCCCCTCGTTTTCTCAGAGCGCCGCGAGCCTCTTATCGAAAGACGGGGAGGCTGCATTCGACTGGAAGACTATATTTTTGTCAGGAGCATCGAATGCAAAATTTTCGCAGCAAAGAAGAACCTTCCCTTGAAATGCAAATTAATTTCGTTTGGAGGAAAGGATCTGCAAGACGCAAAGACCGTGTTCAAGTTTCGCACAGTTCAAATAGGAAGCTTCTCGAAATTTGGTAATTAGCCGGGAAAGTTTGCTGAAAAATTTCTGCACAGTCAGACAGCTGCCTCCCGCGGATTGCGCTGAACGACGGAAATATTCGCCAATCCCCTCTTCCCCTCCCCCATTTTCAGTACTCGTAAATCACGAATCCCAACTGGCAGCAGATAACCTCGTTTTATGTTATCAACTAACCTTGTTCCAGTTTAGATCCGGGCTTTCAGCGCATCGCTTGTTTCAGCTGTTTCTTTTTTCCATAAATTACCGTTTCCATTTCTTCGTTCCGCTTTCATTTAAATTATCCTGTCGCACGGCACGTTCGCATCTTCACGGAAATAGATACTCTCACTCGCACGGGTGCGAACTGCAGTTTTTAATGTGCGACGTCTCAGAAATGTGTTCTCAAAATTGCACTCTTCGATGAAAATTTACAAAATTACTTGGAGTTTCAGTACAGTTAGCTCAAAACCAAGTAATTTTTCAAATTTTTTATCTCAAAATTGTTGAAATTATTAGACTGCGGATTTTATGCATTCATGGGAGAAATGAGTAGGTGCAATTTGGAACAATGAAGAATTTCAAGTGTACTATTTTCAACTGGACGATATTTGTATTTGGCTGCAGTTCCTTACAAGCGATGAAGAAAATCTCTATTTTGCATAAAGATGTGCAGTACAGAAATCACAAAGACTCTTTCACAGGAAATGATTGATGCTCTTGTCATTCTCATAAATTTAAAAGTATTCAAGTATTCACAATATTACGTAAAAATCGTGCTACATACGAATCTCGAAAAATCTTTAACATCAAGAATGTAACTTTATTTCGAAAATGAAATTTTTCCAGAAACTAAGGGCGATGGAGAGAAAGACTTTTGTATTTAGAACAGCAAAAGGATCATCTGCGAGTGATCGAAACGCGATACTGGTCGTTGAATAATGCAAGTTTTTCTCCGAAAAAGCGTCTGAATACGACGCGGCGCGTCCAGAGGCGAATGGTTAAAATTCGTTCGTTAGCCGACTTGTTCACGGCCGTGATACTTGTCCCATTTCGTCTGGCGTCGCATGCACAAACCGACCCGACAAGTGGAAGATCCGCGGACAAATGAAACGCAAATTCGCCTCGGCATTATTTCCACACGCGGCTCGTTTGTTTCGTTCAATCTCCCGGCAGTGGAGCAACGTTGATGGACCGACATGGAAAAATAGATACGCAGCACTGCCACTAAATTAAACAAACTCAACTCTTCCGGTCGCGTCGTTGCGCAAGCCCGAATATTAAATGAATTTCACCGTGTGCCGTGCGGTTGATATGATCCAGACCCGGTCAAATATCAAGTATAAAACCGGGCGATAAGGGAAACGAGATTTTATGGAGCGTCGCACAATTTTATGCTCGAGCCGATCGAATGAACTGGAGACGTTCGTTTGCTCGGGCAAACGATGCAAATTTGCTCGAGTCTAATGGGGAGCATAATGTGTGCCTTGCCCGGGGTAATTACTTACGGACAATATTGGTTCTTTAATTTTAACGAGCACGATTTCCTTAAATTACTGGTAGAACTTATCGAATTTCAGATCTGTTGTGTGTAATTTTCAGACAAGCAAATTATATTTGACAATGCTGGAAATATTGAATTCGTTTCAAATTTTCCAAAACATCCTGCAAAATGTCTAAACATTTACTCTTGAAATATTTATGCAGTTATGAAAATGAACACACTAAATATTATCAATGGACAGCGGATCTTTATGCAAAATAAAAATTTTCCACCTGTATTTCAACAAACTGGAGTGAAATGGAAATCGATTTTCTTTCTTAATATATTTACTGGATTGAAAATAATATACCAGTATTCTCTTAAATTCATCTAATGTGTATTACTATTTTAAATTACTACTCATTGTTTAGTTACCAAGAGGAATGCTCTTTGAGACAAAATGTTAATGTCTAAATGAAAATTCGCTTCGTTCAACCCTCGTTCGTCCCTCCGGATGAAAATTTATCGATTTTTCTGTATCTGGATGCAGTGATATGCTTGATTTCTTTGTACCTATAATATACATGTAGGTACATATGTATATGTATATTCTTCATGTGACTACAATGGCGGAGCTCCGTGAATTCACCTATCGGACGATATTTCCGCGTAATAGGATCTTCGGAGAGCCCTTCGCCTCCAGTTTTTCAGACAATTCGATTACATTCTATCCTATCGAACGCGGCGCGGTCCCTCCGCGCGTGACTGATTACAAGATTAAAACCGAACCCGAGAGGAAAAACTTGCGACCCGCTTAACCAGACCGGCTCTCGCTAATTTTTCTGACCTATGCATCCGCGCGAACCTCTCTCCGCTTCCTGCGAATCAATTACGCAATTTTTCTGGACAGTTTGCAATGTCTTGTGCAATGGGCAAAGTGTTTCTGGTCTGAGACGTTTCACGATAAATGGAATTGGCTAAATGAAGTATGTTATAGTTCGTACTGAATTAAGAGCAGTTTAAGTCATCGGTTTCCTGAATTCGAAGAGGTTTCGAAAGCTGTTTGACTGACACCATTTTTATTGAAATCGTTGTAATATACGTTTAAGGTACGTACAATGTACAACAGTGGACATATTAAAAATATTTAAGACCACCAGTGTATTAGTTTCACCTTGATAAGATAATTAAAGGAAGAAATTTTTATTCGGCTCCTGCTCCTTGCAATCAATGAAAACATTTTTTATTTTGCATAAAGACCCGCAGTATAATCATTAATTTTTTACGGTACAAAGAAACTTTGCTGCTAGAATAATTCGAACTTCTTGTTCTGAAATTTATTTTGAGTTAAATAAGTTTTAATTGTAAGTTTAAATTGTAGTTTAAAATATAAATGCATCTATCTACGGAGGAGTTTTAAAAACCTACACTTTTAAGTGTCTGTTCGAAAAAATCAAACCAGTATCTTGCAGCTTGCTTCAACCCATATATGGCCTTATTTAGTTTACAAACTTGATTACTTCTACTTCTACTTCCTTCAGGGGCTTGCCTACATGTAGACTTCCGCTTTCAATACTCTGCTCGGAGTAATAACCAAGTTAAAATCGAAGTAAAACAGCATTATGAATCTGAAACTTGATATTCTCGCAACCGGTGTAAATGTTTCATAATAATCTATTAACCCTTACCTTTGTTCAAAATATTGTTTACATTATTAAATATGTCGGTATATAATCATTTACCCAACATTTAGTATTGTACGAGGTATTACACCAATTTCATATCCATAAAATTATAAAAATCATATGGAATGGAAATATTAATCGAAAATTAGCCTTGAAACAGTTCATTCGCGTACTGTATACTTGCAGAAGTTCATCGAAGTCCGGAAAATGGCTGGCAGCTCGTGTTTAAAGCGATTTAAAGGGGAAATTACTCGATGGGATATTCGAACATTCTGCAGCTCTGTAAACATTTAGCGGAGCAATTGGCAGTTGTCCAGCCTCTCTGGAAGGGGCGTGACCTCTCGGCCCCGATTTGCAAGGGAGCTATAGGATGAAGAAGCATCGGAGATTTAAAACTCGTTACCTTTCGCCGGTCCCGGTGGGCGGAATACAGAATCCAGATAATGTAGGACACCATTATTATAGCCGGTATGCAGACGCCAGCTATGGACGATGAGTCCCGTAGCAGAGCATGATGCAGCGCCAGCAACGTGATCGCGAGCACCGCTCCGCCGGCGACGTATCTTCCGGTCCGCCGTCGCTCGTCCTGCCAACAAATACCAAATATCCGGTCAGTGGTCTCCGAGTCGAGCTCTGGTTATGGCTCTCGAGGAAATTCGCTAGAACCGGAGCTGTTCTTAACAACGTTGGAATCCCGGAAATTTGATCAAATTGAAGACTACCTGGAAGCAGTTGGACACGCGTTCCCTGTCGTCTGCTACTCGTCGATAAGTTTGTAAAATTTTACGAATTTGTCCAGAAAACGGCAGCACATTTATGGTACATAAACACAACGAGCACCATAACATTGAATTTCTAACAAAAATATTAAAGTTATCAACGATTTAACGAATTTCAAGGATCTTCCACCGCATTTGTCAAGAAATTCAATCAATTTCGTTTTCCCAATGAAAAGTTTCCAACTGATAAGATTTTTGTGAAACCTCTGCAAGAGGTCGATCCCGAAGAACTACAATTTTCGAACATTTCTGCACAAGAATTCTTCGAATACGTCGCCAAGCTGGCTTACCCAATTAGCCATCGAATGTTCAGTTCGCGTATTTTCGCTTAATGCACTCGCCATTTTGTCGCGACGAACGAGCGCGGCATAAATCCCGCGCCTTATATACAAAATGTGGTGGAAGATGAACACGGCTGGCGGAATGGACGCGCGGTTCAGTAAAAATTGCAGCTATAAAACCTGATCCCGAAGGTGAAATACTCGCGCCGGGACTAAAAGGGATATATATCGCCTGTATAACTAGTGCGAATAGATTTATGAACGGTGGCTAACGATAAAGTACACGTTCGAGCGAGAGCCGAGGACGCGAGCGTATCTTCAGGGTGGAATAGAAATAGAAGGAGGTCGTCACGAGTAAAATAAACCGGAAAATTTTCGAGTGAGACTGACTAGCAATCACGCGAGAACAAACTATATTCGTATTTTTTGAAGAAACAAACAATCAGCCAAATGTATTTTTTCACGATATCATTCCGTCGCGCTAAATTCGGATCTACATAGATGAAATTGAACACGCGGGCCTCAACTTCTTAAAAACATGACTTACGTCAGGAACAACGCGGCAAATAGTCTCCTGAAGCCACACTGATTGTGGATGTAGAAAGTATTCGTACGCCCTTTAAAAGAATAAATAGAATAACTTTTTTATAATTGTACCAGACGATCTGATTTTTTACAATCAATTAGATGCATTGGTTTAAGAAAAGATATGCAAAAAATGTTTTCCAAATAATTATAATTTACAAGGTTACATGCAAAAATATAAAAGGTATTTTTTAAAACTCTTTTACTGGGGCTCTCGAAGAAATAATATATGTTTTGTAGATTTAGGCACTTCGCATAGCTAAATCAAAATTTTATTGTTACAATTTATTGTTATAATTTTTATCATGGAAGAATGATATTTGTAAGCATTTTATGGAAGAATGATGTGCTCTGAATACAAAAAATAAATTGGTAGCTCTCAAAACCTGATAGGACATAAGAATATACTAAAAAATAAAATCGATAACATTTTGTACGTATTACTGCGAACGAAAACGACCCATGTACCCAATACTGCGAACAATATTTTTTCAAATCCTGAGATTATAAAAATATAATTATATTTGATAACTCGGTTTGCGTCGCCAACGAGAATACATTCTGATTGAATTGTACAAGTTTATTCAGAGCAAAATATTTATTATTTGAATGTCATTGAGGAAAAAATACCGCAGTAATAGGTAAACCTACCCTGCATGAAAAGAAAACGGCACGACTTGTGGGATGACCTAATACTCGGCATTGTGGATGTCGACGGCGTGCATCGGGGAGCAATTAAAATGGATAAGGCGTGATAAATATAAAACCGGAGTGAATAAATTCACGAGGGGTCACGCTCCCGTACATAAGATTTCAAGGAACGTATTCCAGTCTGAATAGAAATGAATGCTGCGGATCGTCGTTGAAGAAAGATAAAACTGCTCGAATCCCTCAGTGAAGGATATTATAATCGTGATCGAACCACCAGAATACGGGAGGAATACTTTATCTAGAAAAATAATTAACGACTCGCCCGTCGCGCGCCTGGCCCGGAGTTTGAGGAATTTTTCAGGTTGGCCCGCGAACAAAGAGCTTGCAGAAATACGAGCGGAAGGCGAGTCGAAATTTATTTATCCGACTCGCGAACGCAGAACACTGGGATTTCGTTAACCCGGTTCTCCCCTCGTCAGTCACGGTTCGACGAAGTCGCGGGGGAAGAATAGGAAACGGGAAAATATAAAGGAAAAATGAAAAACACACGTCCACACACATACCCCTCCTCCCCGTGGACGGCATTAAATTTTAGGATAGCGATCGCGGACCCGAAGTGACAGCTCCATTTCCATTCGCGCGGCGCCGATCCAATTTAAGCTGTCGCGAGGCTGTTTTGCATTTCGCGATGCGGAACACGGCCGTACGTGTGCGTACCTGGCTACACTGCTGCACACAAGTGCCGTAGATGTCGCTTATTTCTGACAAATAGCAGTTTCTTCGGGAAACTCGATGCAGACAGTGTGTCTTGGTTGTAACATAAATTTATTCTCGGCTGCAGATGTATGTTCTAATTTAAACGATTTAGTCGAGCCGTTTAATGCAAAACTTCATGCAGGAATAATTAATTGTCCCATATTTGGGACATTCGGTTGAAAGCACAACGTTTAATTTCTCGTACGAACACATTAATTTGTACATAATAATAGGAGGTAACGTCAATATAGACACAATTTCATGAAAACAATGGAGCATAATAGATGCATTGGAAAAGCCATGGTGACCAGTATTAATTTAGCGTGGGAACACGTGAAACAATTCTCTTTGAGCCTGAAATATCTTCCTTGCAGTATGATTTAATTATAAAAATCGTTATGGATAAAATTTCGCGCTTTTCATGCTAGACGGAAACGGACGAGATTAAAATTAATTTCTGGAATAAAATCGGGAACCTCTCTGGAGGAGATTCCATTTGTAATTCATTCGTGAGAAATTTCCCTGTTGACCAAACAAACTCCACCCTTATCGCGGTTTCTGGCAAATTATCTCCAAAAACTGTGGATTTGCATAACGGATAACAATGGCTGGCGCAAGTGTCCAAATACTTATGAGCAGTAACGTACCGAGTATACGCGTGTACACACGTGTCCCGTCGGAATCACGTAAACGCGACCACCAACGTTTACCTATTATTATCATATTCAAATTGAACCACCGTCGGACGTAGATAGCCGCCGCGCGGAAACGGCGTGCACGATGATCTATTTCGCCATGAGCTGCGTGAACGAAGCCCGGGGCGTGCGTCGCAAATACGCGACTACCTTCTGCAGAACCCTGTGATTCCTCTATAAATCGAACGCGATCGACCATGGAACTGGCTATATAAGTTCGTATTTTGATACACAATATTCTTCGATATTTGAAATAATATTAACCACAATGGAACGCAGTGTAGGTAATAATATCTCGAAATGATTCTATTGTTTATTTCGAGTTCTACTGTTTTATCTAGCAATGGTCATTTCGAGAGGATTGACCAAGGGTTAGCGTACGTTGAGACTAAAGCTATGACCTGTCCACGCCGAGGATTAGTGGCTCCGATGTAGGTATACTAAATCCAGGATTATTGTAGGTATTCCTGTCGAATGAATAATCGGCACCCTCGGGTTCTCCTGTACGAGTATCTTCAACGTCCGCGTCCGTTCGTATTAGAATTATTTTATTTTTAGTTAATTCTCTCAATCAATTCTCATCTTGCTCTTTCAACTCCGCTGGTGCCAGATTGGCAAAGTGGTGAAGAAAGTTGGCGTAACGAAAAGAGAAATAATTAACTTTGAAAATTCCTTCGAATAGTAAGAACCTGAGATAAAATGATTTTTATGCAGGAGAAAAGTATTTCAATTCAATCGTAAGAAACGGAAATTAAGTGAGGATGCATTGCCTCTTTTAATAATCTGAATAAGTCGAAAGTAATGTTATTACATTCACATTACAATTTCATGCATGTTTCGCAAAAATTTAACTTTATTTTATTACTTAAGAGTGGACTACGAATTTCATGCAGGTTTCGCTAAAATTTAAGAATATTCTGTATATTCTTATAAGAATGTAAACATTTTTGCGAAACATGCATGAAATCCGTAGTCCACTCATAGCTAATAATAAAACAAAGTGTAACATGAATAGTAGATGAATGTTTCAAACATTTCAAATTTGTCCAGAACCATTGGAACATGTTTCAAATGGACAGGAGTGAGGGATGAGGATTAAACACGTTCTCGTTTGTGATTTGATATTGTTTCAACGTGGTTAGGACGTAGAAGATTCATGAAACCAGCCACTACTGGGGCTTGTTGTTTGTTGAGACTAGACTGCGGATGTTTGCTCAAATTTGAATGTTTGTTGCTGAAGCTGATGCGAAAGTAGCATCTGTTGCTTTATTAAAGGTTACGGTCGCGATTCTGAAGGAAATAAGAACTTCATAATTTGTTCAATATTTTGGTTCATGGAGCTTGAAGTAGTCGTGTTTGTTGCAAATACCGTGTAGACTTTAAACATGAATGGTCACTTGGATGGACCTTAGCAATATCTGCTGAAATTATTTTTGCGAGTTTTTTTTTACGTTGTCCCCTAAAAATTGTGTCATTGGGTAAGAAAGTAATTTTTGCAAAAGATTAAGTTAATCGAATAAGAGGAAGGCATGGCACATTGACGTTGAAGTTGCGAGATTAATATGAAAGTTTATATGTGAATCGTTCTTCTTTCGAAGAATTCGTTCTTCGTAAACGTTCTTCTAGTGCAAACGTATTTATGATAATACATAGTACCACAATATAATTTTTTTACTATAACAATAAACTAATGCGCATATTTTTGTAAATATATATGTTGCAGTTTACATATATTATTAAAAGTACCAGTTCTTCTAGTCGCGTTCTTATACTAATTTAAAAAGAGACTGACACCCGCAAATATCTGCACAGCCTTTAAAAAGCAGCCACTTTTTTATTGGAAATGTTTCTTTAGAAGAGTTCTCGGTGAACAATCATAAATTTCACTTACTTTATAGCCGTTGCTAAAAGCGGAACCTTTTCCAAGAGATATTGCTCATTTTTCGATATATGAAACGAAAAAAATTGGAGGGGTGAGAGAGGAAGCAAAACTTTATAAAAGGCAGCACCCACACGTGGAAATAGTACTCGTGGAAATAGTGGAGGTATCATACTACAGAAAAAAGACCCCCAATGAGATGCTTCGAACAAAATTACATATAAAGGCCAACCGTATTCGGCCTATTCGTATTCGTTTTACCAAGGGAACAAAACGATCTTTTACTAAATATTTTTGGGTGCAAATCTAAAAGGCTCCTTTGACGATTGTTATGTAGAAGAGCGTATTTGTTTCATAAAGAAATAATAAAATACTCGACCATTTTCGTTGAACATTAATTATTGATATCGCTGAATATTTTTACTTTAGTCAGTTCATAAACATTAAAACAATAAAAAATTTATTCAATTCGATGTGTTCAGTGTCTGTCCGTAATTATGTCATCAATTATAGCAGAGATAGACTAGATCTGGGTACAAAATAAACATGTTGTGCATCAACTGAAATGAAATAAATCGTACCGCACAGAAATATCGTTAAAGTTTTGTAATTCTTTTTTTCTGTCAACCTGCATCTACTCGGTATATAAAATCTCAAGACTGCAATCTATGCGCTCTTTAAATCTAAAACAAGTCAGCTTAGAATAAAGGAGGTGCTGCTAAGAATTAAAGACAGAAGCTTGAAAAAATGAATAAAATACCGCTAGAGAATAGCTAGGATTCGGTAGTCAAAAACTAAAGAGAATTCAGCTAAAAATAGAAAGAGGAATCACGGTCAAGATCAATGTAAATGGACAACTAACCGAAGTGGTGGCGGTGTTCAAAGTATCCCTCGAGGAGGAGGAGGCTTCCGATCGCAGCGGCATGGCCGTGACAATGACATAAAGCACCTTCCCCTCGACAGATTTAAATAATCCTCGGGCTTTGAAATATTCCGGCTTGTTCCAGCCTCCCAGTCACGAACATAGATCTCTGGGGGTGGGCGAGAGCACGGTCTCGTCGGCGTATCCGGAAGATCGTTTTCGGATTCACGCGACGACAGCTCGCGTCGTCGTGGTCGTTGGGTGAAAAAAATCGACAAACGCCACGGGACTCCTTCTGACGGGCATTTTCGCCGGCGGGCTTCTGCTGCCAACCCCAAACGGGGTGGAGGGAGTGATCAGCGTGGTGCACCCTCGAAGATACTCGCACAGCAGACTCGTCTCAGTGGAAAGAACACGGTCCCGAGATCTCCGCAGTGAAATTTACGAGCATAGTCACCGGGAAATGAAACGTTGCCGCTTTACAGCGAGTCCGGTTTAATTAAAGGCGAGCCGGAACGCTCGCTGGAATAGAAATTGCGCGATGATCGCCGAGCGTGAACAGAACGATTGCTTGTCGCCCCGCGTTTATGCACCGGCGAACGTGATCGCGCCGTCGAAACACTGTAGATATGTCCACCGCAGAATCCCGAGGCGAAACCATAACGCGCGAAGTTTCCCTGGTAATCGCACAACTCCGAGTAAATTCACACCGGAAGGGCAAACTTATTTTTATTCGAAGAATATAGATCGGTTCGTTGTTGCATTTGATGCAGAGAGTCCGAGATTATTAGAACAATGTGGTTCACCTAGATTATCACGGGAACCGTCTCGAGGATCCTCCAGCTGGCGCGACAGCGAGGAAAATGAACGATCGGAAGCGGATCGTGGATCGACGCTGAGCGTTTACAACGCGTGCCGGCCGGCACAATATAAGCCAGGCAAACCGGCTGGCATAATAAACGAATTTCACGCCACCGAAACACCCACGTACGCAGATTGACGCGGCACGATGCCTCTCAAACATGGCGCGCCATGCGGAACAGGCCGAGGATCGCCTTCGCCGAAATTAGACGATCTTTTCCACGCGTGATTCACAGATCCGTGCGATTCAATTCCTGGACGGAATATTGGTAGATGTCCCCTCTACAACCCATTTAGTGGTGCAGTTTTGTAAAAATAAGTTTCTTCAATATAAAACATAAAGGAGTACAATAAATAAACTGAGAGAGAGAATGAAATTTGAAAAAGTATACTTGTACCTCGTGAATAAAAAAAAATATATCTGTTTAACTTTATCAATTCGAGATTTCATAATGAATAGAATCAATTTATATTTATATTTATAGTCTGTCACATAAATTAAAACATTCGTACTCTCCTTAAGGGTAGTAGGAATATTTTGAAAAAGTAGATTTCTTTAGGGAAACGTGTTTTTTCTACAAATAAAGTAAAATTGCAGATAAGATCATAATTTTCTTTACCAAGATGCCACTTTGTAGCGGAGCAAATTCCCACAAGATCGTGCATCTTTATGTGTTAGTGGCGTATGAAAATCTCCGGAAACTAATAAAATGAAAAAGTAATTTGGTACGCTTTCGTTTTACTACCCGCAGCAGCAAAAAGTTAGAAGTTAACCAAGCACCTAACGCAATAACGAAGATTACCATACATGAATAAACTACTGATATAAAATGGGATACGTATTCCCTCGAAAAGTGCCCTCGGAACAAGAAAATCGTACACCGATTCGCAGAGAACGACCTATCGTTGCAATTGATCGTAGCTGAATTATTTACGCTTTCGTGGCTCGCGGGAAACTGCAGAAATATCAAGTTTAAGATACCTAATCTATCGTGCCGGGGAAAACAGAGTTTTATCAGCCCACAAACTTCTGCGATTCCCTGCCGAAGCTTCTTTAACTGGGTTTCTTAAACCTTTCTGCGCGGAATCTTGTTCGATCCTCGAATCTGGAGTCGCTGGGAACCCGTTTTCCAATTTACTGAGCCGCTTTCTTCCCCAGCTCCTCTTTACATTAGTAACAACTATTTGATTCGACCCTACCGAGCCTTTAAAATAATTGATCCATGTTCCCTTATAGAAATGACAAAATTGATTTTATTTAGACTTTGTGCGACTTTATTCTCCTGTAAACCTCCACCAAAATTCGCATTTTCATCAAACCAGGAGACAATGACAGTCAGTCAGCTCTAGATGGCCCGAACATCTCACTGTGACCAGAATTCCCGAACAGTGTGACACGAATAAGCTTATTTGAATCCCAAATAAACTTTATTTATTTGTCCGAAATAAATTTTCCCGAACATCGAAGGAAACTCGTTCGAATTGAACTTGATGTTGGAACGAACGCAACAATGGCCATCAGAATTGCTCCGGTTACGACCCCACATAACAAGTTCGAGACGTTTTAATGAAGAGATAAGAGCAGGCTATACTGTAGCACAAAACCCCCCACGGTCGGATAAAGAAACGTTGCTCGAAGCCATGAATCGCGCCCTAAAACGGTACATCGCTCGTAAAATCGATCTTCCTCCAACTTCGACACGAGTTTGCGGTCTTTTCCGGCGACGATTACGCGATTATGTTTCCGTGTTTCGTCGCCCTTTTCTCCAGGAAAGGCAACATTTCGGAGCAAAGTCATGGCAATACCAATGTCCGACGATTCAGCTCGCATACAGAACGATCCTAATCGAGACAATCCCGACAAGGATTCTACTCACGTACGAACCGCTTTTCAATCGCGTATGAGCAAAGCCGAAATCAGTGGCGAACCCTTCCTGTTTATGCACGATCGGACCCGGGGGATTCCCCTCAACCCTCAAGCAAGAAACGCCGTCGGAGGAAAACGGCCCTGCCATACCGCCTGCCGTGGTGGCCTTAATAGAAAGCACAGTTGACCGGCAACTGGTCCAAACTTCTTGCTGTTTGCTCCTTTTTCCAAAGACTTTCGTTGGCTTCGGCGTCTTCTCCGCGTCTGATGTGACCTAGTTGCACCGAGAGTCCAAGGCATTGTCAAATTCTTTCTCTCCACATACGAGAGATTCCTAGCAAAAACGGACAAATAACAGGCCAGCTCTTATCAAGCCCGTAATAGTCGGAGACACTGTCGTTTGTTCGGGTTGTAGTCTAATTTCGTTAAAGTTATATAGTTTAACAAAAAAAAAAACGAACTGCGAAATTTCCATGAAGCCATACGATGTTTAAGTAGATAACATCAAGAGATTATCGAAAATTTCTTCTGTAAACGGTATTAAGACCGTAACATCGTAAACGAAAAAATAGGACTTGAGGGAGATAGCGCCCTAGATCGATGTTTTGTCTAGTGTTTTTGACTGCTGAAAAAGTCCGTGTTTGTATTATCGAGAAATAAGAAGGCGAATCCCGCACCCTTCCAATCCTGGAAAAAGGAGTTTACCCCCTTAAGTTGGGCAGAGACGCGCGATTTCTAATAAGATTCAGTGTCTCCGAATTGATTTGGATCCGCGACGCCCACCTTGTCGCATTCTAGCTCTCGACCCGCAAGCCTGGTAAGCTCTCTGACCTTTCTACAGACTGAATCGCACTAACATAGCTCCCGGTACTCCGGTAATTGGTCTCTCGACGCCGGCCAAGGAAACAGCGCCGGAACCGTGGACGACAGACAGCTTGAAAAACTTTTAATTGCGCGCATCTCGGCCGGCATTCGTGGACGTCGCTGTTGAAGCATGAATCGACATCCACGGATTAAAAGCATAGTATCCTGCTCCTGCCTCTTCATAGTGCTGCGGGGGAGCCGTTAAACTCGCGTAAATTGGATCTATGGCGCTGTCCACTCGCTCGAAGTATCGTCGAAATCATACTCGTATGACCTCCATTGAAAGCATCAATTCAATCTACAAAGTTGCTTCAGAAAGAAACAAGTGCTTGGTTTTGATAAATCGAGTTCTTTCAGTGGATCATGAAATTTTCTGCAGGTCTTCGTGTGCGTATTTTATTCTCTGAAGTCCAGAATAATGGAAGCGTTGGTTTTATCGATTAAGTTTCAATCGATCTACAGTTTTGTAAGTGTCCCTTATAATCGGTAAAAACTGTGTTCAATTGCCAGAAAAAGTAAAAGTTAATCAGAAACGTTTTCAATCATTTCATTGATTTGGTAAACATTTTTCTCGAATCTACGCAGTAAACCAATCTTTCCAGCTATTCTTAGGTTGTCTAATAACTTCTTCGTCTTTCTACCACGTTTCTCGTTAAACTCACAAAACTTGAACAAGATAGTCGCGAATTTCGAGATCGTGTGGCTTCGTAAAGCTATTCAAATGCTAATAATTTTGTCTAAGTCGAAGATAATCGAAATACAATATAATAAAAGGTATTATTACCGTTATCGAGCAATTGCACAAGGTTAAACAACATAAAAGTTTCTGCAGCAGCGAGCGCATTGGAGAGCTACAAAAATCGCTCCGCGGCATGGTTAATTAACCCAAGATCGGTCTGGCATTTTTCCATTAGTGGATTCGAAAACATAATTGCGTTCGCTCGACTGGTATCCATTTGCGTTTTCTTGAACGCCGCGGCGCGAATGCATGAATATTAAGCGGCCCCTGCAACGAGCGATAATTGATTTCTAGCGAGTGTTCTCCGATATCTCGGAAAACCGAAGAAATCATCGTTTTCTCGAGGTAGATTGGCGCCAATTACAATCAATGGAGCGTGGGTGGTTTTCCCCGAGGATAGTTTCAAACTGGAACTGCTAAGAAAGATTAGAGTTCGCGACTTTCGTCTGTATGAGACCGGAAGCCTTTTCGCCTATCGTGTTGTGCGAACTCATTCCTTATTCCGGGTCAGTTTTCCTCGAACGTTTGCAACCAAGCTTCAGCATCGCGATTCTTCGGTGTTGTTTATCCTCCGGCGGCAATTCGCAACACATGAGGTGGGTGGAAGGCGCGCGTGCTTCTCGTCAGTCGTCACCTCGTAAAACCGACGACGTCGGATCACGACGTAAACCGTATGCAACCGGAGAATAGAGACTGTGTCAAGCTAGAAACGCGAATATCTTCCCTTCGTGTGGCATCGAAATTTGACACATTTTTTATCGATTCGAAATGGATAGTGTGTTCTGCGTATCGTTCGAGTAACCTGAATTTTTCTCGTCCCGAAAAGCAATTTACAAAACAATTTACACCATAAATGTACAGTACAAAATAATCTATTTCAGGATTTCTGGACTACACTTACTGTTTCTAGTGTAAGTTGCGAAATAGAGAAGAACCGATGAAAATTTCGTCGGTGATCTAGCTGGATAGATCTTCATTTATTTAGACTTGCGAAGATATTGTAAAATTTTTAGTGTAAATCCTACACTCTCTTGTACTTACACATCTCCATTTCCTTTGAATACTGTTGCAAAAAATGGTAGTTCTCCGGCCAACTGTAGTCCGTGAGCAGAGGACGCTCTAATCAGTCTCCGATATTAAGTCGATAAGGAAATCTACATCGTAGTAGACCAGTCACATTACGACCTTATAGGATTTCGTGTGTGAACGCAATCACGGATGAGGTTCGTCTGTGATGATACTGAACGAGTAAGTAAAAAACAAAATTGGTTAGTATTTCTCATCTGCTTGTATGAATAATAAAGTATTAGAGAAGACTTGAAAAGTTCGAAAATATCTGCAGGAACATTTTCCAAAGTCTAAAGGCAAGAGCAACAAATGGGAAGAGGAGAATTGGATCTGGGGAAGGAAGGGAAGTGTAGGAGAGGAGATTTTAGGAAGAGAAGAAAAAGAGAGATTTAGAGAAAGAAAAGGAAAGAATGAAAGATCTCTGGGGAACAGAAGAAGAGGTTTAGGGTTGGAAAGGAAAGGGATGGACGTTACCAACAGATGATCCGTCTAAGAAATACAGTGTGTCGTCACCGACGAGATACTATTAAAGACTGCCAGCCCCTGTGCTATTCAGCGAGACCAGTAAGCGGGCGCGACTGGGCGCGGGGATAACGTGGAACTTACAGTGATCTGATATACCACAACGCTAAAAGTTCCACCACCGACCAGATACATTGTGGTCAAGTAGAAGAAGAATGATATAGTAGAATGCTGACATTACCCATTCTGCAATTTCGTCGGTGTCGGTGGTTCCGCACTCTTTATCTAAATATAACCAGAGAATATATGACAGTGTTCACGCCCGGGGTGAACCAGCTTGAATAATACATAAATTTTGTTCTGAAGGAAGGTGAAATTGCAAAATGTTACGGAAGACAATAGGTACAGGAATAGAATTTATTGAAAATCAACATATTCATTAAATATGCAGCTATTAGCTCGATATTATCCTCTATTCATAAGACACTAGTAGTTCTTACAAATAGAGGATAATACCGATTGCCCAGGTCTCACCACGAGGAGGTTGCTGCACAAGAGACCCGAAAGGGAGTCAGAACGAATGCAATATTCCTTCTGGCTCCCTTTCTTACAACGACGGACTTATACTAAATTACGCAAGTATGTCGAGTA
>CM052319.1:6769876-7225246 GCA_028455605.1 Lasioglossum malachurum | reverse complement strand
CACGCGGGTGTAAAAGAGACCTTGTCGCTCTCGCTCTCTTGCGATTATTCTGGTCATACTGACACATATCAAAGTATTCGTGCGTTTATTCTTTTCATACTGACACTCATCAAATCTTGTTTCGTTCGATCATTCATTGTTCATTTTCTCATTTTGTTATTTTTCCTTCTGTATTGTTGATTTCTCGTTAAATATACTTTATATTGTTGACCATAACTCGTTACACCTTCCTCTTCTACTCCTTTTACATTTCCATTAGCTAGAGTTTACAATCAAATGATTATAACAATTCCTTTTGCTAATTAATGATGTTAACGAGCACTCCCTTGACCTCTCCTTGCCATCTAATCTTTTACCGTAAAGTCTTTTAACATATTTCTGTTCCCTCAGATTCTTGAAACATTTATGTATAAAAATGTGTAAGGTAATAATTCTCGTTTACGAAATATTTTGAAATTACAAATAGAGGTATCTCATACAAAATTTAAAGTGGGAATTGTTGATTTTCCTAAAATTATGCTTCATTACTTTCTTAATATATCTAGGAATTTTTTGCCCATATCTGCAATATGTTTCCGTGACGATTTTCCTTCTTACCGACGCGACGAGAATCTCCTTAGTGACCTTCTGCACCGACGAGATCACGTCGATCGCCTTCTATTTCTTACTCCAGCTAGAATACATTCAAGAGGGCGTATGAGAACACCGAAATATTCGGGTGACACCAACTCCCGTAAGGCTGGCAGTCTGTAATAGTATCTCGTCGGTGGTGTCGTCATCTGACGTTGACTTGCAAAGGCTTAACGAAGTCCCATAAGGTCACCGACCTCGTCGGTGATAAGGTGTCAGTCCTATTCCTATATCTCGTCTGTATACCTCTATGTTAGATTTGGATATGATTGTTTAATTTTTATAAAACGTAAACCTGGTAAGGTAGAAAATGACACTAAAATTATAATACATTTTTTTTCGAGTCGGCAAAAATCCCTTTGGGAAACACGTTTTTAAGTCAATCCGGTTTAACAGACATTCAGACGTTTATCTCAGAAAAATGCATCGCAGGCAATGTCTGTCGGTAGCGGAACTTTTAGCGATGTTGGTATTTCAGATCTCCGTTAGTCCAACGTTATCCCCGCGCCCACCTGCCAGGTGGCACCTGGGCCCACTTTTGGCGCCGCTGAATAACATAGGGGCTGGCAGTCTTATTTAACGTTAATCATTCGATAACATTATAAAAACATTAATCAAGTCTTTAACTAGCATAAATCGATATTGTACCATTCTGCCCTCCAGTGGCAGAATCCGGAACATTCTAGCTAGTATACGGGAAATTCCAAATACATTTTTAATTTTATCTTAAATCAGGATGTTATAAAAGGGTTCTCCACTTCGTTTGTTTTTATAATCTCGAACCCTGCAGATCCACAAACTTTCAAAACCCTCTGTCTACCCAGATATAGAAATTCTGAGTAACAAAAAATTAAATTATCTTTAACACTGTCAATCTATAAATTTCCACTATCTGTTACCCACAGAATTCATTTATGAAATTCCATTCAGGACTCGCTCGAGTCCGCCAAACGATACAGGCTTCGACGATTTTCTTTACTCCGCGCCGTCAAAGAGATGCAATTTTAAAAATTCTCGTGCACCCTCTCGTACGACGACCGTTACGAGATTCCAAGCATGATTGCGGTCGCAATATTCCTCGAAGGACGATTATCCTTAGGCGACGCGAAGGGCGTGTTTCTCTTCCCCTAGATCGAACTTACGTAAATCTTCAATTAACGAGGCTCGCGTCGAGTGCTCGAAAATCGGTGCGCCGTGTGATGAAAACCCGATATCCTTGAAATTGACGCGACACGGGCTCGTATCATTATCCTCGCCGTTGTAACGACAACAATTATTTTCTTTGTCTCGGTCGTCCGTCCCCATCCGTCGCGTCGGGGACAAGAACGACGAGAAACCGATCCACGGAGAACGGCTCAGATCAAAGACCGCCAGGATCAAAGCTACTCCGACGTCATCGTTCGTTGATCACGTCACCTCCCCGCTGTCTCCCCGGAAAAACTTGGAAATTCAATTTTCCCGGAGCGCACGCAACCGGGTTCGATTTCTTCCCCGCCCCGAACCAATCCGAAGTTTCACCAGTGTCGAAATTATTCCAGATTTTACAGGTCCGTCACTAAATAAGTCGGCTCATACAGAAATTTTTCTTAGCTAAAATAAGAGAGCTTTAAGTTAACTATACCAAATTTTTTATCAACCCTTTTCTTCCAGAGTAACCAAGGTCACCTTAGATCTTTATAGGTTCAGCTGTTTTACAGGTTCAATCAGACAAATTCGACAAGCATACATTCGACAAATACGTTTGCACAGATACATACAGAGGCTGTCGAATTACCAAAGGTGAAACGTCGCTAAACACAAATCTAGTGCCTATTCGTGTAGCGGAAAAATGCTTCAGCCGTTGTGCGTCAATTTCGAGTTCGATTCGATGTTTACGCGTGTTACGCGGTCACGTCCGATACGGATGATCGATCTTTCTCCCGTCTTCATGGCCCAGCATGAAATATTACGGGCAGAACAGAGGCTCGACACGGATTCGTTCCTCTCTTTTTATCCGACGTTTCGCGTGGTCCCCCGACCATACACCAAACGCTGCGAAACACACACAACGCATACAACGTTGGCCGAGAACGACACGAACTGTCGCCTCCGCTCATCGTCCTCGCCATCGTACGCGTTTCCGAGTGTACTCGAAACTGTCAACGCGCATCCATCCAGTGGCCGGTTAACTCGTTCGTACCGGCCATAAAAAATTACGAGACTCCCCGCAGCAGTGGAACAACGTTACGCGCCCCGCGAACGGGCGTCTTCCTCGCCGCGACCCAGTTTTCACACGCGAAATCGTGACCGCGTAAACGATACCCGCTGGCGAAAAATATATGGAAAACGTGCCGCGTCGGTGTTATACACCGCGCCGCGCCGCGCCGGGACGTGATACCCGTTGTTTTGTAGACTTTACAGCGCGTAAAAACAGAAGTGCTTGGGTAGACAGTGATTTGAAGAGAATTATTTTCTAGAACTACTCGTTTTCTATCGGTTCTATTCGGGAAATCGATTAACCACGTTCTGATTTGTCTTACACGTAATAATAATCTTATGAAGAAGTCTAATTTATTGTTTCTCCTTTCTTGACTAAAATACAGTGTAATCGTTCCAGCAATCGTTTTCAATTATCCGGTTTTACAAGGATGTCTCGCCGAAATCTTCCATTTCTCCACAAGAACGGGAACCCTCAGTCTACGTATCCTCTCCACCCAACGACATCGTGGCATTGACCAGCCCTTCTCAAACACAATTACGAACGCCAAACAGAATTTCCTTGAAACCCGTCTCTTAATTCCGCCAATTGCCGTACCAGAAAAAGCCGAAAGAGGTAGGTGGACGATCGTCTAAGTTTAAATCCTGAATTGGCAGAATAGCGAAAAGCTCCTTCGCTCCCTGACCTCGCGAAGAAGTCCCGAGAACCCGGAGGGACACGGTTCCGTCGAGGGCTCACGCGATCTTAATTAACAATGTCCTCCAATTTGCTGGTTTGGGGACATCGAACGCTGTGCCCTAGTCTGGGGGGCTGGTGGGGTCGGCGTAAATTTATGGGACAGTGTGCGCGCAACTTCAAAAGCCAACTCCCTGGTATAAATCAGACGGGGGGCACCGGGGAGCCGAAAGGAACGAGAAGGCGAGGAACGAAGATGTACGGCCGTCATTGTTTCGGCGTTCGCGGGGTGAATAGATCAGGCCCCTGAATGAAGGTTAATCCGCATTCATAATCGGCCACGCAACGCACGCACACGCAAGGCTTCCCGGGTGGGGAGGAAGAGGATCGTCTGCGAGCGACAGCAGCAGAGTCCTCTTCTTCTTCGTCGTCGTCGTCGTCGTCGTCGTCGCCACCGCTATTCACCCGTTAATTCTCTCTTTCTTCAGCTTTCCGATACCTGAATGCGACCGGAAGCCCTTTCACGCGTCCCGATTTCGCCTGAATGAGACCGCGAACGATCACAAAACCGACTCCCACCTTTTTCAATTTGTATTTCTCCGCTTTTGGTTGTGACCCCCCTCCGTCTGTAAGGTCTCCAGCAGATATTCGCAGGTCGAAGGACACGCGCGCGATTCGATCTTCCGCTCGATCGTGCCTTTGGCCCGGCAGCGGATCCACCGGCAAACAGAGATCGAGGGATTTCAAGGCTGGTCCGGATTATTCCGAGGGGTGAACGTTGATTGAATGTTCCCGATGCTTGTACCTTTCGTTGTATAGCCGGTCCTCTATTATTCGGACAGCTATTATCCGAATATACCACTCGTACGGACCTAGTCCTGCGGCTAGACTTCCCTGTCCGGAAGCGTGTGCTCCGTGATTCGATGCTTCGCACGAGCGTTTAACTCCTTGCTATACAATTTCCTTTGTAGCTACGAAAATTGGGACTTCTTTGTCGTCGTCCTCCTAAAGGAAACGGGAGGTTTATATTTATTCATGTTTATACGAATTTTCTCTCCTATTTATGTTTGCCATAAATGGCGATTTTCTCCGTGTTTGTGTTAGACAGAGACGATAGTCTTGGACAACATTGCACAGAATGATTTATCCGCTACGTGGCAGTCTACGGGACATTGAACGCCGCGTTCTGCTCGAAATATTTCCACACGTGACTACGAGTATAACCTCGGAAAGCACAATTCGAAGAGTGCAAGTTCAACTCGCGACTCCACTGCACTTTACTTCGCGTATCGAGGCGTGGTGTTTGCTTTGAAAGGAGAGGCTGAAGTTACCTAACGGCGCGAAAAGATGACAGATTTATGTAACGGAAGATTTTCGCGGAGGGAACACGCGGACCGGACGCGAGCGCCCGGGATGAGTGGTGTCTTCTTTTTCTCCGGGAAACTGTTCTCGCCAGTCGCTCGGTCGCGATTCCTGGCAGTTGCAGGCGGGCCGCGTCGCGCGCTGGGATGCACCGCGCCGAACAGTCTCTTCGTGGAAATCTGGAACGGGTTGATCGCGGACAAGCACCGAAACACACGGTTCAGCACTCGTCGGAGCACGCGAGAATACGGTTACCGGTCGGTTTACGTTTTCAGAGGTTCGCCGGATGATGTCCGTTTCTTGGATCGCTGCACTCAGCACCGACGACGTAAACATCGGCTCCAGCTGCAGCCTGTTAATCCTTTCTCCGTAACCCGAACCTTAACCTTAACCTCGCAACTGTACCGCGGGCGTACCTCCGCGTATTTGTTCCTAGGCTTTGATCTTAATCACGCTGCGAAAAACTGGTTATTCTAATGCACAAGATAGCGTAATACTGTGGCGATTACTGCGTTATCATGCTTCGACCATAGTTTATTTGAATATTATTCCTAATTCATCATGAAATAATGATATGTGTATGCATTTTATAGTATAGTATATTTTGTACGTATTACTGAGGACAAAAAAGAGCCGTGGTCCAATTACTGCGGATTAGAATTCGAAATACACAAGTTCCACCTACTTACGTTCATCGTAGTTGCAATTCACACATTCACACCGCAGTATTAGGGACATTCTTAGTGATTTTGTGCCGCAATAATGAGCTTCTTTTTTAATAAAAAGGAGAAGCTTCTATTTATATTTTTATTGTATCGAAGCAGAGATCTAAATAATAATCAAACTTTCTCCTATGCAATTTAAAGCAATATAAGGAATGTAGAATCATGTGAACAACAGTCCTTTGATGATTGAGATAGAAGAAAAATGGTCTTATTTTTATGAAGAATGTTTTCTTAAATCCTGCACTTATAATAGCAATAATAATGTAAAAGGTACATTTACCCTATACCATAAATACCTATTAAAAGATACTTGAGTCATCGTCTGATTTTTATACAGTTATTTTATATGCATGTCGGATAGCCCTGAGGACATAATCCGATGAAGAGACGTCTCATTCAGCGGATATATCCCCGGGGCAGCCGGAAACAAAAATTGTGGCAGATTATTCATCGGACGGGTGAAAGGAAGTATTGAAAGGATGATTGGCTGATTACCTGGTTTTTCTAACCGTCACGATGGGTTCCGGAAGCCTCGATCGATCGATCGGTAGTCTCTATCGACGGATATTCTCGTCAGACAGCGAAAATAAGCGTGACGCGTCACGTCGCGTCGCGTCGGAACGCAATAATGTTCGAGCACAATCGTGCCTATTGTCACGCGGGAACGGCGTTCGCGCGACGTCACTGAAATCCTCCTGGCTTTAATTAGCAGGTAATAGGCGCTCGGGTGATTTTCGACTTGAAACGAGCCGTTGTGGACGCGACGGGATCGAATGGCGTAGTTCAAACTGCGCGCCGAACATTATGCTCTGCCGTGCAACGAAGAACCGGATAACGATGGTTCGTGGTTCGCATTAGTACGGGCTGATTAAAGCTAAAGGCTGTCTCGCGCGAGGCGTGAAATCTCGACGAACAACAAATTATCTGTTTCCAGACGCTCGCAGAAATAATCGGACCGAGTCTGATGAAATATTAACGCTAAACATACCGTACACTAAAGACACAACTGGCATCTGTTATCCTATGAAAATAAGAGTCTCTAGAATCGTTCACAGCAAATAGCGCAAGCTTAACCATCTGTATTTAAATCGCATAAAATGGTTATTTGTAAAATCCTCTATTAGAGTGTTGAAAATCCACGATCGTTTTTCAAGGCTTTCATGGATATTTAGTAGACGAGAGTCCATATGAATCACTTACTGGGGGCATGCTACGTTTCGATCCAATTACATGGACTCGACGCGGCTCAATCATCGGCGCAACTCGGCCAGATAAATTCTCTGTTGATCTGTCTCCGATCGCGATAGGGCAGACCAACGATATCTCGACTAGGTTGCGCACATGGTGTAAATAGATAATAAAACCGAGGGAAAAATGTCCGGGATCGGCGACTGGCCGGCGTCGACCGTAACTGCAGCCCACGCTGTTTATCTTCTGTCAACTGCCGATAGGAAAGCTTGCACGGGGCTCCAAAGTCTCGGCAGCGATGGCCTCGAGGCGGCAGAGTCACTTCAATCTCCTGCGAGCAGCGTCTCTCGGAAACCTTTCGAGTCGTCATTCGTAATCAGCTCCCTTCTGATGCTTGGAATCTTGTAATCTTCGGCATGGAACATTAGGGCCGTTAAGTGCCTACCTCGTGTCTCTAAATACCGAGATATCAGAGACAGCTGATTACAAATATTATTTAATGCATCACCCTTCGCAGTTGATTCTTCCAATTGTTTCGAGCCAAGCTAATTTTCGCCTTTCTGGGATTCAATCCAGCCAATAGACTCGTTCCTTTTTTGTCGTGTAAAAGATGTGCTTAGATGTGCAACTCTATGCAATCATTTAATAAAGTGTCTGACATGTATTCTTTTTTGAAAAATTCTTTTGTCGATGGAACTGATTGAGATTAACACAGGAGCATTATCAGAGTATCTGATGAAGTAAAGTAAAGGACCGTATCCATTAATAAAGTGAATTTAATTTATATTAATTAGTCATCATATGGATCATGTAGATCCATGAATTATCGGGATTGAGAGGATCGGCTAGCCATCGCTGATTCGCAACCATTCGTCTCAGTATCGCTCGAAAAAATTCGCAATGTGTCTCGACGCAACGCGGGGCCCGACGCGACACGACGCCAACACGACGCGTCTGGGCCCTATCTTTCTTGCCGCCCACCGTCGGCCATTTCCTCTCTCCCACGTGTCAATTAGTATTCCCGTCGATTTTCGTTTCTTCCGATTTTTAACGCGAGTGACGCCCGCGACGCACATCAACCGTCATCAAGCGGAAGATTATGCGCCGAGCCGGCTAGAATTAAGATTCCTATGGCCGTGTAAACGATTAGAGCCCGGCATTATTCGCGTCGGGTCGTCGTTGATGGTGTTCCTCGAGCTGTATAATGGCCGGTTCATTAAACGTCGCGACGAAAGTGGCAGCGATTATTGTTGCTTGGCAAACACGCGGGTGTCGCGACGGTAAACAAAAACCGGGAGCGTTAGTCATCGAAGGAAAACGGGAGACGGGGACGAGGACACACACCGTGGCCATTGAAACTCGCAATAAACGAAACGCACCCTACTGTGATACATCAACCCTCAATGCGCCGTCGAATTTCCCATAGATCAGTGAATAAGTCATGACTGTGAGAGCGTCCGTAATCCTTCGTTAAAGAGAGGATATTTTATTTAGAATCCCGAAGCCTGCGTTGGCCAGGTTAATCGTCGTACTTTTACGATCGCACCGGGCGGCCGATATGGCGAAAAATTAATTTTGCTACTGTTATTATGGGACAAATTAAATGAAAAAACTAAATATGCATGAATCACGAAAATTTAATATTTTTCAATTTTCACCAGGAAGCTAATTCCTTTTCAAGTTTTCTCGTTGTAAAAAAACTTACAGAAATCACTGATCGATAGACTCGATCTATTGGAAGTTCTTCGATGTCAAACAAACCACGAACCTGAATCCCATGATACAGTAGCCAGCTAATCATAAGAAGGCCAGCGTTCTTTTCAATCAAGCGAGTCCAGGACCGTCTTCGACGACAAAGAGAAAAAGGAAAAGCTGTGGCAGAGTCTGGCCATTAAAATTCATGGCCGGGAAAAAGCCAAAAGCCCGGGCCAGGCATCTCCATACATTACAATTTTATAAAAGTACCCGGGAGTGGATTTGCATGGTTCGATCGCGGTTCAATTCGTCGTTCTTACGAGTCTCGTTCCGACGAATGGATACCCGTGGAGGTGGGCCGCGGCGGTTTCGGTTGCGGGGGAGTACGGTGCCGGAGCACAACGAGCCGTTTAATTATTTTTATGTAAATGCCGACGGGGGGTGGCTCCGGTCCGGGGGATTACTCTTGCAATTCCGTGGGATGAACGAACGGGGCCAATTCGTGGGGCTCGCGTAATGTTGCGAGAACGCGATCCGAGGGATGAAGCCTCGTGGGGCTGTTTACCCCTCGGCTCCGGCCGAGAACGGTGATCGTGTCGACACGCCGAGAAACAGATGGCAACGTGCTCGCGTTTCCCGATGAGAAACTCGGCCGGTTTATTTCTTTCCTCGTTCCAGGAGCTCTGGCCGCCGGCAGATTCAGCGCGAATCGGGCCGGGAAACTGCTTCGGGGGGTTGGTTGATCACGGCCGCAGGGGGGTGAACGGAATTCAAAAGCATCAAACAGCTTCCGCGATACGTATTCACGATTCTTTCGTAGTGGGGAAATGAGGCTGGGGAACGAAAATTGGGAGGACAGTGCTTTGATGGGGTGATCTCTGGGGGATGTAAATATGTTTCAATATTTGATCGAGACTTTCAGGAAAAATCGACAAATAGAAAAATCAGTGATTATTGTTATTACTGTAGATCTGCTGGCTGGAAAATTCACAATTGTCTTATTAAAATAACTTTCCATCTATTTCTGATCGAATTCACTTTTATTTTCAGATTTGTTAATAGTATATTACTCGTTATGAAAAATCCCAACTCTTTTATCTGTAATATTTCATGTGGAGATTCCGCAAAGAATTTCAGTGGAAAAAAGAGTAACTCCGCGAACATCCATCCCCTGCATCCCTTGTTTTTGATAAAGAGTCGCACGCTTGGTTCGTGGCGCGTGGCAAAGCTGCTCCACGACTCCCGCTGGCTCGTCTTCATATTTTTGTCGTCCCTTTCATCTCAATGACGTCGTTCGAGGGATCCTATCGAGGCACCCCCTAGTAACAGGGCTCCAGGGTTAATGACGACTGGGCCGCATGAGACCGAATAAAACACGCGGAGCAGGACGGGGTCCTTTGCGTCGTGGTTCTCGGATGCTTTCGGGGGTGGATCGATTGCGGCACCGCGAAACCGAGACGCGTACGACGTCTAATATGAATTGTTAATGAAGAGAGGCATTGATCGCGGAACGGGTCCGTGTAATACCGGTATCTTGGAATAATTTCGGGGGAAACTGAATTTCCATACGCGATATCGGGCGAAAATCAACTCTGTCTTTTTTTTAAAGGAACGATATGGTTTTCTCTTTACATTCTAGTACAGCTTTTCTCAAGGTCAACTGCAACAGAAAATAAATTGTCTCAAAACATTTTTCTTTTAGGTCATTGTATTCTTCTTGAAGCACTATAGCAGAATGTAAATAAAAAACAAAATTGACCTTCTCATGTCATATCTCCTTGACACGTCTCCACCTATATAAAAATTGGAAACATCAGATTATAAACGCCTCGATACCAAGTAATTTTGGTCCGATGCATTTTCTTCTCTCTTCCAAAGCGAGCGAGTCATGCAGGTGATGTGTTTATAATACCTCACCCTGTATAGTGCCATTTAAGAAAATTATTTTGTATAAAAATCCGCGGTCTACTAATACTCCACCATTTGTACTTAAATATAACACCATGTGCTTGATAGTTGGATTCCAAATTCTTTTGGACGCCAGAGAAGGCCAGAAAAGGTGGCACGGAGGAAGAAGATTTCTCGAGCTGGAAGAGGAAGGACTGTATGTTTGTGAGAGAGAGAGAGAGAGAGAGAGAGAGAGAGAGAAGTAGAGAAAAAGAAAGAGATAGGGAATCAGGAAAGGATACGGCTTGGAACGCGCAGTGGGGTGGCGTAGGATTGGTGCGCCCCGCATAGACACGTGTTACAGCGGAGGAGACGCGTGAAAGCATCCATCAAGACCAGCATGGTGCACCGCGAGAGCATGATCTGGGTTAGGTACGCAGCTGCTGATCTTCGCTGTACCGTGTCGAAGCCCGTTTCGCTGGCTGGGCAAGGCTGTCGGTGAATCCTGCCGACCTGGGGCCTCTCAACGAGGGTGGATGTTCGAAGCGGGACGCTCTCTGGGAGGGGTTCCGTACCTCGAAGACGAGGGACAAAAGGGACAAGAGCGCGAACCAGGCGACGGTATTCGACTGGATAACGCCGGATCGCGTTAGGTGAACTCAATTGGGGTGGTTACGCAGCCGGAACCGACCGGGATCGAAAAGTCTCCCTTCTGTCGCCCTGCAAGACGTTTTTCTCGGCCTACACCCTCTGGCCATACGGGCCTTTGATCGATATCTTTAATTTTTTTCCTCGCTGAGTTGCAGTCTTCCCCATCGGATGACGAAGTATTTGATGTAGCTTTTAGGTCTGCATCCTAAACATTGATACATGGGTCGTTGTTTCAGTACAAATCGTCTTGGTGATCCTTCATATGTGTCAAAATTGCCGAAGCTGAAGATTGTAAAACGGAAAAGATTTTCAGAAAACAATCCCCACACCAACCTCAAAAAATGATCGATTAATATTACTCGTTACGTTGTATTCGTAAACTGTGACGTGTACGAGGAATGTTCACCGGCTGACATCGTGTCCGGGATTCTAGCATACCAGGATTAAAACAACCAGCTGAGTCACAACCTAAGAAATGTCGACAAGCTGATACATCATTAATGAAAAGCTGATTTCTGTGCAGAATAAAAATTGTCCCTGCACCTGTTGCAAGAAACAAGAGCTACATAAGACTTTCTTTCACCCCTTGCCTTACGATTTATTTTACGGTTTCAGTGATTTACACGATATTGTAAGAACCAACCACTGTCGGTGAAATGAGCGGTCTTACATTTTGAATTTTATAACTATTAGAATTATGACGTTGCTTACATGAAAATCGATTCGATAAATTCAGTGCTCGGTAATTTTAGTGTTACTGTCTCTACTGTTCCAAGTCACAGCTACCCATTTATAAATAACATGCTTAATCACTAATATCCGTCACGAGGAGTTTTCCGGGTTCGTCGATCAGCGTGTAAGAAGGGATTCGTTTTCTACATTGAACCAAAGGGAGATCGCGTCGACGTTACGGCGTCGATTAGATCGAATTTGCTTCCGGTTCTGTTGTAGCTCGTCCGAGCACCGTGCGATTACGTCACGGAATAAAGGGCCGCTTATCGATTCAGTTTTCGCAGGAGCAAATAAACGCGTGGTTTCTATCTTGATGCTGGTGAATGCGTCGTTCGAGCGTGTTTGCACCGACCTGGCTCTTCGCCGCGCGTGATTATGCGTATTCAAACGAGCGCACACCACCTCATCGCGCCGGGCCGCACGGTGAGAATAATCCCGGACACTCGTCGAATCGAGACATCGGATACTTTTCCGCCACATAAATCAAGAAGCATTTACGCCTCGGCTTCACCGAAGGTTGCACCGGTCGCTCTTTCTTCTCTTTCTCTCTCTCTTCTACGCGAATCCCGCGCAGCTGGCGGTCTCTGCTCCGCTCCCGCGTACCGTCCTTATTAAACTTTCATATTTCTATGCATCTTGTAACTAGTCGAAACGCCTCCGCGAGATAACTTTTATCCTCGCGACTGCCTCCCGCCGAGGAAAAATCATATTAATGTTAATGAAGACGAGGGGTTCGATGCGCCGCGCGCCTCGTTGCGAGTTTCGAAGTTTCGACGACGACGGGAAATGTTGCGTTAGGGTGGAGATCCAGCATTCACGGGCAAAAGATTTCTACTCCAATTAGAAATTTATATGCAGCGGGTTAAGTAAGAACAGCGCTCTTCGTGACAGCAAAGACTCGGACTAATTGGTTTCTGGCTTTTCATTTCATAATTATTCGCGAGTTGTGAAGGTGCCTTTGCGGGAAGTGGTTCAACTGATTTTTTAATTCGGATGACATCCAGCAATGGCCTCTTACTTTGCTTTGTACAAAACAATTGTGTTTCTTATAATTTCATCAAAATCGTAATTTCGTTACGTCATTTCTGGAGTTTAAACGATTGAAGCTGCTGCATTGGAGACAACGAAGAGACTAGTGGACGTATAATGAATCACCTTTAAAAACAAATTTTGCAGAGGAAGCTCGCCATAAAGACGTTTTCAGTTATCCGAACGAAATAGTACAGCATTTTGCAGACACGTTCCATGCTCATCCTTGCATATTATTTAGCAAGACAGATATCGCCCGTCGGATTTCTAACGGCGTAGAAACATTTGCTCGTTGAATGGTCCGTTTGTTATTCCTGGCGATCGATTTAACGATTCGAGGATGTGTTTTCGCTCGGGTTACTGTTTATAATTTCTTCTGCGCGCGAGATGAATCGCAGATACCTATCGCGACGAATCGCATCGACGAGGTCCTTCCCGTCATCATTAACCGTTCACGATTGTTGATAGGCCCGTCGTTATTACTTGAGAAATTTCCAATTTTAAACCTAGCTCGGCCCGCAAGCATAAATATTATGATGATGACCGGCCCAAGACGGAACAAGCTCTTTGCGAGTTCCGGACTCGAACCTTCGAGTAATGAATGGAGGAAAGCGGACGACAACGTTCCCCGTCGCGTCGGTCTTATCTGCGATCACTATACTAGGGACGCGAACTTAATACACCCTCGGTGCACAATGCACCCCTGCCGACAACGGTCGATGCGCGATCAACAGATACCGCGTTATCTGATGCATCACGATGCGCCGCGCCGCGCGCAAGCTTCAGGTATTTTCCCAAATTTCTCGGACGCCAAGCGATTATCATCCTCCGAAGACCCCCGGCTTTCTTTTGCCAATTTTCTTCAAGTTCGCTACTTTAAATCCTGTCACCAAATTTCGGACGAAAACCATCATTTTAGAGACAAAGCCTGAATCGTTCTATTATTGTATTGATAACTAGACCGCGGATTTTATGCATTTATGACAAAAACGGGTACGTAAAAGAGTGGAGGTATTAAAAAGAATTAAGGCCACCAGTGTATTGGTTTCACATTAACAAGGTAATCGAAAGAAGAATGAAATTTTTATTTGGCTGCTGTGTCTTGCAATCAATGCAAACATTTTTTATTTTGCATACAGATCCGCAGTCTATTAATAACTATACTAATTTAGATGATAACTAGACTGCGGATCTTCATGCACGTAAAATATGCAAAAAGCGTATGCAAATATGAATATAAAATATGCAAATATGCATGAAAAATATGATCGGAACTAATACGAAGAGATATTTATCATTCACGTTTTAATTAACAATTTATTTATACGGAAACACCGTAATTTGCGTTACAAAAAGTTGCTAGTAATTTTGTCCACGTTTGTAACACTTAGTTGTTGGCGTTTGTCAGTTAATATATTTGACTTTCATCAAAATCGGTCAGGTATACCCTTTTCTGTGAAATTATCGAATTTCTTCAAGGTTAATGTACTTTATGCATCCATTCTAATGTTAGAATTTTACTAAACATTGATTCTTGACAGACACTGCGAGTTTGATAGCGATTGATGACCATGCAGCAAATTCTGTGCAATTTCACGGTGTGGCTCGCTTTAGAAGAACGCGGCTGATGTTTCATACAAACAGTAATGTGCAGGAACAGTCGATATCAAGTACGGAACAAAAGCTTGATAGTATGAGTTTAAGCTCTCTCATTCACTCCACAGGCATTATCACCGTTCTTCTTCGTTCGATCACAACGCCGCCTCTTCCATGACTGGTTGCCACTCTCGTTCGCAGCACGTGCGACCCGCAATATCGAAAACTTCGCCCTCGGACGAGCGAAAATGCATTCACCATCGAACGCGCTAATTCTTTCCAAGCCGATCCCGCAGTGCAGCCAGGCCCTGTAACCGAATGTTTTCACCATTTCCACGCAGGTGCGAATGTCTCGCGCAGATACCGACCAATAAAACACTCGTTTGCCGGAACTCGTTCGTGTACATATCTCTTTTTCGTCCCTCTGTTCGCGAAACCGGGTGCAGTCTTCGTGCTGCGTTCCCCTTGGCGTTCGAACGTTATTTTCGCGCAGACCTTTCCAAGCTTGAACTGCTCTAATCGATTGAAAATTCTAAATTTCCTTTGAGGGATGTTTGCACCCTTTGTGAAACCAAATTAATTCATCAACAAAGGTTAGGGTTGCGCTCCGAACGATACGCATTGCTTGTACACGCAGTTTCACGATCTTTTTCATTTCCTGGTAGCCCAACCCTTCAGACCAAGAAGGGCCAGGCGGGTGTCCACGGTGCCTTAGCCGAACGAACTCATTAAAAGGCGACAGTGCAATTTATCCGGCACCGGCAACACCCCGCTTATTTCCTGCAGGAAGTGCAGGCGAGGGCCCAAGGTACTCGACGTGTATCTAGCCAACGACCCTAAACGTCATCCACTGTCCCAGGAGAGGTCTAGGGGATGGTCATCGTGACTGATGCGAGATAAACCCGAAAGAGATAGAGCGAGAGAGACGAGGCGCCACACAGTTTCGCGTGTAATAATACTTAGAATGACGATGCAGTCTGGTAGGACAATCGCGCGCAGGTTCTCTCTGGGTGTCGAAACGCAATTCATCACGCCGTTTCCCTCTGTGATGGGTGCGAGGGGTGTAGGAAGACCGGAAAGGGAAGAAAGGAGCGCATCATGTTGGCAGGAAGAGGAGCACGAAAGAAGGAGAGGCAAAAAAGGTTAGAGGGCTGGAAAAGCTGGGAAAGAGGATCGAGGAGAGAGACGGCCGCAGGGCCTGTTGGTACCCCTGCACGCACTCGACGCATCAATCTTCTTCGCCAACAATGTTCGCGTAAATTACCCTCATCGATATCAAAGTGACGAGGGTGGCAGTGGTGTTGGCGTAGCCGGGCGATGGTGGTGGCGGAAGAGACCGGCCCTTATCTCGCGCCAGTCAGAAAATTGAGTTTACAAAGATCCCTTCCCAAGCGGCGAACAGCTCTCGCCATCTAGTCACGCGCGCGATACATGCCTCGCTCTCCACCTTGTTCCTTAAAAACTCGGTCGTTCCGTATTCCCGGCACTAAACTTCCTGCCGAGGATGTGCCGAGGTGGAATCTTATTGAAACAAAGTAGACGACGTGGGCCCGACAATGTTCCGCTACGTGTGGTCCATGTCCGAGGCCAATTCCGTGGGCTGAAGAAAAACGAAAATGATTGCAGCTTCGGGACCTAATTACAAGAGAATATTTCGGATCAAAGATGTCACTTGTACCGGACACGGACAATGCTCCGTGATCTCCAGCGAGTGCGAATATACGAACATCAGAGTACCGGGAAGAACATGTTCATTCAATGATAAAACTCTTTGATTTGTGATTATTTTGTTCTGTTCGCCAACGTATGCGTGACTTTTTTCGGATTAAAATGATATCGAACGCGACACTGTTTGGATCAGAATTACTTGTTTAATACGCGATACAGGTATCACTTCTCGGAATGTATAATAAACTGAACTTGACTTCTCTGTTATGAATATTGTAACAAACACATATTTATTTAGAACGAATTTATTTAGAATGTCCGTCGAATTGTATCATGTTTGGACTTGTTTTAATCAGGAAAACGTCACGAAGATATCAGCAAAGAATTGGATCAGCTTTACAGTGTTATAAATTTTTATCAGTTTCAACATTTTCGTAATTTTCGTTCTTGAAAGTATTTGCAGCTCCTCGGTGAGCACCCAGTATACACGAACACGCGTCGCGGTAAAAGCCTCCGTCGGAGATGATAAAGGGGTAAGATCGGTGGAAAACTAAAAAGATATGAAATTGCGGCCGATAAAGCTCGGCTGCCGAGAAACTGGCAGAAATATGCAAACAGGCGCAAGAAGCCACGTGAACTGGGAACACGGTGTGGCAGCTCGTATCAAGGAAGGACCTAATACAAGAGCACCAGGCTGACCGCATAGTTTGAACGGGAACTGCGATTGGCCCATAAATTAACGGTGATAGCGGACCTGGTGGCAAGCGGCACGACTAAAGCGTGTTTCCGGTGTGTACACTGGTATCGGGTTCTGAAACATGGTCCTAAGTACTCGGGTATTAACTATTCTTGTCTAGACCGTGGCATCTGAGGCCAACTTCGGGACTTTGATATTGCGAAACCGGAAAACTTTTCGTTACCTAACTTGCGTGCACGTTTTCCTTCATGTTGCAGCAAAGGCCGCAAATTTTTAAACGAAAGAAAAACGAAGGTTAAGTTCGTTATAAACGGTCAAGTAGATCCGTAAAGAAAAAAATGGATTTGCATGGCTGCCATTACATTATCTCAAGATTTATTCGAGTGATTAACTTAAAACCTAGCGTGTAACATTTCGCTATCGTTAGCGCCATGATTAACAAAAGAAAATCAGGGATTACAGTGGGGAACGGGAATATTGAGGGGTCAGGATCGATTTTTCGCTCGGCTTTTGTCTTTCACTGTAATACTGCGGGAGAAAATTGCCTTTACTACATTTTAGAACAGCTAAACTCTAAAGAAGTTTTCACTTCGAGAAGCCGCGTTTTCAGAGATCCGTCGATTTTTCCGGGCTCCCGAGCAGCCGCGAAGCGCCTCGAAACAAGCAAGGGAAAACCGCGTTGCCAGGGACATTAGCCCGCGTAACTTCCGAGAAGCTCGGCTTAATGTACCGTTATGATCTTTATGGGAGGCGTTTATGGTCCATTACGATTGAGTTTTCGCGCCGAAAATCATACAGACGAACCGTCTGCGAGATCCGCGGCTCGTAAAGTCCTCTCTTCCCATTGAGGATTCTCCCAAAGAGCAGTTTCGTTCGATTATTGAATTTTCGCCGTGCTCGTCTCCCGGGTCGATCGGCGAAATTGTGGCCGTGACGAAAACCCTCATTAATTGTCCCGTTCCGGAGGGGTTGCGCGCGCGCGCGCGGGCGCACTCTTCCACTTTTAATTACATCAGCGCAGCCCCGTAATTCTCCACTCGCGCCGATTTCGCCGCGTAATGAAAATCTCGAGCTAACAGGATGATCATCGGTAGACGAATGAAGCGAATTTGCAGTAATCGCGAAGGCAGCCGGGGATATTTAATTAACGAAGCTTATTTTAATCGTCCCCGATGAACCGTGGCCGCCTCTCGAACGTCGTCCGTAACAGTCGCGTAAACTGGAAAAGAAGCGTGTCTGGTGAATCGGCTAGCATGATCGCGCCGCCGCGTCGACCTTTTGCGCTTTTCCGAAAGAATTGCGTTAAACCGCGTAATCGGCGCGCAGCGAAATTAATCGCTCGGCAAACGACACCGTTTACGCGGCAAATTATTGGCCGGCCGGCCGCTCAAAGAGATACTATCTTTAATTTTCGCGATATACACGGTGCCTGGTCTATACACTCGATTATCGCTCAGGTTGCCGGACAACATTACAAGTGGATCGCGGATTTTATGCGGTTATAACGTTCTCGATTTTTAATACTCGGCCGAGTTTATCGAGTTTCGTATTATATGTTCGTGTAAGTTGAACGAGATTTTACTCTAACGGGCTGCAAATCTTGTTGCGATTTCGTTTTCCATAGATTGGTTCTTTTTTAGAGCCGTTGGCTCTAAATGGCTCTGTTCCGCGTGCAATCAACGCGTGCATGATGCATCCATAAGGAGTTATCCAACACATTAATTCTTGTGGTTATATATTGCCTAACAAATGGCTAAAAGATTGGATAGACGCATTCTCGTTAGTTTTATCAAGTAATGTAGAATAGTCAGTTTTAATGGTCCGTAAATCTAGTGTTGAAATGTGTCTCGCTGGCGTATAAGCTAAACAAGTTTTATAAACAACGAAACGTCCTGGACGTGGCAGGACACCCAGTAGATCCGTCGCTGGATCGCAGCGATGATAAAGATGATGGTAAATTGCTATTAGAAAAAAAGGTGGTCGCGGCGAGCGGTGGACCGGGGCCGGAACCCGGCCATGCGTTTAAGTGCACGCGACAGAATGCATAATATAGATGCGCCGTCGATAAAGCGGACGCGCGTGCAGTCGGTGCGCCGCGCGTCGGGCCCGCGAGGTTGCTCTATGAGCTTTCAAGGCTGCCGCGCGATTATCTCGGTAACGGTAACGACGAGCCAGTTCTCCTTCGACAAGGGTCGTGTTAATTTCCCACCCCTGTCGCCTTTCTACCAGACCCTGCAACCACCCCTTCGGCTTCGGATCGCTATGATCGACGACGTCTCTCCCATGGGCCCTCGTATTTATGGGGCTCGAGATTAGCTCCAGACCCCGGCCCGTAACCTTTTCCGACGAGCAAAGACGACTTTTATGGGATCGCCGCGTAATCGGGGATACGTTATCGTCGTCCCTGCCGCTCGAATAACTTCATCGCGAGCCTCCTCTCTCGCTGCCGAAACGCCGATCATCCGCGGATTCTCGGCCCGGTAAATATTTTACGCCGGTGTCTGCAGCCGGCTCGGATAAATTTAACCGGTCGCTGAAAAATCTTGAGCAGAAACAAACGGACACGCTCGCCATAATCGCCACCTGAAATATTGAAGACTTCTTTTATGAGCTGAACGTTCTCGGAACACCGACTCCGAGATGCGCAGGTGTGCCGGAGATCGGATTTACTTTCGCGGAAATTTTCTTATGACGTTGCGCAATCTTTGCCCAGCATTATTAACGCGTTCGCTGCTAGAGATGAACACTGAAGAACCTGTTGTACACTCTCGTCCGTAAGTCGCCGGACTCTTTTCTAATGTAATAATAATAAAAAATAATAAATAAAATCTGACCAAACTATCCTATATTTTCCAAAATGACTGTTCTTATATGTTTGAACTGAATCATTTTTCCAGAAACATATTTTCGTATCACTAAAACCAACGGAAGTAGTTTCGATGAGAGTCTTAGGTGCCTCACAGGATCGAAATGATCGAATCAGTGGAACGGAAATTGGAAAGTTAATATTTACCAAAAAATGTATGTTATTCGAATGTCGAAATACACAGCCAACAGTGTACTCCAGACCTGATCTATCTCAAAAGAGACCGCAGCCCCCATGAACCTTGCATCCAGACGAACCAGGACCGGGTCAAACCGGACCCCACAACCAAGGGGGTTAAGCCAGCGTGTAGTTGTACTCTCGATCTCGCTCGGTCGATCGAACAAAGCCCGGATCGTCTGAATTGCCTCTCGCAATTCATAATGGGGATAGTAGAGGGGGTTGCATTATCGTGGCGCCCCCTCCCTTCCTCCGAAGCGCATTACTTTCCGAGATACGATCGGGCTTCGATTCCCTTAATGAGTAACGGTCGATCGAGCAATGATTTCGCCGGATTTCGAAATCGGCGGAGCAGCGTGGATCAAACCGGTGGTGCGCGCCCTCCGCCCGTAGACAACGGGGCCGGGGGTAGATAAAATCTGTATTACGTTTAGGGACACGCACGTGCGAACCTATTAACGTGTGCGTCGCGACGCTGCCGCCGCGAAAGAGAGAGACAGAATCGTCCGGCGGATCCACGTGATTTACGCGCGCCAGAGCTGCTCCGAATTCCAAAGCTTCCTATTAACCGGTCCCTCCCTCGCGGATGTTCGTAACGAATTTTGAAAAACGATTTTATCGGGCAGACTCGATTGTGCTCGATAGAACGCAACCGGCGGCGCGGCTCGACGCGCGGCGGCTCGCGATATATTTCACGGGGACAGTCGCGTAATTGCGGCATACATCTCCCGACGCCCCTAATTTCGCTATAAGTCTCGCATCAAGGCGAAAAACCTTACCCGACGGAAAACAATTTCTCCACGGTTTTTATACGGCCCCGGACCAGCCGGGAGACGCCGAGGATCGTTTAATCGACGAAATTTCCTGGTCCAAAGTAGATTCCCAATTTTCGCGACGAAGAAGTTTAATTGCCGACGTCCGAAAAGTTTTAAAGCGTTTCCGCTTGTCCGCTTCGAACGAAGACTTGTTCTTAGCCGCCATGCTGGAAAAAAGAGCCGCCGAGGCGGTTTTTACGCCGCGGGGAAGCTTGTCGATGGCGGTTTAAGCTCGAATCAATTTTCGACGATGGACAAGGAAGATGAGGGCCCAAAGAGCTTCGGAGAAGACGATATTTTCGCGCGGGTTTCGACACTTTGCAATCGATGGGGCTTTCGGGGTAGAGTGCTGGTGCTGCATGATCGATTATGCGTTTCGACATCGGCACGGCTGCTGTTGGAGACAATGGAACTGCGACCTGGAAGTGATGGAGTTATCTGTTGGTCTACCCTGAGCCTTTTCATCAATATATTAAATGTACTTATTAAAAATCAGAAAAATATTATCGTCTAATGATAAGAATGACTGCATGAAACACGGAGTGTCCCATCTGCGACTTAAAAAATCGCTAAATACTATCACAATATTATTAAAACGGAAGGTGACGTTTTCAGGTGACTTCTATCAGCTGAAACACGCGCCGTGGAAATTTGTAAATACACCAATACGATTTAACACGCGCACACGTTCAATTGATAAACGCAAATGTGTTCCATAAAAAAAAAAAAATATAAAAAATATTCGGCGTAGCTCTGATTCCGTGTAAAACTAACTACGCCAATTCGTGCAAATGCCTCCAATAATTCGATCACTGGAATATATGTATCTCAATCTGAACTGAACCGTTGGTTAGCAACCTCGAAAACACAACCACGAACAATTCTATAAAATATCGCAGAGACGGAAAAAAGAACCACGCTTTCCATATTTCCCTCCCACGGTTTCCCGGGCTAACGAATCGAACGGTTCCGCGTCAATATTTAATTTAATCACTTCCGGCGGTCGGCAGCCGGTAAACAATTCTGCGAAGCGGTTGCGCCACGTTTTCTCGTCGATTAGAAAACAACGGGATTCGTTTGTTTCGCGCGGTACTCGCGGCTTGTAAAATCCTCGCGGAACCTTCGCTTCGGTTCTCGGCTTGAATCCGCGCGCGCGCGCACGGTAACGAGACCTCCAAACGTTTACAGAACGTGGCTCTCGTTTCGCGGAACGGGATCGCTGTTAATCTCACGAACCTAACGCGGCCATAAATTATCCGAACGAGCCGGCGTAGCGGCGAGCGTGCGGAAAGTGTTCTATAGCGAAGCTGGTTTTCGCGGTCGATGGTTTATAGACTCGATCCAGCGTACTGTTAGATTCCGTTCCCTCGGTCATTATCATCCTCGACCTTCCCGCGATCGAGACCCGCTATCTCGGTTCACCTAAGCGTCGATTCGCGCGGCCTCGCGAGAACACATGCTCTCTTTGGAATCGCGGCTACCGGAGATGGTAATTCCGCGATACCGGATCGCCAGCCCGTGTTTACTCTGTCAATAATAATGAACGCAATGGCGGTCGGCGGCGGTTGTATATTTTCCCGGAGATCCAAGCGCGACCATTGTATCGTCCCGGAAGACCTTCAGATCTGATTCCATGATCTTACTTGCCTTGCCGATCGACTTCTTCCACGGTGTCGGAGATTTACTAGGGACCCTGGATCCGACACGCGGACCCTGTTCTCGAGATCTCGAGGATCACCGTGCATTCATAAATTTCAGAGTTAACGATCCGTGCGCTGTTACTCAACACTTTCGCGGCACCACCGCGACATAACGCTGCTCTGACCGAGGTTGTAAAAGGAGCGCGGAGAAGCGGGCTGCGTTTCACATTTCATTTGCTTTTCTTCATTGTTAAATGGAACTGTCAGGCAACATCACTTCTTTCAGATCTTTTCAGATCGTCTTCTCCTTCTTCGCGAACGGCTGCCCCACTACTCAGCAAGCATGTCCGCTGCGTGTATGTAATAGGGGAGACCAGGGCTATAAGTTCCGATTTTAAAGAAACATAAAATGACGTAGAAATAGCATAGCTGCTCATTAAAGACGATTCTCTTTTTTTCTGTATTCTATTATAGCCTTTTATCCATCTTTTAGTTTTCTAATAAATCTGGACAAAATCGTGTGACAGATATTGAAGTTTATTGCGAATGTTTTTTACTTCTTTTTAAATAAAATACTAACTATTGTGTATACAACGCTATAACTGTATAATACTTTTTAAAGACTCAAACACGACAATATATATATATAATCCTTTGCACTCGGTTGTTCCCTCTGAGGCATCACTAAAAATTGCTGTACCATTATTCAAAGCATCATTTACATTATTAAATATATCGTTTAGGTATTGTATAAGGTATTATACTAATTTCAAATACATAACATTTCAAAAACCATAGGGAAAATGGAACTATTCTAAATCGGAATAAATGTTTAATTTTCCAGATAAATAGCTCCGAGTGCAAAGGGTTTAAACATTTCCTATTACCGGTGACCGGTTGACTACGTCGAGATTTTTCATCAATGTTGGCATTACCGGAAAGTGGTACATGCGTCAAGAAATTTTCATTTTGCATAAAGATCCACAGTCTATTCATCACAAACAATGCAAAATAAATTACAGAATTACAGAATTACCTTCAAATTAAAAAAAAAAAACTGCCAAGTCGTCACTAACTACCCGGTAACTGGTACTTTTACCCTGCCTACGTTTCAATGAACAGTGCACAAAGAACGCATTAATACCCGTCCCGCGTGCAACGTGTTAATAAGAAAACATGCATACAAACAATTCCAAACAAATTCCGGAAAAGACGAAGATCCTGACGAAGAGAAGGTGGATGAGCTCGGGTTTCTCCCACGGAAGAACAGGACAGTGTTCCACGCAAGGTACCGTTGCACTTCCGGCTGGGAGACCGGTAGTGGGAGCGAGCACGTGGTCGCGGATGCGCCCCGCGATGCACACTGAACAAAGAAGGGGGCTCGGTGGTTGGATAAGGGCGACAGCAGTGGATTGTATGCGCGCGCAGCCTCGGGCCACGCTACAGCCGGTGGCTCGACGCTCGGCCGCGTGGTCGGGCGATCGGGCCGCTTTAGTAACTCCGAAACCGTCGAGCGGGAGAGTCACGTCCGACTTCGAACCATTCGGACGAGCGAGACGCGCGAAAACAGTGCTTCTGACCGCGTACCTCTAACCGAATCTTTTCTACGTCACTAACACCTTCGATACTGAACCCGAAAACTGAATCTGCCATTGTAGAATTCGTACTAACCCTTAACAAAGTTAGTGTTTCGTGCGTGTGTAGACTGGTCTTTGCAACTAAAAGAATCGGGCGAAGGATCGAGAGAGTCCTTCGCTCCTTGGAGTCGAATCTCCTCAGTGAACTGTTGCAAATTTTCCACGGTGCTTGATAATCGGTTTCTCTAATTAAATTGTCTCTGTGCGTCGCTGCTCCCTGTGATGCTCTCGACCTGAGCTCCAGAAGGGATTTTCAGAGAGGCAATTAATCACAATGATGGCGATTCGCTTAGCTGCGATCCTTACTGCGCTCGCGATTCTCGCCGAGTCTGTGCCGACAGATTCCGTGCAGTCGAAGGTGGTGGTGCTCAAGTGCTGTCTCGATAAAGAAGAGCTGGTGAACGATTCCAAAGGAAACCCGGAAACATTGACCGACTGCAAGCCCAGCAAGAAGGACTGGCAACCGATGATCTACTCGCCAACCCGTGGGATTTATATCCTTCAGATACCTCGCGAATGGAACGTCATCCGAGGGAAAAAGCCCGACTGCGACCCTACACACGAGTTGACCTATCTGCCCTACAGAAACACCAGTCCATTCGTCCTTTTCGACGATGGCCAGGCGATGCTGGATGTTCATAGTGGCGACAGTTTGGAACCGGGGAAGTACTGTGCGGACTCCAAGGCTCTGCTTGCATGCCTGCCCAGGAGGATGGAGGGAAACCACGCGGCCGCGACCATGAGGCCGCGCGTGCGACACTGCTGCGGTGAAAACGCCGTGTTTCATGATGAAAAGTGAGTTTGCGGAGTTTTCCTTTCTGTTGAAACTTTTGTGTTGAAAGGTTGCCGGGGCGATGGTCTTTGTTCCCGAAAATTGAGGTTTTAGATCGTTTATTTGGATATTAAATAGCGGACGTTTTTGGCAACTTCGCGGTTGTCGGGGTACTTAGAACTGCCCATAGATTTATTTACGAAGCATTAAGGCATTTTTTTTAAGATACTCTCTTTAATTGTTGAGTAGAGGATGTTTCTGACAGTTACACACTTCAGGATGATTACAGATTTATTTAGAAAGTTTTTAAACATGCTTTGGGCATGTATTTTGTGTTGTTTTTAACTCTCATCCGTCCCTCGTGTCAATGTGACTTTTATTTTTTTAATGCGAAATACAAAATTGAAAAACCCAAGATTAAAATGTTAACTGATCATTGTGAATAAAGAAACCAAAACATAACTGTTTACCTTGTTATTTCATTAATCTTTCACCACTGCGTCAATTTGACACCGAGAGAGAGAGATTCAGTTTGTGAAATGAAGGACGGATGAGGATTAAATAGAGGGCTTTTTAGCAACAAAAATCGTTTGGATAGATTGCAATGTTGATGAATCGACTCCGAAGCGCATCGTAGTGTCCCAAGACGCGCGACGGCGACGTTCTCGCTTGTAGAATTCGTATAGACTCGCGGGTCGACGTGTTAGATTCTTGTAGATTGAACATCAGATTCCGGGAGAGGATCCTATTAGTTCGGACAGCTTAATAGGCCCGGCAGAGTTCTAGTAAACGGGCGATCCGGGTCTAGTGTGTTCTAGCTGTGGTTTTCTCTCAACAATCTGTGGCTAATGTCAGTCTAAACTCGTTTAGAGGGTTAGGCTAATGCGAGCCTGTCAGGAATGGTCCACGAACTCCGAGACAGCCCGTATGTCTCATGGGTGCACTTGGTACTACGGACGATTAAATTAATATTAGAGGCCATTATCCGGATAGATTGAGATTTAACTCGGACGTAAACGATCGGTGACACGGTATATCTATAAGCACGCACCTGATAATCAATTACACGATCAAACACACACGGCGCCGTGTGTTTACGTGTCCCGAACAGCTGAAAGTCAGGGGTCAGCGTCCCGTTTGTGGATACACGGGAAGAACGCTTCGTAACTCGTAATACACTCTATTGTCGAGGTCGTCGGTACAGAGACGCGAAAACAGAGAGCATGGTAACCGAATAACTAGCGCGGACTAATGGTCGTGTCGCGTGCGTTCTCCTTTGCAGAAGCGGATAAACGAGTTTAAGGCCTGCTTAGGCGTCCTTCCCTATACCATGGTCTAACGGCTAACGTAACAGACCGACGCCCCGGCCCTCGAGAGTGTAATACAGCAACGTCAAACTGGAATTGCGCTCTCGAAACATACCTTCCGACCCAGACCCAATAAACTAAAGTGCAGGGCCCCGACCCTCGGCACCATGCTGCGCCGCACAAAGTAAATTTTTGACACGATGCACAAAAAAGTCTGCCCTGCGAAGCGCCGGGAAACTTGTGTTGGGGCGAGGACTCTGAAAGCGACGCAAACTGTGAGAAAGATGGTGGATGACATTCTTTAGGTGGATAGATCCATTCACGCGTTTACTACAACATTTTTTTTCGTGCATTCCTGTCAGACATCTTTATAGTGTTTTCTTTCGAAATCAGATCTGCGTTGTTGTTTAATACTGCGGTCATTGTAGCCGCGAAGAGAATCGTGCGATTAGGGATTAAACTGAATAGCAGAGCAATAATGATCTCGTAGGATTAACAGAAGAGCCTTCTTCGGAAGAATCATAGAAATTGAAAGAATGATCATTTAAAGGAACGAATATTGTAATTTGATCGGAGAAGACGCAGAAATGCGGTAGAATCGATTGGTCTTTTTAATAATAAGCGTGCGGATGGCACGGATTTCGAGGCAGCGAATGAACCACGCAAGTTTGTGAAACGATCGGTTCCGACAGATCCGTCGCGACAGTCTCCGGGGTCCGGATGGAGCAATCCATGCGGCGATCAACGAAAATTTATCGGTTTCACCTGACTGTAGCGTATTTTTATTGAAAGCCCGGTTGTCGTTCGACACCCGGGTCAAAAATAAATGATTGCAGCCGTGCCGCGCGCGCGTACCGGACCGGGTCGGGTCGGGTCTCCCTCGAACGCGTTCTGTTTGCGATGCAAGCGTGACGTTCGGGTAAACAAAGAACGAAAGCCGGGGGCTCCGTTTTAATCGCGTTCCCAATCGGTCGAGCTTGGGCGTTCCGTGGACTTTGTTGGCATTCTGTGTAGCCAGCTCACGCGTTTCCTAGATAAATTCCTGCGATACGGCGCTTTTTTTTTCTGTGGCGCGTGGTGCCGACTAAAACAGACAGCTAGAACGAGAAAGAGAGTCGACGAGAGGGAGAGAGAAACTTCTATTCCCGTAGCCGTTCCCTATTCGCGTCTCAAATTCCGTGAACCGCGGATCCCTCGAGCACGAATTCTACGTGACCGCGCATTTTGAATCCGTCGCGCCGTCGCCAATGTTAACACGCTGCTTACGGAAAACAAGATGCTACGACTTTCACTTCTTCGACGGCGATTAGAAATGGTTTTTTACGGACTTTCGGCCGATTCTGGGTCATGGGTGACGATCTAGGCGCCCTCTAAAACTGATGGGGAGAGAGCTATTTTTCTTCGCAAAAATCACTGCGAAAAATAGTATACATACTATTTCTCCACGATCATTTTTCACCGAGATAAATGTTTGTTTTTACCTCTTAATTGACGATTTACTAAATTATTGTTGAATTTTTTATGTGTTACATATGGAGTAATGATGTAATGCTGACAATTGGAAATATTTGAATGTTGCAGACACTCCTGTGCGATTCTAAACGAACCCGTAGACGATACGCCGCTGTTGCCGAACGTGTCCTCCGCTGTCGAGATTATACCCGGTTTTCCAACATGTCCGCGTTCTGACAATTTCTCGATTGTTGGCGATACGAAGGATGCGATCTTGTTCCCGGATGGTAGCATGGAGATCGGCGGGGTCACTTTACCTGCTGGCCAGTTCTGCGTAGAAAGGATCAAGGAGCTGAAGGTGGCCAAGGTGTTCGCGTGCGCTGAGCATGATTCACAAAGGTTCGTTCGAAACATACCTGGGTTGTATAATCCTCGTCGGATCCTTTGTAAACTTTACTGCTACTCGAGGATTTCAAGTTTTACTTCGATACTCGAATTCCTATTGTTTTAACGCTTAGCACTCGAGTGATGATTCAGCACTCGCCACTAAAAACGGCTGTACTATTATTCAGAATATTGTTTACATTATTAAATTTGTTTCTATTGAACAAATTACTAAACATTTAAGTATTGTATCAGGTATTATGTCACATTTTCGACTGCAAAGTACTATTGCTTCTCTAGACAATAAATTGTAAATTGAATCGAATTGAGTGAGTTATCTAAGGCAAGCTATCTGAATAACTTTTTCATTTGTTGAGATAGAAAGAAATGTTTCAGACAAAAGTTAGTGTTTGGTTTCGAGAGGGGCCCATTACGTGGTGTATATGTATGAAAATGCATATTGTAATCGGAATTTCACTGTTTCTTTAATTTGCACAATGGTGCCAGAAGCATTAACATATCTTCGCTGTAATATCGCAGCAGCGTGTCCGTAATTACACACGCAATGACTTTATTACTTTCCTTCTCGTTTCTCTAACGTGAGGCCGCGTCCGGATTTGCTCTCGTTAACGCGTCGGTCCTCGAGCTTAGCGCAACGAGCGTCCGTCTCGACGGACCTCGTTTCTTCGTTAAGGGAAATTAACGCAGCGAGCCAACGTAAAACGTCCATAAACTGTTCAACGTCCAGAGACACATCTAGAGAAACCTTCGCTCGCAAACCGTCAACACACTTGAGCAAACAAGTTCCATCGTTCAGGGAAAATGATTGCTCGCGATTCGTCGGGTTCGGATGCAAATCGGGGTTAACGGAACGCAGCTCCTCGGTTCCTTTTAATTTATTTCCGATCGATCGTCGCCCGGCTTTGTTCGACTTCGCTGGGGATCCGACCCACTTCTCGAGTTTTTGCGCGCGAAATCTGCACGTTCGATCTCCGAACGCATCGCCGCGGCTTAATTGCGCGAGCTCCGCGTGTTTCTACGACGCTTCGCGGCGACGACGCCACCAGAAAAAGTCGGCTGCGCCTCACTTTCACTTCTCTCACGAAGTATTTCTAGGTCACATCCGAGCGAGTCATCCGATGATCCGCTCGAAACCGAGTTCTTCCACTAGTGAGGAAACGCGGAATATCTTGACGCTCGAACTACGGAATTGTTGGCATTTCCGGTCGGTAACGAAACTCGAGACTCATTTCAGTGACAGGGAACATCTGATCGCATACTCTGAGCATTGCAAAAAAATTGCAGGATGCACATATCTGCACGATGTCGAAGGAAGAAATTAAATTGTTCTCTTCGCGTCCGCGAAATGGAATGTCTTCGTCTTTTTCTTTAAATATGGAACAAGAAAAGTGCGAATGTTGCGTTGTAGAATTTCTAAGAACCTGGAGTACAGTAAAACCAGAAAGAAACGAACGAATGTTCACACTCCGAGGAGCGCGCGAGAGGGGATTTTCCGATTTCCTTTGCATTGAATGATAAAACCAGGAGCATCGATGCGGTCGGCGCAGATTCCAGACATCAGAAATTCGAAACGGAATTTCTTAATCATTTTCGAACGCCGGTATATATCCGAATATTATGGATTCCGTTTGGAAGGGACGCTCGCTTTCGACCGGCGTGTTCGTTCGGTCTCCGGGATTCCGGGACGACGGTCGGTAATAGGGTCCGTGGCACAAGAGTCCCGGAAATTACACAGAAAACGTATCGCGGGTTGGCTGCACGGGTTTCGCGTGTAATTTGCAAAGCAACGCTCGAAACTCAATTAACGGGAGCGTTTACATGTGGCTCGGCCTCTCGGCCCACACCCCTCTCTCCTCTCCACTCCTCTCACCCTCTCGTTTCGAGAAACAGCCAGGCTTTTACAAGTGACCGTCGCGTCGTCGCACCACCTGAAGCTCCGGCCTCTGTCGCCGACGTTCCGTTTCGAATTCAAGGTGTTTCGATTTGCACAGTGGTGGCACACGCTAACTCTGGGAAGACCGGATCGAACCCCAAAGAAAGCTCATGAGTCCGAATAGGGGGCTTTAGAGAACGAAAAATACAGGCCTCCCTCGTTAGCGTCTTGTTTTCATGGTTTCATGAAATAGCATTCTGTTCTCTGACTATGAAACGTCACCGAATTGCTAGATAATGGAAAATAGTCTCCGCTAGAAAGGAAATTCGTAATACTCAGGTATATGCAAATTTTAGGTACCCGAAGTCGAAATCGGGTCGGGGACAAATGCCATAGATATTCGGGTTCCCGATCTGCGCCGAGTCATCAAAAGACAAAGTCGAGGCTCGGATACCTGACATTTTCCCGTCCACCCCTGGTGTCCATTACTCTGTAATGTCGCACGGTGCATCTCGAATTACAAAAACCTTTGCACCCCTCTTCATCTCGATAACGTCGCGTTACGTTCCCCCAATCCCGTTAACGAGGTAAACTCGTACAATTCCACCTTCTCCATAAAATATCAGCTATCTTCGTAAAATCACTTCGGCCGGCGTGAATCCGAAAGGATGATCATACGTAGCCGATGATCAGGGAAACGTTCCTCGTTCTTTCTCTCCTATACTTCCGGCAGCTGGCGTTCCCTCGGTACCCGTCGGCGGTGACTAAGCCGAAACCATCTCTGGAGTCGGAGAAACGTTTTCTCTCACTGCAGGACTTTCACTTGCCTGTCCAGAACAGGTTGTGGATTTACGTCGGAATTCAGGAACTCGTGTGTAGCGCGGCCGCGTTTCGTCGAACGAGAAGCAACTTCTCGGACGAGCATGATCTGCGGGATTCGGAACACTGTGTTGTTTTAAATGGACGGACACCCCGCGCGCGCGTTGTGAGAGACGCGCGGTGATTGAATGATGGATTAGATTGATTCCCCGGCGTTGCTCTCGGGTTAATCTGATCTGGCGATGCTTCACTTTTAAGTTCGTGTGTTCTAGTTTGTATTCTTCGTTCTACTTTTTTTCAGAAGTCCTGCAGTAATTTATTTTTATGCTAGTCTACGCTGTGGATTTGAATCCTCAAAATTTAACTTTGAATTTTTTAAGTCTAATGATCACAGTCTACGTAGAATTTGTTTAAGACGAATTTGACGAATTGTTGCTCTCTGAATATTTCCAGACCAAAGATGCAGGCCGCGGACATCAGGTTCACCTTGTATCCCGTCGGCTTCATCATCAGCGCCGTGTTTCTAGCAGCTACGTTAGCTGCCGGTTGCCTGCTGCCAGTCTCTCATCACGTTCTGCATTGGCGTTGCCAGACTCATCACGTCGCCTGCCTAATGCTCGGCGATATTCTCATGGCCATCATTCAGCTCGCCGGCGTTTCCCTGCCCGGTGGAAGCTGCAAGGTGCTCGGTGAGTCATTCTGTTTTCTCGGTGTTTTCTAGTCTAGGCAACGCGTGGCTTCCCTCGACCCTGTCTCCCCCGTGGGAGCCGATGGTTTTTCAGGGAGATTAAATCGAAATGAAGAACCGGGAGATGGTTACCGGATCGGGAAATTGCCTATGACTCAGGCGTGAGCCACGATAGTCGCGATTCTTCAAGGCCTGTCGACGATTATGTAAAAAGCCGCCGCGCGAACAGAGTTGCCTACCACGCCCTCCAACGAAGTCCGTGGAAGTCAGTAGAAGTCCCATCATCGATCGAAAGCCAGAATTATTGACTTCCAGGCCTCGACTCCGCGTTTTTAAGGTCTTCCAGCTCAACTGCGGAACGCGTAAAAATCCTGTGAAATCGGAGCAACTTGCTTAATGAAACCGGGTCTAAAATCGAGATTTATCGTGGTCATAGAGTCGCTAATCCTCTTGCGTAGCAAGGTCATAACATAATTTAGCCTGTTCGATGTATCGGCTATAAAAGTTAATTCTTTAATCTGGACATAAAATTGTGCTATCTTTACGCGGTAATAGTAAACGTGTTCAGGCTCAGCATGATGCGGCCGTATATTCGCCAGGATTTTATTTATTTTTCCCACCCGTCGACTTCGATATTAGCGTTGAGTGCTCGTTCGCAGCTCGTAAATCTATAGTGCTTTATATATGAAATATAATTAAGAGAGCACTTGGATTTATATCGGACCGATTCGTCGAAGCTTCTATAATTCTCTCGACCCACGCTAGCCTTTCTCCGATTTTAATAATCTCCCAAAACGCTGCTCAATTATGTATATTCATTTCGACGCCCAAACCGACTCCAATGGTGAAATATTAATGGCGACAAAATAACATTTCACTTCTAATCACGCGAACCGAATTAATTGTATTAATTAACGCTCCTATGAAATTGTCAGGATTAAATTCTCTCGCCCATTCGCATTATCATTCTATTAGCTCGCGGGCGTAAATGCTGCTCTGTTATTTTCTAATTTGTTCTAGCAGCGAGCGTTTAATAGTAAACGAGGTACAATAATTACGAAGTTCAATAATTACATAGAATTACAACGGCAGACCTTAATAATTGAATTTCGATGTACCCTTCAAAACCCTTTTCCGAGTCACTATAGCCTGTTTAAACAAGGAAAAGAGAATAAATCCTTTACTGGAAGATTTTTTCTAATAAAGATAGAATAATAATTCTACTGATTTTCATATCAGTGTGGCAAGGTAACTGCAAATATCAAACTGCATGTACACCCGACGGTTTTTAGTAAATTTTTACAGAATTCAGCATAATATTTCATAGTTCGAAGATATAGAATACATTTCCGGAACAATATAAATGCGTTTGCAGGTACGTAGAATTTCCACGTCCAACGATCAATATTCCAATTTCAACTATCGCGTTCATCAAACACAAGTTAAAATGTCGCGAGAAGTTCCCGCCATGAGAAATCAAGCGATTAACCTGGTCCAAGTTCGGTGGCCGCAGCGTCACCCAGTTTCCCGCAGTTAATTGGCAGTCCACTGTACTTTTCGAAAATGCATGCCACTTCTGACGCAGCACCGGAGTTCCGGGCGAGGAAAGGGGGTGGGAAGGAGGTCGAAACGTTTCAGGTGCAGCCGAGTAGAAGGAGCGCAATTTCCCGTTAAATTAATCGCGGGCGAGTCGATTAAGCTTCGCACGCGCGCACGCGGGGGGCTCTCTCGCTGTGAAAAGCAGAGGGGCGAGCAGCGTTTCGCTCGCGTGCGAATTTTTCGCCGCGGACGATGATACGCGCCGAGCGGGGAAACCATGCGACCAAATACACCGATGGAATTTCGAATTCGAGTCGACTGGCCGCTCGGAACGCGCTTTATTTGCCGGTTCCACCCCTGAAACTCCAGGCTAATTATTCGGATAATCGTAGTAATCCCTCGCAGAGCCTCGTCACGCTCTGCCTTGCTCCCGATCGCGCGAATCGATTACCGAGCGCACCTGCGAGACCCGGCGCAGCACAACAGAGCCTCGGACCAACGATTTTCTCATTTGCATCTCGTCCGGCCTCTGTGTCCCCGACATTATCGCAACCGGCCCGGCCTTTTTTCGCGCAAGCAGATTTTACCTTGGTCCGTTTTGCCCGGCAATTATGTACCGCCGCGGGATAACCGCCGCCATTTGCATAGAACGTATTTCTTTCGCTTCGACCCTGTAATCCCAACCAGCCACGGATATATTTGTGACCGCCCTACGAATTTCCGCGAGAATTTCGCCAACGAGACCACGCGCTCGCTTTCCCCGTCTCTGACCCCACGTGCGCTTCTGCGAATTTTATTTATACGTTGTTGGCTTCGTAGATACCATTTAAAGCATTCTTGTAATGTCATACTTTAATATCTGCGTTGCCACCAAACATTTTACGTAAATACATCCTGCCAAATGCCTACCTGGGACACAGTCATAGAGAAATAGGAAACCTGATGGCACCTCTGGGGAACTTACGAATTTTCTACCTTCCTTGGACTGTAATGAGAACCTTTAGCAAAAGAACTCAGTCCAGATCCTGTGAATAACACCATCAAAATATATAAACTGGAATTTTTTACATTTTTTCGGAGGATTCTCAAATGTCAAGGCTGCATACAGCACAGTTTTATCGTATCGTATCGAAAGAAACGTTTCCAAATGAACGAGAGAATTTTAAGAATTTTTAAAGCCACCGATGGAGTGGGAATAATTTTTTTCTTGAAGTAGAGACGTTTCAAGGTATATTAATGATATTCTTTGTAAAGTGAAGGCGAGGGGTATAGTTGTCAAATTATTCCGTCGATAATAGCGGCAGGTTTCTTGCCCGAAATATTGTGAGCAACGCGAGTTCATGAACACGCATGCCGACCAACAGGTTTATAGCTTCCGGTGATGAGAGCGTTTCAGGTTGCAGCGAAGGGCCGGGCCACGGATCGTGGGGAAAGGAGAGAAAGTGGGACAAGGCACGTCGAGTGACCCACAATCGTACTCTCCCCGGTTACTTCTTGCTTTTTCTTCAATGCTCCTCGCTTCCCCAGACGGCGAAAACTTTTCGTTCTCTTATCGGAGAGTTTCATCTTGATTCTATCGAGGGGGAACATTGCTGTGTTAGTGGAATGTACACTGGCTCCGAAAATATCCGACCACTTGTTCGATGAACAATGAACTTTGCTATTTCATCGTACCGAATGCGACCGAGTGCATTAGCATTTATACACTTGGTATTAACCCGTATCATCGAGGAAGAAACATTTACAAGTGAATGGCTTCAAATTCTTGTCGAAATTCTGACTACCGTAGCCGCTATAATATCAGTCAATCTTTAGGAAAATCTTTGATATGTTTCTTGACTGAAAGATTGAACATTCCCTGTTTTAGATACTGTCAAATAATCTTCTTTCTTTACCGTTCTGTTACTTAATTTGAGATGTATTTGTTTAAAATCTAGGATCACACGAATGAAACTGATGGAATTAAAGATCTGAACGAAAAATTTTTAGATCCTCCACTATTTTTTTGTGATCTCGCCGACCGCGCCAAAGGTAGAAAAGGACCGCGCGTGTAAACACCGTGGAGGGGATAGGCAATTTTTCTTAAATCCTAAAGCTCCCGTGTTTTTACTAGATTTACCTTAAAGTAGAATGTGGATTTTTATGAAAAAAAATTGTTTTGCGTTCTGCTAAAAAAAAAATAATCTTAATTATTTAAAAGCAATATTCCTGATGTCTTTACTATTTTGTGTTTCACGTCGCCATTTTTCTCGTAAATCGAATTCGACACAATGAAAATATTCCAAGAATTTATAAATACTAGAATTATACGTTTTTTAATTCTTGTAGCATTCCTTGATACACACACAGCAATTAAAAGCTACAATTTCAGAACACCTGACAATACCCACTCGTGTAACAGTCCAACTAGGACATCGCGAGTAATTAATGCAGTGCTACGGTAACAAAAAGCGACTTCGGCTAACAGAGCCCATAACTTTCGCGCGGAACAGATCGCGCTTCAGACTCGTCGGCTCCGAGAAGCGTGAGTTCGTTGCATATGAATTTTTCAGCTCGCCAATCCGGCCACGACCGACTCGGCCAACTATAGTACAAGCAATACAAAATTTAGATAACTCTCGAGAGCGACCGCGGGACGCGACGAATCGAAGAACGTCGCGAAACTCGTTTCATCCGAAGAGCAGAGAAACACGGCGAACGAGGGTATAAGAGTAAAGGAGAGAAAGAAGGTATTAAAATTCACGAGCGTTTTTAATTCGATTAGTTCAGTGGTCTTTGAAGAACAAGACGGTGGCAACAGAGAGAACCAGCCGGGTTGAAAAATTCAACTCGATTACCGCCGCCAGTGGAATCTAGTTTCCCGGCGGCGACGCTGACTTCTTGTTCGACGGTTCTCTGCTTGCGAGCAGAATAATTCGCGGATTCGGAAATTTACTCGCTTCTTACGTCGGCCGTCTCCCCCGACCACATTCGAGAAAGAGAGAGAGAGAGAGAGAGAGCTCTATTTCCGGCCGATCAGTTGAGCTCCGGCGAAATAAATCGACGTTTCCAGACAGGCAGCGAGCCTCGTCAAAACTGAGCAATGTGTTTGACTTTCCCGAATGTTCGAATTTATTTTTCCGTCGGATCAAGTTCCCGGAAGCTCGTCGGGGCTTCCTTCTGCTCCCCGAGATTCGAGACAGCCCGTCGGATAAACTGCTCGGGTCGTTTACGACGGTTTCGTCGATACCGCTTTGCGTACCGGGTCATTCCACGCCAAATCGATCACGGTTCCCCTCAATGTCAAGAACTGCGGCCTGAATAAGATGCTGTGATGTAATACATGCGAAATTAGGGGGAGTTCAGTCTTCGCACAGTGGGAACAATGGCCAATCTACCTGGACAGAAGTCTCGTGGAAGAGTTTATAGCATCTTTTCATTTCATACTTGAAATTTTATTGTTAAAATATATTTTTTTTATTATGAATGGATTACGGATGAAAATTATAACATAGAACCTTTTCATGTTACATGTCTGAAATTTTATAATTTTTCAGTCAGCTGCAAGTTGTTGCAGCTAATTTTTCTTTCGCGTGACAGAATAGTTCATGTAGATTAGAAAAAAAAATATATTAACGCTTGGGCTCGTTGAAATCAAAGTATGAGCTTAATTTAATTTCTAGATATCGGAAAAAGGAACGCTTATAAGAAGGGTTCATTCAATTTACGTTCTGCCTGTAATTTTTATTCGAAACAAAAAAGTACATATTCGTTTTCAATTTACGTAGCTGTCATTATGCTATACACTTCGCAAATAATCACTTCATTTAAAACCTTCGTGATACTGACGATTTGCAGTCAACGTTCCGTGCGACACTCTGGTTCGTATTTTCCGCGGTTCGCGTGTTTGATGCATTTCGTTAGTTCATACCGGGTATAAAAAGGGCAAGAAACAAGTATATTCCTTAACATAATGTACTTGGGTATTTCCACTAATAAACTGTACCACTGTTCATCGTTCAGCAGAATTCGAATTCGTGTTTTACATATCGATTGTTCGAAGTCTCCAATTTTTGCGAATTTTTATTTCTGGAACCATTTATCCGATCGAGTCGATTCTTCTTCTATTTGCATTAGGGAGGTTTCAGCTATTGCAAAATTCATGTGATGTTATAAACAAATTCGCAGCTGAATGATCACAACGATTTTCTGCGAGGTAAGAACCTTTTCATAAAGCTCTCAGCTCTGAATTTCTCAATCACTTCATATTTGAAAGTTTTTATCTCGAAAGCTATTTGTCGGATCGAGACGATTCATTTTGCACAATGTTCTCCGAGGTTTACCCTACGACAGGAACATCTTCTTCGCTAGATTCCTATCGGAGCAGCCGCGCGGCGCATATTAATTGCGTCCGGAGATCTCGGCTCGAAAACAGGATAGTTCGCGTTTCACACTGTCGGTTTTACGTAACTCGAATCCATCGGGCTCCCGGGTACGAGTTCTCGAGGACGATCGAACGCGAGGAATCGATTTTTCCCGGCTACCGAGTCCGACTTTCTGCGGTTTTCTGCCTCATCTTCGTGTTCTCCGGCGCGCGAGCACGCTTCTCCGGTGTCCGGTTACGGAGACCGTAGACAAGGTAGAATTTCGTGCTACTGTGGCAGGCTTCGAAGAGGACGACAGCGGCAGCAACGACTCGACGTGTTCTCAGCTAACGGTAGCCGATCTTTTTCATCGGCAGAAAACGTCTCTCGGCGATCGTTCGCGGAATCGGCGTTGGCCTTGCCTCGCTACGAGGCGAGCCATTGAATAACGGGTTAAACGTTTCGCGCGGCAATTACCAGAGTTTTTCTGCGCCGCGGAGCACTGTGTCTGGCGATGTTGGTATGCGGTCGAACCGATTACGAGGACGTGTTGCGTTTCTTTTTTCTTTTTTCTTTTTCAATTGCGACGCGATTTACGATCTCGCGTGGCGCAACGATACGGCCCCGCGTTGCCGTGACAAGAGAGTTGCGTGCGATCGACGACGACTGTCTCTCACGGTAGCGAAAACACCTTCGACTTAGGGGACTGTTCTCGCTTCAAGGGTATCACGGGAAATGTCCAGCTTACCCGTGAGATCGGTTCCGATGTCGCGAAAGTGGATTCCGAGTGCCTTTTGTACCAGGTGCCTTCGAAATTGGTAGCTCCGTGTCGGTTTCAGGAAGTTCGATCGACTTTCGTGTTGACACCGATTGCTGTTTTGTGGTGTGGCTAGTATATGCAGTTCTCTTTTCACCGTACATAAGCATGTTTAAGACGCTCTACTACTGGAGAGTGTATAATTCTCAGTTTGAGGAACTGGGAAAGGTTGAATGTGTAAGACAGAAAGGTTTAAATATGTAAAATATAGATTTTTCAATGTGAGAAACATATTGGGTTGGCAATAAAGTAGTTTCAGTATTTTAAGGTGAAATAAGTTTTACGGGCGCGGAATTATGAAGCTACCAGGAAGGTGGAAAAAGATCGTCAAACACAAAGTGGAAAATATTTTACTGATTGAAGTTCATTGCTCGAATAGAAAAATTGGATTTTTTATTTCACCTTAAAATACCGTAATTACTTTCTTGCCAACCCAATAGAATTTACAATAAAGAAAGTTCTGGAGGTGTAGAACGAATGATAGAAACTCGGGGGTGCGTAGAATAGAAAATATTCAGTCTCTGAGATAGAAGGTTACCAAGTAGAAGGAAATAACATTTGATAGTCTTAGGAATTAGGAAAAATTGAATAGAGGAATAAATAAGGTCGAATGCGTAAAATAAAAATTCCTATAACCGCTATAAGAGGAATAGAAAGCAGAGACTCTGAAACACGTAGAATAGGAAACGTTCAGAATAAATAGAAAGTATCCGATAGGTAAAATAGGAAAGGTATCTCGTGACCCCGAACAAAGTCTCGGGACCAGAAGAGAAGACGGGATCGTCATCTGGAACGTATAAATACCGAGAGGCGACAAATCGTAGAGAGAACCAGCAGCGAGCCGGAGAACAAATACGGGTGACGGCGTCGTCGTCGTCGTTTCAACAAAAATTCGTGACTTTTCGTCGGAGGAGTCGTCGTGTTTTTGCCGTCATTAATTCCGGGGATATCGCCCTCGTCACAGCGGGGGTGAGTTTCTTTCCCCGTACGAGACGGACAGAGATTATGGATCCCGCGTCTTTTCCACTGGCCAACGAATGGGAGCGTACGAAAAGAAAACAAAAGAGACTGTCACTTTTTGGTGGGCTTTAATCGAGAAAACGAAAGAAGACCGCTCTTAAAAATCGGTCTGCGACCAAAGATTTTCGACGAGATATGCTACAGGGGAACATTTCGTTGGGCGAATGCGTTTTTCGCGTAATTAAAAGCATTGAGTGCAGTTTATAAATGAGGAAATGTTGTTCATAAATATATCTTCACTATAAGGGGTTTAACATTTTCGTCATATTGTACTTGCATTCCCTCAGAGTTTTAATACGATAAAATAATAGCCGATTGAAATGATTGGGAGTACCGGGTAGTCGAAGTTACAGGTAACCGATGGTGCGTGGAATATCGGTTTTTGCATTCGTTTAAAGCAAGACGAGGATCTGCGTCGCTGGCAGGCCGAGCGTACATGTAAATCCGTTCGAGGAAGGCACGCAGCATGGCAGAATCAAAAATAGTCCGGACTTATTGGTAGTCATCGTACGCGGGCACCGTCGCGATTTATTATTCACTGTAACAGCCAGCAAAAAGCGCGGAACTAATCGAGACGCGGCAAATGGAAACCTGCGCTCTCGATTTCCCGTGGACGGGTCTCTGGTATCGACGGGTTTTTCCCATAAAAGGCGGGTTCGGCTCGCCATTGCTCGGTCAAAGTCACGGCCGAGGAAATCTCGGGTCTCTCCGTGTGTCGTGTTTTCTTAGGAAACACGGTTTCACGTGGCCGGGGTTCGGGAACAGATATCCGAAAACTGCGTGGGAAAAAACGCTACATAATTCTTCCTCTATTCACTCTCGCACAACATATCCGAGATTGTTTAGAAAACCAACATGGGATCAGTCGATCTTAGACAATTATTTTTATATAGGGTAAATGTACAATCGAAGCATGATACCGCAGTAATTGGTACATTTACCATGTGTCTAGTAATTATTAGACTGCAGATTTTATTCATTATGAAAAAAATTAGTAGGAGAGGAACAGTGCTCTTCAATTCTATAAGATTATTTAAAAAAGGAAGAAGAAATATCCTATTAACGTTGTATGGCTTGCAATTGATAGAGACATTTTGTATTTTGCATGGAAATCCGCAGTAATTATACATAGAGGAGTGCTAAACGAAGCATCACACGTTAAATCTGTCAGTCTCCATCAGCGCCAGCTATTAAAATGTTAATCATCGTGCTATGGAAATTCGACCTAGAAACTTTCTTGAATGAAAAGGAAATCGCTGGGCATATTTGATCGGCAACACAATGAGCGTGGGCGGAGACGGTTTTTCTGCTCGTGGTGTCACGTAGAGGATCATTCCGCGGGAATATCGAAGCGGCGAGATCGATTAGAAAGGAGTTACGACATCGTGCTCTCGCGATCGTCCTTGTAGGTCGGTCTCGTCACGACGCGACGTTGCCTGCCGCGCCGGAAGAACAGTTTCCATGAAGTCATCCAGCTCGAGGCACGGGAGGCACTCGCAAGGTCGAAAGTAATTAAAAGTGAATCGAGCCTGGTTAAAGGGAGGCGAGGGGCGAGAAGAGAGAGAGTTCGCGGTTCACCGCAATCAAAGCGTTATGAAACGAAGACATCTCGTTGGTATCCCTTCGGGTGGAGTTCTGCAAAGCGGAGCACTGTACATCTCGAAATATCCACAGAAAGTTCCAGCCGCTCGATGACTCTGATTAAGGAAGTCTTTTAGCGTGACAGGTGTCTCTAAGAGACTCTTTCACAAATTTTCTTATGAACATTCAGTAAAAGTTATTTCCATAATCTCTCCGTCCACATCTGATTACTTATTTCTGAGGGATGATTATAAATTTTTTGCGAACAAGTAATTTAATTTGGCTGCAGTGGATCATTTCGCTTTAATATGCAACTGCAACGGCGATTTAATTAACAGAAAAATTAAAAAAAATGGCGACACTTTGAATATAAAGTTCCGATTCCTTCAACTTTCGTCTGTTTTCGAGGCTGTAATAATTTTTTTAAATTTATTTTGGCATGATCGTGATACATAATGATAATAGCCACACATGCGCTGAAGATATTGATGCAATAACTTTCGAGATGTCGTAGATAATCCTTTCGAAACACGTTTCAATAAGTTCCAGGAGCATATTTTTTTAAATATACTCTTGACGTGTGCAAATAGAAATCGATATTTTGGGCCTGTTGCATTAGAATCTCCCCTTAATCTTGATCCGAACATCTAGAATCAACGGAGCAGGCCTATTTTTATCCAAAAGGGTGTCGGTCCCGTGGCCCCTTTCCCTGTGAATCATAATTGCGATAAGTCGACCTCGTGGCGAGCTGTGTGGAGCCTATTGTGGACTGCCATAGCAGCCCATCCGCCAACAACGAGCCCTTCTATGCTCGTCGACAGTCCTGCGAGAAATGCGACATCGTAAACAAAATAATGCTTGTTATCATTTTGAACAGGTGACGAAACCGTCCCGAAAATCCTCCGAAAGATCTTATCGTCTATTCGTAACTCTGTTCGTTATTTATCCCCGGGATCGTTCTTAATTAAAAGATAAGACACGTGGCAGAATGCGTAGCGACGTTATCTGGTCACTTTCTTTCTTGGTCTGTTGATCGATGGCTCGGCTAATTAGCCTGAAACGTCGGCACGCGCGGATTTCGTGTTCCAACCGTGGCGTTGCGTTGGGGGATGCAGCTTTTCGCTCTGTGCGCGAACCAGTCCCTCTTCTCTCTCTCTCTCTCTCTCTCTCTCTCTCTCTCTCTCTCTCTCTCTCTCTCTCACCGTGTGTCTTTTTTTTCGCGTGGCCACCCATACAACGACACTTATCTCGCTCATCGACCGTGTCCCCTCGTGGAAAACGCGCGTTTGTCTGATAATTGTCGCCTGTCCCGAACACCGGCCGCGCGTTTCGCGCAGAAGTCACGGGCTGGAATAATTGAAAACAATTACGGGGAATAAATTGTCGGCGACTTGTCCGACTAAACGGACCAGCAGCTCGACAAAAAAACGATCCACGAAATACTTCACGGCTGGCACTTGCCGCTTGTTCGCAAATTCGAAGAGGACGCGGAATTCTTGACGCTGCATTCAGAGTGACTGACTTTGGATACGGATTTTAGAATGGCGGACATCGGTGCTTCTTCGGTGGGACATCATCACGGTTCCAGTTAAGAAACTTTATACGAATTGAAAATGTTTCGTTACAATAGTCTACATTTAGTACTGTCCATTTTACTTTGCTACGTCACACCCTTATTTAAGAAGCAATTATTTCACGTTTGAAAAATTTACTTTTTTAATTTGAAGATTAAACATTTCTGCCGACTTAGAATAATTCCAATGTATGTGAGTTTTTTCATTTTATGGATATGCAATTGATATAATACCTCATAGAATACTTAAATGTTTAGTAATTGATTAGATACCAACATATTTAACAATCTAAACAATATTGTGGATAATGGTACAGCAATATTTAGTGGTGACTCTGCGTCACGATGAAGTGACTCGATGAGGTGACAGTTATGAATGATATAAATGATCTTGACCGACACATTAGCAGTCCAACTAATTTTCTAAATAATTCACTTAAAATTTGATAATCTCGAGAGTATATCTCATAAAAGAGTGAGAAATCATTCTGAATGAAATTGTTCGATTGTAAGCATCGTAACGTGATTTCTTGCTTTGAATTCGTAGGAAAAATTGAGATACACATAATACGACCACGTGTTTGCTATGATCGAATGAATTTTTTGGCGCTGTCAATCGTCGAACAAAGTGAACAAAGTCGCAACGACAGCGCCCGTAACGAGTAGCGGTAACGCCGCCGGCCGCCGTGTCGTAAATAATTTCCCCGTAGCAACGATAAAATTAGAAACTCCGAACCTAATTTACTTTCGAGCCGAAGTTATTATTGCTCTACCAGCAGAATGTTCGGGCGCGGGTTCTCTCTTGTCTAAATATTATGAAACGTTCGCTACAGGTTCAGCCATTTTATAACAGTGGGTAATCTCTCCCTCTGTCCGCCTAAATCCCGCACAACATATCCTCCATTTTTCTGCTTTCCACGGATTTCTGCTGTCCGCAGTTCCGCTTTCGCGCGACGGAAACCACCGAGGCGTGCGCACCGTGTGTCCGACGGATAATAAAACCGCGAGACCGTGACAATTCGCGCGGACTAACGCAAAAACCGTCTTAAACCGTTGCCGAATCGGGACCGACGATTTTCCGACCAGAAGAAGAAGAAGAAGAGGTTTCCGCACGGATAACTTTCACGAGAGGCATCGGGACGATCCGAGTTCTCCACGGTTTCTCATTGTTTCGCAATTTCCATTGTCCAAAAAGAACGATTAATTCGCTATCAGAGGTCTTTCGCCGATCCATCCGCCCGCACCCGGCGAAAATTATCCTCGAATAATGGCTAAGTAATTCGGCTACAATTTCACTTATCCTCGGAATATTTAAATCCTAATGAAAATGTAGATCAAATAGTATTGTTGAAATGAAAATGCTTGAAAGGTTATAAAGCACTACAAGGCACGAAATGACGTCCGACATATTCGACTGTCAAGATATAACCACGACTTTGCGATTTAAAATTTGGTTAAATAATAACAAATGGAAGCATCTCTACATGAAAAACGAAATTACTTTCCGAACGACTTGATCCGCCACTGTCATTGGAGCGAGAGGGTTGAGAAGAGGGAGGTTTTTGAGCGGTCCTATAATTTTGAAGCAGACGAAATAATTTGGCAGGGACTCGTAAAGGTTGTCGCGCGGGCGTATTTAATAAATGCGCAGCGAGAGCGGGATTTGGTTGCATCGATTGCCTATCTGGAAAGCGAGAGCGGGCCGGGTCGGACCGGGACGGGTCCGGTTAATGAATAATCAGCCATCGTTTCGCGTACTTTTTCCGCGGATTCCGTTTGCGCGATTACCGGAGCGCTTTAACGGGCTACCGCAGATAGGGAATACCGGAAACACCGTCAAAAACAGCGGCGTCGGGCGTCCGCGCCGAAGCTGCTGCTCGTAAAAGCTTTGAATACGGGTCTATGAACGATCGCGGGCGCTGGGATTTCCTCGAAAGTCCAGTCAGTCGTTTTGCCGCGGAACCGCCGAATAAAAGCGCCTGGCAAACACGAGCCGGAGTTTTGTCTGGTGCCGCGGCAAATCGCAGCGTGCCATTTTTATGTTTGCTCTGCCAGAGAGACAGAGAGAGAGAGAGAGGAGGCGGAGCAATAGGGAAGGGGAATAGAAGAAGGAAAAAGAAAGAAGGGTGATTAAAGAGCGCCACGGCGCTCGCGGGCAAGAACAAGCACGAGAGCAAAAAAAAAAAAGCGACGAATCGTATGTCATACGTGGGCGGGGGGTAGTGTGCAATTGGAACCACATGGCCGCATTTGCATCTCCTTTTTTCCGTCTCTCCTTTTTGCGTGCGGCCACAGGAGGCGCGGCGCGCTCGGTTCGCGCCGACCGCAGGATAACAAGAACAAAAGTGCTTCTAATTTTTCGGAGACAAAAGACCGGTCTTTCGCGGAACTTCGGAAAACGGCTTTCAACTATTCCCGAAAAAATCCTTTTTCTAGACGCGGCCCCCCGTTTATCTTAATTCCTTTGTGCTCCGGACATTCTTCGTACCTTTCGACGGTCCAAACGTGCCACGAGCTTCTTTTGCTTTGTTTCCGTGTAACGCTGTTTTTCGTTTGACAAATGTTTCGTTGACAGTTTGATCCTCTCCGACTCGACTTTTGTGGCGCCAACAATCTTGGATTGAACATTTGAACTGTTTTCCACACGTAGTTGCAGGAGGTAAAAAATCGACAATTTGTGAATGTCTTCTGGTAATAACTGAGTATTGCACATCAAGTATAACACGAAAACAAAAATTGAAACAGTATTCCTCAACAAATCGGAAATTCCGCGAAATCTTCTTCTTGCAAGTATCGAGTATCGTATAGAACGGAGATCTCCACGCAGTAATTATCAATAATTTCGGTGGATGGAGTATAAAAGGCGGAGAGGGCGGCTCGTAAACTATTTCGATAGCGTGTATCTGGCAATGCGCGCGCGAAAGTTGGGCGTCAAAAATTTTATGCGAACCGAAGCCGGTTTGTCGACCCCGTTGCGGAATGAAAAATGGAGGACGGCACCGGTTACGGAGGAACTTTGCCACCGATAGACCGAGAATAACAGCTCGTAAAACTTGCCGGAGACACGTTAAACGCGATACCGGTGGCAGCTCGCTGGTTTCATAAATTCCTGCCATTGTTCGGGCTGGTTTCTATCGAGCGACGATCTTGATTCGGGAGAAGAATCAACGGCTCCAGACGTCGTTTCCCGGGGAGCTCTCTCTCGGATAGCGAAAATAAGGCTTGAATATTTCCCTTCCTTTATCCAGAAGAGCGCGATTGTCTGGCACACGCTCTTCCTCGGACTGCAAACGTCGGCGGCTAGGCTGGGAGAACGATTGGGAAATAATTGACCAATTTAAGGTTACGTGACTGGAACGTGTCTCGTCGGGAAAAAGACACGGGGGAGAAGAGAGAAAGAGAGAAAGAGAGAGAGAGAGGGTCGGTTCTGGTGGTCCCACGGGCTCTTCTCCACCCCAACGAACATTGCCGCCCCCTTTTTTCTGCTCCCCCGATTCGACTATACCTTGTCGACAACCAGATTACGTTTCTGTCGCGCTGTAAATATGATCGATGCGTTCCGTTCGGCTGGATCGAACCGGGTGCGAGCTCGAGACACCCGAATCCTGTCTACGACTCGAGATTGGATTGAAAGTCGCGGCTCTCTGATTGAACCCGCGATCGGTTCGTTGCGATCGATTGGAAACCGGATAGCTTCTACTACTTTATTCCATACTATTCGCGAGAGCTCTGGCGCGCGTCATTGTGGATGTTTGTAAAGCGTGATTCATGTTACCTGCACTGATTCATGAAGATACTTGAACAATTACTGCAGCTGTAGTTCGGATAATACAGAGATAGTAATATGATCCAAATTGTGTTGTGTCTGGTATTATTTCAATCAAGAGCACGTCACGAGCATAATGATATATAGGAATTGTACGATAAAATAATTGAAAATAACAAGGATTTGTTACTGAATTAATATTGTCCGATCGATACGCTGATGTCAATGTTTGATTTATACGATATACCAGTAACGCTTCGGCCCCATATTTTTCGCACATCCATCGATGCGTTGTTGTACTTAAATTTGACAGACTCGAAGTGAATATGAAAAGGTTGGGCTGGCGTTTGGATAAGAAATCGCGTCGACAGTTAATTCCACGAGAGGTTCGAGACGAGATTTGTAATCGGTCGACGGGAGCAGTAACGATAATTGATGGATCACGAGACCGAGCAGCCCACGGGAAGCGAATCGTTCGACGCGGCCCTTAAACTGAATTAATCGAACCGGGTTGTACACACGCACTGGAACCGTGGATACCCGATGGATCGTCTCGCGTATTCGTCCCGGCGCGGCGGCGGCAGGACGCGCGCGCTGTAAATATGATAGATGAAGCTCGCTCATGCTCTCGTAAGGACCGGGAAAATATGTTACGGCGCGAGTCCGATTCTGATGTGAAAAATTGGCCCCGGCCCCCGTCGGTATGGAATTTCCATCCGTGACGGAGCCGGCCGACCATAAATCTGGGTAAACAGCGTGCAGAGGCCAAGGCATTTTTTGTGCCAGGCTGCTGCAACGACGGACGTTGCATCCAGCGAGAGGGAAACGTCGAACCGTCCCCGTCGAAAGAACGAAATACGATCGCGCGTCCGTTTTCTCCGCGTCGAGGAAACGGTGCGCGGGGGTGGCGAAATCCGCGATAAATAAACCCATCCCCTACGTACAACTCCCGGGCGTGTCAATTTGGATACTTCTTTACGGCGCCGGAGAATAAGGGAGTCTGCTGGATCAAGGTTTAGCACCCTAAACGGGCATGGATTACTCTGTTGGGAAAAATTATGGACATTATATTAATAAGTTAGAACCACGTGTAAAAACTTCACGTTTCTTTTTAGATACACGGCGGGGTTCGGAAAATATTACCCTATCTAGCGAAACTAATTTTAGTTCGTGTTCTTGACTCTTTTTTTTTTTTTATTTAAAGGTTTTACGTCGCATCAACTACATGGTTATTAGCGACGAGAAGGTGTAAAGTTATAGTGTAACTTCCAAGATTCTCTCTCAGTGTCTTTCCAATTTTGTATTTTTCTCGTAATGTATTCTGTTTTGGACAATATAATACCATGTGGTCGATTAAAGTTGGTTAAAGATGGACACTCTTAAAGTTATATATTTTCCTCTAGTTTGCGGTTTGATTTAAATGTCGAATGACTGTCGTACGATCAACTTTTACATCTCTTGCAGCCCGAGATGTTTCCCGAGGATCTGCCTCGCTAATAGCCCCCAGTTCGCCATTATCAATTGCAGAAGGAGCTGGCTCGAGACTGCAGGAATAATTCCATTAGCCTGGCGTCGTATCTTCGTGGCCTCTTTTTTCCTCGGCGCGGCGCCAGACTGGGCGAATAAAATAATTGTCATCGAGCGGCGACGCATGTCGCGGCCGTGCGGGTCCACGAGGGACTTGTCTAGGGGTAAACCGTGTGGAATAGGGCGTGTAACTGCATTTTCTCGGAGAGAATCATCCCCCTGGAACACCGTTCGCCGGGGGTGAATATGCTGTAGCTCTATCTCTCTCTCTCTCTCTCGGATATCGGGTGGGGTGAAAAAAGTCTCGCGACCTCGTGCGGTTTGCGGGGGTGGTTTCCGAGGGCTGCTGGCCGATGCACCAGGTGGAGAGCTTTCTTTTCATTTGTTAACGAGGTTAGAAGCCGCTGGGAGTAGCGGAAATAATTTTTCCGTCTTCTCTCTCCGACCTGAAACCAACCGCGAGCCGCTTACCGTGGCCGTGCTCTCCCGCCGCGCCGCGCCGGGCAGGAAAAGCCCCGAGGAAACTGATTGCCCCGGCTTCCCGCGAAATCACGGCGTTATTTATTTTTATTCCGCGCTAACGTACCGCGAAAAGCTCTCCACGATCTACGCGAGAGCCACGATCTACGACGCCCACGCTCCCGGTGATGCGTCGCGCTAAATCATCGGGAGGCCGCGTGTTTATCGTCGAGACCCCGCGGCGAAAACCAGCCAGGTGAACGTGCGGTAAATTCGAGAAACTTGAAAGAGAAGCGTCCCGGCGATAAAGTGCCAGGCATTAAAGACGGGGTTGGATCCAGGGAAAGAGAGAGAGAGAAAAAGGACCGCCCCTCTCTCTACCCCCTTCCCCACCACTCCGCAAAGAAGACGGGAAAACTGAATCGGTTTTCGCAGAGGGAGCTTGGTCTGGGAGAGACGGTCTCTCGCCGCGGCGAAACGTAATCAGCCGGTGATATCTTTACCCCTTGACGCCACCCCTCGAGCGCAACACCCCCTCGATTTACTCGAGTCCTAACGGGATCAAATTATTCGGATGAGTCGGATATTTGTTCTATCGCCGAGCCGACGGGATATTTCTACGACGAAAAAGAGAGAGAGCGCGCTTCCTCCTCCTCCTCCTCCCACGAGAGGCAAACGTAATCACGCGCCGATTTCTTCCAACCCCCAGTCCTCGGGAAAAACATCCCCCGACGATTCCGGCTTGATAACATTACCAGAACTCGGTCCGGCGTGGTGGGGAATGGTTCAACGTATGTTTGGAACTGAATCTGCAATACTGAACAAAGTTTCGCGATAAAAATCGCTAGCTACAAAATTACCTGAAAACGAAGATTTTGGGACGCTCGTTAGAGTCAGTTTGATGTACACTTACCCTGCGATAAATAGCAATGCATACCTTTTTACATACAGAGACTCCTCCCACCATTTTACGTTAGAAGCTATTCGAGTGGCAATATCGGATTAAAGTAGAACAGACTGTTTAATTCTTGCTACCGCTGTATTTCTTTCAACAACTTGTTAATGTTCCTCTAAAAGTATTGCAAAATTTCTCTGAATGCCCACTCTTTGCTCGCTAATATATCAACCTATAGTCTTAGAATGAGAATTTGTTTTAGACCATTTATAGATTTTGGTTGGCTATCATAAGGGTTAACTGTTTACCACTCATGGTTTGGAAGGGCAACTAACTCGGAGCACAAGTTTTCCAGCGGAACCGCAAACGTGCGTCGAGAATGGGGCATTTCTCTCGTTCTTTTCGCCGGAAGATCGCGGGATAGGGTGTCCCGTGGTCCGTGACCGAGGCACGAACGAGAAGACCGATGGTTTTCTTGCGAGTTCATCGCGCCGGCCGGGGTAAACCAAGAGAACAATTGGCTGTGGGACAAAACCGGCGAGCGTAAATTGAAAGGAAGAAGAAAACGGAGAAGAGCGAGCAGCAGAAACGGACGTCCTACCGATCAGCCGCCGCGTCTGAACGACGACGCTGGTCGACACGACGCGACGCCGCGCCGCGTTCTCTCGTTCGATCCCCGTTGTTTTACAATCGGCGTTCTGGAAACTCGGCGGCGAAGCACACTCCCGAAAAATGGACGCATTCCAAACGGAGTGGAACTGCCGCCAGACGCGCATACATGGCCGCGCGTGTGCTTCCTGGCCGACCCAAACCAATACACCATATTTGTGAAGTCGCCGAGCCGGCGGAAAGACGCTCCCGAGCTCTCGGTTTTCCGCTCGGATTCGCCGGATTTTATACCTTCGGACGCTCGCCGAGACGGAACTGCAATCCCTATAAAATTGCTCCGTATTCTGCGACCGACCCCAACCCACCACCTCGCGATTTTACTGCATTAACGTTAATTCTGACCAGTCCCGTGAATTCCGGACGTTTCTCTTCGTTTTCCATCGTTAGTGTTATTACCGGCCGTGGAAATGGATTTCACAACTCGCTCGGGCAAAATAAAATCACCAGAGTAATTTACGAGGTTCAAATATTGTTTAATTCGTTCAATCACTATTTTTTTAACCCCCAGCTTTAAGGGCTGTTGTTACCTTCTGAATATGAACACTTGCTAATAAGAAAATCAATCAAGACATTACAATTCTAACATTTTTTTTTACCACCGTGACTTGATATTTTCGAATTCACATTTTTTTTTTGTCTTTAGCTCAGTGTTTTTTACTGCCGTGTCTCTTACCAACTAATTTTACGATAATGGTCCTAACCAGAGGATTCCTCGACGTTCTCCGCAGTGCGTCGCTATTTATTTCTCTGTTCCATCTTCCTCGGCGACCAGTTCTCCTTTTGCGAGCATTTTATGATTCGTATATCTTGAAACACAAGAGAAATGATATGGTAAGCGTTTGAGCCGACGCAAGCGTATCCCGCACGCACCGCTCGCGGATCAGACAATGCGCTAGCTAGATACAGAAGCAGCGGCAGCAGCCTCGTAGGAACGGTTCTCCTTTCTTTGTCCGCGGTTCTTCCTCCATTTTCCCCTCGGCCGGGCCTACATTCATCCTCTCGTTGCTCCTGGCGCATCGTCTTTGTCCGCTTCGCCGCTCCGAATCCAGAATCCGGCCGTTTTTTTTTGACGGACGTGAAAGCCTCGACGAAGCAGCGGAAAGCCGGTTCCCGCCTCGTCAATTTTTTAACTTTGTGCGGAAGGCAGACGTCGATTGACGTCTTTTGTTTCCTCAGCGATGACTCGCATCTTCCACGTATTTTCTGTGGCTTCGTTAAACCGGGAAACCTCGTGCAAAATAAAAATTTTCTAGGTTAATTGCTGGAAGCAACACGAAAATGAGAATCTATTTCTTTTCACACTGTGTTAGCATTCGAACATCCTTCTTAGTGACGTGCGTTTTCGAGTTCGCTGATTCCAAGCGCGTTCTTCGCGATGTTGCGCGCGAAATCGATGAATCACTCGGATCGGGTCTCTCCGGATTTTCAGACAGGTAAATTATCGCGTTCCTCCCGACCGGGATCGAACAAATGGGCGGTGATTCATGCCTCCGCCCGAAAAACCACGAAACTATTATTATTATACCGTTTTTATCGAGCTGAGACTGTGCAGCAGCCTTGCGGAACACAAAGCGCGGTTCAGAGAACTTTCGAATGTGGAAAATTTAATACTATTTGCTGTACGGAGAACTTATTGCACTTCGTTACTTCTCTATCTACTTTACAACTCTCTTAGAAAATAATTGACCATTTGTATACACTGGAAGTACCCAACAAAGTGACTTAGAGAACTTCTAAATATTAATACAAATTCTTTTAAAATATGAAATTACAAATGAAACACAATTGTCGGTAGGATTAACTGCAAAGAAAATTAACACGCTCATTATCCGAGCATTCATCCTTCCAATATCACCGTAGCTCTACTCATTTCAGAGAGGCTTTTAAGTGAATTTTATTTCCAGAAATGTCGTTTCCAATTACGCGTAACTTCTTGAATTTTCATTTAAAACCATCGCGACCCATATGCGGGAAATGGAACTGCGAAGAAGTGTTCAATTATATTACCTTCCAAAACGACTAATTAAACGTCGGATCCGATTCGAAGGCTCTCAGCTACTTGTTAATGGAAGCCGTTGATATCACGGCGCAAATAAAGCGAACTGTAATAAAAACGGTCATCTATTTACGACTAACACGGCACGATTAATGTGTTAGCAGTCATCAGCAGCCAATTTAGAGGTAAACGCGTTGAAAAGTCGTGCGATCGCAACCCTTCGCTGTAAGTGAGGTAGCGCTGACGATGCTGACGAGTAATCGCCGCGGAGAAGTTATGGCTGAAACGGAGTCGATATTTTTCAGCCTCTTCTTATCCCGTGCAGTCTAGTCCCTGTGCTGATCGGGTTCCGCGGAGGATCGTAACGATGATTATGGGACTACGAGCACAGCAACACACCGGTGCGGCGCGTACATGCGTCTCTGGAGTCGCTGTAATAACGATAGCGGTAATAAATTGTCGTTGGCCGCGACAGCACCGACCATATTCACGATTATGACTGTAATAAATTGGTGGACAACCGCTGGGTGAACCGATCGCGCTTATTATTATTAGAGCGAGCACAGAGGCGGTTTCGCGCGGCCGATTACACCGTGCCTCGCTTGTAAGTGAATTAACGCGAACCACGGACTAATATCCCATAGAAACCCTACCCACACCATGCGATTTTACAGTGTATCCCGGGTTTTTTCCTCGGGATCCCCATACGGGAACGATAATTATAGTGGTTCTCGCGAACGGTGTCGCATTTATCGCAAACCGAGCGCGAATATATCGAGCCATCCCGTCGATGGGACGAGTTCCAGCCACGGGAAGATTGATACACCGTAATCAAAAGACACTCCGTAACAACCGTGGGACTCGGGGATCAGCTAACCAACGGCGTGACCGTGAACGTGTACGGAACGTGTTCTAAAACACGAGCACACTTTCGCCGAGGACGGTTGCCCCTACTTCGGATCCTCGCGCCGTTATTACCGCAAATTATTTGTCATTATCCTCCGCGTTCGCTGGCTCGTTTTGCGTTATTAAACCGCGGACGTTTATGCGAACTCCTATTTCAGAGACGAATTTTCGCGGGCGCGCCGGCCGCGCGGCGAAAGTAATTCGCTTTTAATCTCTCGCAAGTGCGACGACGGTATTGGACCGGAACTGGAGGGTTTGCAATTTTAAGCTTTTCGGAAGACGCGCGAATTTTCCACTGGCGAAATGATGACTCAATATCGTTGAATACAGTAATCGCTCCTTCGTTGTCCTGAATCGTGGGCACCATCGTTGTCCAGTGCCTACCCACTCCACTGCCTGTCGCGCAGAACGAAGAACAATAGTAAAGGACTATTGACTCCTTTTGACTGCGAATGCTTTTCTTTGTCATTTAATTAGCCGTTTCACTAAAGGCGTAGTCATAAGTCAAAAATCGGCCTTTGGACAACGAAGGAGCTTTTACTGTATTGTGTTCGTTATTTAGTTTGATTATGTCTAGAATTCTGGTTTCATGGAATCGTAGAGCAACAAATCTCTGTAATAGATCATTCTGACTCGTTCAATGCGATTCCAGCGTCGTTCCGCGCGCGGTAAAATCGAGCGGATCCTCTGGAGCGGGTTGCTCGCAACCGTCGTTTCATCGCGTCGCGCCGGCGATGGAACCGCGCCGGAGTTATTAAAATTAGTTGCGCGGGACGGGTAACAGAATTTTTAGGTTGGTCCCGAGCACCGTGGAAATATTTTTCGGCTCGCACCCGATTAAATTCGCGCGGCCCGGCCAGTCTGCGCAATAATTCACGGGCGGCGCGGCGCTCCGCGTCGCCGGATCCTTTTCCTCGTTTTTCCGTTCCCCTTTTTTGGCAACGTTTTTAAGGCTCCGTGCGCGGCTAATAGGAAAAGATTGTGTCTCGCTAGGGTGACCATGCTCTCTCCGGTTCTCTCCCCACGGCTCGTAGTTCTCTCGCTCGATTTATCATCGTGACGTGTACTGGCTGCGCCTCTCTCCCTGCTAGGGGGTGGCTTTCTCTATCCTCTTATCCCGGCTCTGTGCCTCTCTTTCCCCCTCATCCATCCCCCTTCCCCTGCAAGAGACCCGCCACGGGCTTCCTCTCATCCCGTGAAATTAAGGCGAATCGCGAAGTTTCGTATTTCACCGACCACCCGCTCTACTCTCTCGTATGCGATTAAGTTTCCGTCGATGCCCGATAAATCCTTGCCGAACCTCCTGGCTGGTAGTTACGCTAGGCCGGCCGAGGGGCTGCGATCGAAACCTCATCGTTGTTCCCGTGACCCGTGAAACCCCATACCACATTTTCTACGATTGCGGCATCACGAGAGGAACCTGAAATCGTGGCACCGCTCTCCTCAACCCTGCGTGTTTAACCATCCCGCGTCGTTCTGAGCATTATTGCAAACGAATCTCGCGTTCGAAATTGATTATAACTTTCTATCGCCACCTTTCCTACGATTTTCATGAAATTCTCTCCGGTTCTCTGACTACCTCCAGTTCGGATAGTCAAGGTTCTATTAAATCGTCAATTAAACAAGTACACAGAATCAAAACTGTATCTCCCGTTTGAACGCATTTCGATCGGAAAAGTGTGACAAATGTGTTAACAAAACTTTCACAACGAAATACTTGCAAACATCCAAGACAATTATAATATAAAAAACATATAAAAAACATTTCTGTATGAAAAACTTGAAAGATATATTCAATCTTCAGCTAGACATATGATTAATCCCTACAAAAGGGAGCGTAATAGAACTGGAAAGTTCACTTTCGCTCGAAACAGTCCTGGAAGCCGCGACGGGGTGGGAACGCGTGCTAATCGCGGCCATTTAAATTCTCCGGCAGAGCGGCTAGAACATGCAGGCGCATAATTGCGTTACGAATCGAGTGGCCCGATAAAACCGGTATCGTCCCGTCTCGTCCGAAAATAACCATTGGGGACGAGAAGAAGGGAGGGGCAAGATCGAGTTCTCCTGTTCTCCTAGCGGGAACCCCCTTCAATTATCAGGGGTAGCCGAGTGGCACGATGAAATTCGAATTCGGACGAAATTCACCGTGTTTCGGTGGTCGAGTACCAATCCACGCCCGGCTCCCCTCGAGTGGGCGGGAAATTCGAAATAAAAGGAACTAGACGGGACGGGACGCCTCGCCGGACCTTCGGAAATTTATTCACCGCGTCCGAGGGAAGTTAACGGAGAGAACACCGGTCGTCGACGCTTGAATAGTTCCGCGGTATTACCCTGCGCGAAATAGTGCTGACCGGTGTGATCCCGCTGCACTTCGTTTTAATACATATTCAGGCCGGGGGCCGGAACTTGCTCGGGAAGACTCCGACATCTTCCTACGTCGCCGATCCTTCCTTCCTCCGCGTTTCCGTTTTCTTCCGTTTATACCACCGGGTTTATCGACGTTGAAATTAGGGGGCGTTTCTGCGGGTGTTTTATTATTCTCTGCTTCGCGCGAATACATTCGGGTCGTCCCACTCGAAATCGAACACGGTGTTATTTAAAATTTTGTGGGGATTTGAGTACGTTGTTGTCTTGAGTGATATAGAACCACGAAGCGTGACCACCTTGTATGAACGTCTTCCTAAGGATTTTTTGAAGGCGAACTCTCTTTTTATTGCATTCTATCGATAGACAGAATGCAGCAATTTTCTGTACGAAATTGGACTACGTGTTGAACTGTTAAATGCGAGAATTATATCGAGACATAGAATGTTCAAATCAGCGTAGAATGACACTTTCGATAAATTAAGAATAAAACGAACATAAAATTTTCTGAAATCGGGCGTTTGATCGTGTATTTGCAGACGTTTGTATACGCATAAATCCTAATTCAATCCAGGTCATTACAATTTAAATGCCTCATTAACTGATATGGGAATTATTGATGTCCCCAACTGCGAATGTGATTAATAATCTGAATAAATAATGACATTCAAAACATCAATCATATCAGGTTGCCAGTGCGATCGTTGTGTGTAATAGTTTACCATGTACATGCTTTTGTTTACGCGATTACAAATAATATAATAATATTAATAATTCGCACATTTACATCGATGATGCCTGATTCAAAAGTTTCCGAATCTGGCCGTTAAAAGCCGCGTTTCTCGTCCCATCTTTATCTGTATATTTCATAACGGAGTCTCGCTCGGCTTTTCCGGAGCTCGAAGCTGGCGCATAATTCCTTTCAACCCTCTCGGCCCGGCACGATCTCATTGTAGCTCTGTCGGGGGTTGAAGTGGGTGGGAAGGGGGTTGGCGAAAGTTGCCGGTCCGCCGAAAAATACGCGGTTGCTATTGCTCTCGTCGCTGTTGTGCCGCCTCTCGTCGCTTCGCGGGTTCTCGGTGCTCGGTTTCCCGTAAAAAGGCACCTTTATTCGACGCGTGCAACTCTTGCGCGCTCATGCTCTCGCGGAGCGAAACTCTCACGTTCCCTGCCGAGCCACGCTGCGCCGCGTCCTCGTTGAAAAGCGCGTCGAGATTTTTCTTGGCTCGGTTCTCGCGCGCCGTGTCTTCCTTTTTGCGGTGGCCGTCACTCCGGGTAACTCGGGGTTTTCTTCTCTTCTCTTCCTTCCTTCCTTGCTTCCTTCCTTTGCTCCGGTCTCTGCCATGAATTCCCACCCCACCGGGACACCGGTTCTATGTGCCGGGGCTTTATTTACGTGTTTTCGGCCGAGTACAAGTGTCCCCGACTCACCGGGCGAACTTCTCCGGCAGTTTGCGAGGAGAATCATTGCCCCCTTTTGCCCGATCCCGTGGGTGTGTCCTAGCTTCCCTAGTGGAAACTAATGGAATCACGTTGGAGACTTTTCTTCGAGCGCGTACCTACCCACCTACCCTCTTTATTCTAGAGCTTTGCTGCTCGTTGGCTTATTCGCGGATGCCACGACTCACCGGATTCCCCGATGCCGAACACACCAGCTTCCGACAGAATTTCTGAGCACGCCGAACTTTATCGGGCCCCGGGAATATTCGCTATTTTATTAGGAGCGGACTACCCGCGAGAGCCTAGTTTATTGGCGCCGCTGGATTAGAACGGACCAAGAGGCTTACGCGTCGGAAACCTCCTCCGCGCCGGATCGCTGATGCGATGATAGAGACCGGTGGACTCGCTTCTACTCCGTAGCGTCGCGATTCTATCCTGGCGATGCTACCAATCGTGAGAATGTCGTCAGTTCCTGGTCAATAAGGGAAGAGAGGAAATTGCTTCTAATGTCCCTGGGAATCTCGAGAATGCGACGTTATGGAGGGAACATACCTAGCGGAGACAGTACAACTGGGCAGAGGGTAATTCTACAGGTAGAAATAAATCGAAAACAAAGAGGAATAACATTTTTTCGTTTGAGGCCCCGAGAAAATCGAATTTAAAGAAGGTAGAATTGGTTCGTTATGTTCAGACACGTCAGATTTTCTCGAAAACGAACTTTTGGATCGTGAAACGTTACATCACATTGTTCTCTTATTTTTTTTTTTAATGTAGAATCATCCCCTATTATATAATAAATAACACATAAGTGATACGTAAGAAAGAGAAAGAAGAAGCAATAATGGTAGCCTCGCTGCATAAGATATAGCCGAACCCTATACCCAATAAAATTTCTTTGAAACCGGATCATGCTGTGTCCGAATCCACCCTTCGCCAGTTGGCAACCTGTGAATTGGCAAACTAGGTGATCGCGAGGTTCCTATCGATTGAATTCCGCCTCCGAAGAGCCGAGGATCGGCACCGAGCGGACGAGTCGAGCGAGAGTTCACCGAAGCGTGCTAATTAAAATTGATGTCGGGAGAGGCCATGGTGCGAGGTGGCAGGAGAGCGGTCCCCGCGTGAAATATGAGAAACGATGGGACGCGGGCGGCGCGGCGCGGCGCGAGCCTCGAAATTTCGAGTCCGGAGAACGCGGGGGCGAAGGTGGAAATCGCGGCCCGAGGAAATTGAAACCCATAAAACATAATGGTGAGCGACACTCGGAGGGATTTACGGGCATCGCCATTTCCCATGACCACCTCATTATTTCTCGGCCGTGTCATTTCGCATTCGCGAGGCCACGTTACGTGCCCGGAATGCCTCTCGGACCCCAGGTCCTCGACGACAAGCGATCATCCTTTTCACCGTAGGGAAGAACAGAGGTACGCTCGCGCGCCAGGTGTTGCTGCGAGCTGCGGCACCGTCACACTGCCATATGGTCGCGCTATGCCACAGTGCCGTAACATCGTCGCGTCCTGTCGCGTCGCGTCGGGGCGAACTGTTTCTCTTCGAATTTGCACGGAACCACCTGAAAATGAACTTGCTCGATTTTCCACCGTCGATACACCGCTAAAAGTAACAATTTTCGGGCTACCTTTCTTTGAACTCAACTATGACTTGACCAAACAAAAATTTGTTTAAAATAATGTATTCATATGCTTCAAGTATTATCACAGACGAGATATAGGAATAGACCTGACACCTTATGGGACTTGGTGTCCACAGGAATCTGTAGAAGCGACACCTTAAAATGCCAGTGATAGCAATCATTTTCTTTAAATTATGTCCATAATTTGCTATTAAACCGGCTATAAATATTGTGCCGGCTATAAACATCTCTTCTGTGGTATTATTTAATCTTTTGACTGTTTCAAATCGCGCAGCTACTCATTCGTGTCATAAACGCATGTCCGATCGAATACTTTTTACTAGGGATGAACAATAAAAATTCTGAAGTAATCAAAATTTTACTCATGCAACAATGCATTCACATAAATACAACTTCGGAAAATATAAAGGTCCCGTTTGAAGACCGTCCCTTCAGAACGATGTTCTCTTCCTAAGTTCCGCAGTGTAATAGCCAGAGTGAAATACATACAACGAGGCTCTACAACGAGTATGCAACGAATGTAGAATGATTCCCGCATAAAAATCGTCTCTCCAAAACGACGATTCACCGGAGACGAGCGAGATCCTGTCCAGCATCCTCATTTGAATCGAGAGCGCTGGCTATTGTTTCCCGGTGGATCGATCAAGCTCGTGGATCGAAGGAGGATCGCATCGGACGACTATTTACGTCGTCCGGTCTCCTAATGGCACTCGGTCCTCGCGAGGAACAGAAGAAGAAGTGGAGTTTGTGGTCTTCGTAAAAAGGGAGGACTCTTTTCACGCGGCCGCGACAAAGGAGCCCCGAATGGCGCTCTCCCGGAGAGCAAAATAAAAAGGTGGCGGGAGGTTAATCGCCGTGGCGAAAGTACACACTCGCCTCGTACGTTTTCTCGGTGCACTTATCGGCCGGCAGAACCACCTTCGCCGTATATGCTCGCTTCCACTCGCCACTTACGCGTGCTGACCGACATACAAAGGAGCCGCCGTGGTTCTCAACCCTCGCCTAACATCCTGTGGAATGTTCAGCCTGTTGAGAGAGACAAAAAGACCACCTATCTGTGTTCAGCTTTTACCTGTGAAATTCGATCACAAAAGTTAGTGAATATTTTGTCAAGCACATTTTTTTCTCCTTGCGTGGCTGTAAATATTCGGAAAGAATTTCCCATGGCATGATGCTGGTTTTGACAATAGCCACACATGTCCCGAAGACGTGTGCAAAATTTGAGTTCGAGTGGTACGCTGCTTTCCAAACTATCATGACAATTTCGATTTTCTCCAGCCTCCGACACGTCACACTTAACCATCTATAATTTTGTTGTTCTCTCGAACACGGTTACGAAGTTTTAGGAGTATGTTTCTAAAATACTATACTATCGATATGCGCAAAAGAAAAATCATGTGGAGGACAGAGAGACGCGGCTGTTACCTGCGTGACTGGGACTCCGTCACGGTGTCGTTGCGCTGTCACGTCGCATTACCGAGTCCCCACGGCTCACAATCGTGGCCATTATGTTTCCACCGGTGGCACGAAAACAGTGGCTCTCCGAGAGCGGCTCAAGGATTTAATTGAGGCTGTTAGCCGGTCGCCTATTCTTCGAAAGTGAGCGCGACACTGTGCCGATTGTCCGCGGCGCAGCCGGATTTCGAAAGAATCGGGTGTTAAACGGATTCCTCTTTGTTCCGATGCTTGCGTGGAGACTCTCCGGTAGAGAAGCGTAACGGGAAGTCGGCTCCAGTGAGAGAGAGAGAGAGAGAGAGAGAGAGAGAGAGAGAGAGAGAGACACTTGAGCCACCGGATAGTTTGCCTAGCAATCGTCTTCCGCTCCTAACGGAATCTCACGACTTTCTACTATCGAAGTATGCCAAACTCTCGCAGGGATCGTTTCTAAAAGACTCCGCAGGCCCACTCGGGTCGACCTGGTTCGACGAAACGGGGGGAACGTATCAAGGAGTTCCAAATTGTTGACGTTTTAATTTACGAGGGGATAGTAATCACCTGCACTTTATATTTGTAATACTGCGCTTGCGATGCACCTGCTCACAGATGCCTCTACTTGAATCTCTTAATATGTTGACCTTCCAAGGTCATCAAGTTCTTGAAGTTAATCAGCACTTGCTGTACACAAAAGAGCGAACTGTATGGTACGAACGCGAGAGTGACTTTCTCGATAATTTCCTGTGAAGCCTGGTTAGATGCCATCATTGCTCGCCTATGTAGTCATCAGAAATCCAGCGGACAGATCGGTTGTGCAGATCGTTCTCACGTTTTACACGGTTTCGAGGACGCGGCCAGTAGTGCCCTCCGAACGTATCACCGATCGAGTCTTTTCGCCGGCTCTTCCGATGGGAAAAAACGGGGAAAAAGGATGGAAATGTGCAGCGTATGGGGGAGCGCAGCGAATCCCCTCGAACCCGTTACGGTTAGCCGATAAATTGCCGCCGCTTCTGGAGCACTTTGAAACGTTCGCCGCGATCAGCGAATCGTTATACTACGTATAAAACGAACGAAATTGCGTTTGCACGCTAGTTTCGGCGGACGATAATGCCGACACGCGGTTCCACCGTGGAAAAAGGCCTGCTGCAGCCAAAGTGTCTTCCGATCGTCCCGACGACGATCCTTCCTGCCATTTTTCGACGTAGACGCTACCAAAATTTCATTCTCAGTTTTGCGAATGTGAATCCTGTTTTGAACAGGACATACTGGGGTGAATGTACTTACTACTGCATACAATTACATTGTATTTCAATTATATAGTAATTCAACTACGTTGTAACTGAATTACATAATTAAAACCTTTCAATTAATTCAATCACTATAAATTAATTGGTACAGTTACCCCAATATGATAACTAGGACACAATAAAATGAAAGAATCATTCATAAAATCAAGCAGAAACTAAAAATGAATGACGAGTCGACTCGTCTTCCCTAGCGAAATGAAAACAGTCGATCCCAAGACGTAGTAGTAAGAAGGAACGCGAATGATACCGTACAGAACGGAGTCTAAAATCCGTCTCGTGGGCGGAGGATGTTGCCTTCCCTTTTTCTTATTTAATAAATTCCTCGGGACGATAAAATCGTCGGTCGTCGTCGATCTTCCTCGAATTCCTGAACAGTAATTCCGCGACGGAGCAAGGCCGACGAATGGCAGGATTGCGTGGATTCCTAACGTAACTGGGTCCGATCGAACCGTAAGCAGATATTTTAATAATCCTGTTTCAATTAAACGTCTTGGTGACTGTTCAGCCTCGTTCGAATGCCTTCTTCGATGTTTCGGTGCAGGCTTCGCTTAATCACAACGGTATAAAGTATCCCCCCGTGTATTTTACGGTCCTCCGATCCGAATACCGAGAGTTCATCGAGTCCACCGAGAGTTCATTAGTTTATTTCAAAGAACGAGAACGTTTTTTATCGTTTCGTGTTATACTATTTATGAAGTACTCTAGACCTACGAAAAAATGTAGTTTTTTACGGATCATTGTTAATTTGCAGACTGGAGAAATGCATTGACCTTTTCCATTTTTTTTTAGAAAATTTCTGAACAAAACAATGATACGATAGAAAGAAAGAGATTTCCATCAAGAGTCTCGCTGGACATCACTAAAATTGACTAAATCACGGCCAGTTTGAACACATTGAAAATCCCCCAAACCGTGTCCCGCTGCCTCTATTTTCCGTCCCGCTATGTTTGTCGCACGGTCGCGTAAAATCCGCGGTCTAGTTGCGAACGATATTCGAAACCCGCGAAACGAGACTGCCTATTGGAATTGCCGGGGATTCGTGAGTACATATTGAACTTGATCCCATCCCCATTGCTCACGGTGCACATATACACGCGATCGCGTTACCTGCGTTCCCCGGGCGCGGCGGACTAATAGCGCCGAACTGGAGCAGGCAACAAAGCCGCGCGAGAACGCTCCGCACCGCTCCGCACCGCTCCGCACCGCTCCAGTCGGCTCTGCTCAAGCCAAGAGGGCGACTCCGGTTCTCGATAAGTAGAGCATGAAGCGTAAGCAAGCGAGAGCAGTCCGGGGGAAAATGAAACGTTACTGGCGCCGAGCAGAGCCGAGCATTTCAGAGCGGTGCGGAGCTGGAACCACGCGAAAACAGGACCGTGGTCTCTCTCTCTCCCTCCCTCCCACCTGTTTCTCTCGAGGACCGTTCTTGTTTACACTCCGGCCACTTCCGCCGGAAAGCGGACCGCACAGCCGAGTTATTGTTCCCCCGAAGAGCTCGCGAAACTCTCTTCGCGTTCGTCGTCGTATGAAGCTTGGATCTACGGATTCGATCTCTGAATCTCTCCCCCTTTTTCTGTTTTCTATTGGGAATCGATTCGGGATTACGAGATCCTTCTCCACCACCTCCTCCTCCTCCTCTTACTGGAGTGCAGAGGAATTTATGGCCCCATTGTTCTCGCTAAAAGTGGACCAGCAGCTGCCGATGGAAACCGGGCCGCGCGGCGAGCCAAGCGAAGGATGCTTCGAGGAGGAACTGGTTCCGCTGTTTGCGAACTCGTACAGCTACCGTTCGCTCGTGAAACTACTCCGCTCGCGTCTACGTATATCCATCTAAAAGTCTGAAGGATGCTCCCGGAGGCCGCGCGGACCAACCGACCGGCGGCAGCGGCGGCGTTTCTGCTCTGAAAGTTACCCGATAATCCCGTAACTCGCGGATCCTGGACAACTTAAATCCTCGATCGCGTTATTGACACATTGAACCGTGATGCTGTGAGTCCTCGAACCAAGGCTGAACTCTTCTGGATGGCTCCCGGGCATCGAAAGTGTCGTTGATCCCCTTACGATCGATTTTTTACTGGATTGAAGCCTGGTAATGAAATATTTGTCAACAAGAGATAATAATATTTTTCATTGCAAACACACAGAAGAGACATAGGCATTTATTTCTTTTCGTAATGTGATTGTGTTACCATAGTAGGCCCTATGTTGGGAATTCGTAGACAAAACCACCATCTACGTATAACAGACTAATTTTGAACATAATTAATTACATAATTTTTACTATATATAAAAAAAACCGGAGTTTCTAGTTGCGTTTTTTCAAGGTTTAAATAGGGTTTGAAGTGGAATTTTATGAATTCTCCATAAGAAGACTTGTTAAAACGCGCAAGCTCTAAGTTGCTGTAATTCCTAAACGGGGCAGTGAATCGAACCCAAACTTTGGTAATTGCATTAATTTGGTAAGAATTATATCTTGTGAAATTTTCAAAAATGTTGTTGCGTTTTTATACTACCTCCGGTACATCGTTAAATAAACCTCCTATACTAGGGAAGTTCCGAAATGAACAATGGGAAATTCGATGGGCCGGAATGTGTTAAGACAGCAGAGCCCGCGGATTTTCTGTGTCGATAGTCGATAGACGGTTATCGAACTGTTCTATCGTGACCGGTAACACGAGAAACTGCCATCCTCGCTCCAGCTGTCCAGGGGAGCGGGTATCAAGCTGTCCATAGGACCGCATTCCGTCAACGGAGCGGACGACAGAGACCTGATTCGCGCGACTGGTTGCCGGTAACGGTGTTTCCCTCGTCAACGGGGGCGCTTGTTTCACCGTTGCACTCCCGGGCAAAAGATCTGAAAGAGGGTCTCGGTCTGTGTCTCTCTCGATACCCGATATCCAATGCGCCGGATTTAATCCAACAAACCGCGGGGTTAGTGGACTAGAACGCTGCACTCGCGCGCGGCGCGTTTCTGCTCCTCCGCGCCACGCCGATGCTGTTGCATATAGTCTCGGGCCCCCGTCAAGCCCGATGTCAAAGCGAATATGCAGTCCGGCCGTTTGATTTTTTGCCGGCTTTAATCCCCGCTCGGCCGCGTAACGATCCCCGGCACACCGGGGCTTTTTATTCATGCTGCGCGGAATAGCGCGGAGCAGCGCAGAGCGGCCCGGAACGGCGCACGTCCGCGCAAAAAGCCAGCTCTCTCCGCGGTAAATCGCGTCAAAGGACGTTGCTGTGCGTATTATCGATTCCTAGTAGCTTTTAATCCACGGGCTGACCGGCGCGGCGTGTCCGACAACCGGAATCCTACGTTCCGCGCTCCAATTTCAGCTTTAATCACTGATCAACCGACACCAAGAGATCACCCGCTGCAACTCGCAGCACGGTGACGCAATCTTCCTCGACGTTTGACCGGGTACCGTCCGACGGTTCCCTCGGATTTATTGCGCCAGGCGGAGATCAGCATGTCGCGACCTTGTTAGCGAGACCTGCAGCACGATTTTCTTTGATGATTCTGGCCATGTCTTAGATTCCGCTTGATCGTTGGCAACAAGGGACTGATGTAGTGTGCAGGGTGTATGAAAAGTAATGGTCTTCCGTTCTTGGGGTGAATCTACACCTCTGGACCGGTGGACACTTGTAAGAGAAACTTGCCGCGAAATTCTTTATGACAAAGAAAATTGATGGTAAGCCACATGTCGCAAACAAATAGTAATTGAGATATAAGCTGTTGAAGTTTTTGCAAAATTTGATTGTGTGGAGTTATACGTATAGACGGAAGGAATCCTTCACATTTTGCAACTTCAAATTTATTATTCGAATGGGCAGGGAGACGATCACTTGGTACGGGCCTAGCGACGAATGTCCCTTTAAATTTCGTTTGGCTTGAGGCGCGCACACGATCATGATCTGTCTCATCGACACGGTCGTGTGGACTATAGTAGTAGGCTTTCGTCTATACGTATAATTCTACACAATCAAATTTTACAAGAACTTCAACAGCTTATATCTCAATTTCTTTGCGACATGTGGTTCCTTTAAAACTCTTCTCCTTCTCGATGAGTAGAAGGTATTGATGTAAAAACGAACTTAGAAGATAATACATAATACACGTTCGCAGATATTTCCTGCAAGATGTTGAGACGTAAAACTGTAAAATACACGAGAGGCCATAGGAACAACTCGTTATTGATTGTGAAACGTAGCCAAGTCGACGATTAACGGGCGCACTACACAACGGTTGACTAAAAGAAAATCGCATGCTCGGAGTGTTCGCCTAAGCAATATCAATCGACGAAATGGCTTTTAATATTGGCCGTGGTTTTTTCGCTGTCGATACCGGCGCATCAGATAATCGCGTTCACGACCGAGGGGTTAATTTTCTCGAACGAGTAACCTAACCGGTCTTAATAGCGATAGACGCACGGTCTCTCGGGTCCAGCCTGCAAAGCGAACGAGGCTCGCGACGCGCAAGAAACGCGATAGGATGCAATTAATCGAAGCCTGTCGACGATAATCCGTCGCGGACGCCTTGCGAAACATCCGATGACGTATTCAATCTCCTCTACTCGGTGGCCACGTAGGTACTACCCGGCGGCGCGGCGTTCCGTTCGGTTTTCAGAGCGGAAATTTCGCGGACAACGCGATCTAATTAGAAACCGGATGAACGGACACCGTTTTCGAGGCTGTTCGAGAGGCGAAACGCAGAAGCTCTCTCGATCTCGTCGATATTAATTCTCGAGGCCGACGGCTACGGTGAATGCCAATGAACCAGACTCCCGCAAAAACCAGGTTTGACGTTTCCGATTCGCTCGCACGATTTTCGACGACTCCCGCATGCGAACTTACTCCGGTTAATGCTTCCCACGTGATTTCAATGATAACTAGGCTGCGAATGCTCGCGCGAATTCACGTTCTCGTTGGCAAACACGCGGACGACAGAATCGAATAAAAGTCTTCTGCTCGCGACTGGTTCCTGTCGATTCTTTCAGACTTCTCTTTTATGAGACTCTGTTAAAAAGCACGTAGTCTGCATAAATACTTCGAGTCATTTGTTATGATCAATACTTTCGGAGACATTTCGCCAAGCATGTTCAAAAAAGATTCTCCTTATCCGAACCCATAAGCTCGTTCCCGCTGAGGGCTATTAAAATCGTCGTGTGTCATTTGTGCAACATCCTCGTTAACAGTGCGTACACAGTGAATCACTCAACTCTGTCGCTTCAAGTTGCACAGGAACAGTTAAATAGTTTCTTCTTATATTCTTTGTTCATGGACCTATTACTCTCCCAACGTGAAATGTAACCACGACACGATTTTTAGCAATTTCTGTTATAGATGCCATGGTAGAGTTTGATTTCGCAATTTCCAGCTTTTGAAGCTGCTCGGTCGAGTCAAACGGATCAGAGTACCGTTGATTTTCCACGAGGTCTGTTTCCAACGATTCCGAAGACACCGCGTCGCCCGAAGCGCATTAAAATAATAAGCAGTCGCATTAAAGTGATTACGGTGCGGCGCGAGGCGACCGCAGGAGCCGGAAGTTCAAGTGTCCCCGTTTAAGAGGATCCGCGGCGGTGTTGGTGGTCGCCATTGTTTTTCTTCCCGTTCTTTTAACAAGCTCAACGAGCGACCGCGACGTTCTCGCCAGCCGCGGAGAAGAGAAAAGAATGGCCGAGCGAGATCGAGCTAGCGCGCTCCTGCACGTCCCAATGAACCAGCACAATCCGTCGGCACTCGGAAAAATTTCCCTCCTTTTCTCACCCATTCTCAATCTACCTGAAAAACTCTCTCGTCTCTGTCTCTGTCGCCATCCATTCGACGTCTTTGTTCCACGCAAGCGAGCCCTTCACAGCTCGCAGGGACTCTACCCCGACGCCTTTTGTATTTTCCAGCTGAAGTTCGAGACGAGTTTAAGACCCCGGGTACGTTAAACTCGGGGAAAACCCGAACGGCGGCCTGGCTGACGTTGCGAATCGGTAATTCGAATGTTGGAACAATTTTTCCCCGATCTTTCCTTCTGTGATTCGTGAAAAATAGAGAGCATGCATAATGCATAGCGACGGTGATGCATTTTGTTCTCTTTTGTAAATGTTGACGGAAACAGCGTCATAATCACAATTAGTATACAGATGAATAAACCCTGTCAGAGGGTTGCAGCAACTGTCCCATACATCCTCTTCCGTCCTAATACCACTGCGACACCGGTGCATTCTCGGAAGAAGTCGAAATCGTTGGTCAAGGGTGCGCCCTTGATGGTGCACGGTGTGCTAGGTCCACACATGTCGAACACCTTCGTGAAACAGATGGTCCCCAGACTTTTGACTGGAGCAAAAAGGGCGGAGGCAAGTTGTCGAGCCAGCATAGAGAAACAGAGTTACACGGAGAGGAGGAGAAAGAGAGACAGAGAGTTGGATAGAGAGAGGCGGCGAGACGGCCCGCACTGATTTGGCAGCTGTCGAACACGTTCGGCACTCGTCCAGCTGCCACGTTAATTTTCCTCAGCGCCGCCGTAGCCGTGGGGGCTGCAATTACGTTCGCCTCTCTCTCTCTCTCTCTCTCTCTCTGCCTCTCTGGGTCCACGACCAACTAATCGGTATACAATCTACGAGGTAAATTCGCGAGGACTCGAGGCAGGAAGTTTTCGAGTGGCTCCCGACGGATAATTGGAATGTCCTGCGATATGTCCCGAAGGATCGTCTAATGGCACTTAATCTTCCTGTTTATTTGGAAACAGACGGAACCTCGAGGACGAAGATGGGAAAAAGGCGCTTCCTTCGCCCGTCAGGGTAGAAATCTGCCATTTCACCCACGAGGAACGACGCGACGGTTGATCGTTGGTGTTTCGTTCTACGGATCTGTTCATAATTCGGAGTTCTCGATGTTTTTCGTAGCCACAGGTTCTAGAAAGTAGAGAACAATTCTGTGTGACTTGAATTCTACCGCGCTGAAGTGGCTACGTGTGTATTCGTTTTCCTTCGGTGACTGGTTCGACGAAGTATAGCCGACTTGTTTGACTCTCGCCGCTTTTGCATCGAGCGAATGAAATATCCGAATAAACGGGTCCGAGTCCACGATCCGCGGATAAACGGTCGCGAATTCTCGAGACACTTCAGCCGGGAGCGATCCGAGACTACTCAAATTCCCGTGGAACGACCACTCGATCGTGCACGCTACGGTGAGCCCGGAAAATCGCACGCGAAACCGGCCCACCCCCTACGAAATCCAGAATAGGAGGGTGCGTTTATCGTCGCGCAAGGATTCCGCAGCCAAGGAGAGTTTATTCGATATTCCGCTCGCGGAGGAAGCCGCTCCGATGTGTCCTCCCTCTGCTTTCGGCTCTCTTCTTCACCCCTTTACCGTCCTCCTTCCACACCCCCGCAACCTCATCCCCCTGGCTCCGTCCTGCGTCGGAGATCCGCAGCAGGCCTGACTCGAATTTTTTATTAAATCCTCGCCACTCGATAATGGCGACTTCTCGTGTGTATCGAGATGAAATGCAATTTTCATCGGCCGTGTACACTCCGCGCGATGCGAACCCCTCGCTCTCTCGCCCACGGGGGTTTATTTAGCCCTCCTACCACGCCTTCCGATTGGATGCTCCCGCTGCTTGCCCTCTACGAGCCAGCCACCCTCACCTTGCCCGCAACCCTTCGAGCGAATCTGAAATAAAATCATTTCGCTTCTTTCGCTTCGAACACTCGCCCCGAACACACCCCCGTCAACCTGGGCTTCCTTTGTGCTGCAGGTGTATCCTGTTTCCACGGGCGAAATCTCTTCTCGCGTCGTGCTAATTAATGTGGAAATGGTGAGAAGTCTCTAGCAAGAGCTGCAGGTATCTAAGGGTGCGAAGTTGTTTTGTTCCGGGACTGAAGTGTCGAGTACATTAAATTCAAGGTTGTTGTGCCAGCCCTTAATGATGTGATTTTTTAATTTTCTCATAAGAATTTATGATTATTATTTTGTCGTAATAAGAAGCATTTTTTGAGCAGTCTGGGTGATTTTATTTTAAAGAAATGGACAACAAAAAGTATCGTGATCTTGTTGAAAGAAGTTTTGAGAATCTCAGCCAGAAATTTAATCAATCCTGTGTTTAATTGTGTAGTACTTAGTTCAGCTAAAAAAGAAAAAGAAAATTACTGCCTGTACTTTGGCTATCTCTACGAATTTTTTATTTTAAATGCTTTAATCCGTTCGAATTATATTAAATGTATTAATACCCATCCACGAACTTTAATGTACATACATTTTCAATTTATCGAGTTCGAAAACCGGAGGGAAGTTTCCCGAGTCTATTAAGAGTGAAATTACGTTCGAAGGGGAGAGGGTAAAAATCTCATCAAATTTAATTCAACATCCTGCTGCACCGAGTTTAGGATATCGTGAATATCATGAATGCATAAAATCTGCGGTCTAGTTATTACTAAACTGTGAAAGTTTCGAGATTTATAGCATCTTCTGTCGTGCAAAGCAGGGTAAAATAAAGATTGTAGGAAACTTTAGCACTATACATAGAAGAGTGTGCCATTGTGTGTCTTAAATCGCTCTTTCTTAAGGTATAAAAATTGTAAATCTTTCGTTGATCGCGCTATGTGAACCACTTTTAACATCGTCCTGTCTGTACGTCTAACATTGAATATATTATCACATTTATAAGTTATTAAAAATCGATTCTATCGCCGAGGGTACAGGAAAATCGGCGCGGTATCGAGCGCGTTAAATAACGACCGGCACACCGAAAAGCTCGAAATGTGTCCCGAAAGCTTCGATCGGCTCGGATCGGCGCGACATAGCTCGAAGATCGCGGAGGCAGAAATTTCTAGCCGGTTATTCGGGAAACGATTGGTATGTCGCGATAACGCGGATAGAATCGCGGGCACCGGTAAAACGATTCCGGGCCGCAAGCTACAAATAGGCGGCGCAGATCTTTATCGGGACGATCGGTCGCGGAGGTAGATTGAATTTCGAGCGGATTGCGCGCGCCCTGCCGGGGTTATTCCGGGGCGCACGTATAGCCTCCCAATTATTCGAGCAAACATGCGGGTATGCATACCTGCTGCCCTGAACCCCAGGTGAGTAATCAAGGTGAGAGCCGCACACGATGTACACAGGAGGATCGCGGTCGAATTCGTGCGAGGGGACCCGTGCACTGCACTGTCGGCCCCGTGGCCTCCGTGGAATTACCACGTTCCTCGATCGGCCAGCACTATTATTTCGAGAATGATAATCCGTTAAAAACACATCGGTCTCTGGCACCTGCCATTCGGAACCTGTTCGCCGTTCCGCGACGCAAATCGTCGTGCAATTTTCTGGAATCAGCTGTGTCGACGTCCGGAGCTCCACATTCGGAATGATGTGCGGTTATTTCGGGACGGATGCTCCACAGTTCGCTTTCTGTTTATAAAAATTTTATCGAAAATAATTGAAACCCCTTTAATAAAATATAACGTTAAAAGAGTAAAACTTTTACATTAATATATTAATATGCTGTTTCAAAATGTTCGAGAAAGTGCATCTCTCCAAAATGACCCTAGCCAAAATAGCATAGATCCTAGTACAACTTGATAAAAATTAGTCTTCTAAGAATTCGATCGTTCGGAATCTGACTTGAAAAATTAATATTGCTTGTTGACTGCGACAGTTATTTCAACATAAATATGCTAATTCTTGTCCCTCGCAAAGACGAGTTAATAAAGGTTTAGAGCTTAGAATTTCTCAGACCAGGCTTTCCCGGACGTGGACCATTGTGCATTGATGCCACGGCTTCAATTTTCTTCCTGATTCCCCGGAAGACAGTCTGCCGCTGCGCGATCCACGCTATCCTACTTTTCGATAGTGATTACGGGGATTCCAGCTCGCCAGGAGCCCGGGCTCTCTTTTCACGGTAATCCTGGATGAGAGACGGACGCGCGCTCGCGCGCAGGCTCCGTTGGATGAATAAAAAACGGTTTTTCGGTGTGCCCCTCTGGATATTGATAATCCAGTAAGAATTTGGATCTGTTTAATTCGATAAAATTACAGCCTTCGCCCCTTAGAATGGTTCGTGCTTTTAGAATTCATGTTCTCTTCTTTTTTCATAGAAAAAAAAATAAAAGAAGATGAAAGGATTTCGAGCTCGCGGTAATGGAGGCGCTCGCCGAGCGTATACTAGCTTATAGAAAATGGAGTTGAGCGGACTTTTAATGGGTTTTGACTGTGTGCGTGCTATACATTTGTAATGCTAAAGGACTTTTTTCCCCATAAATGATATTGGAGTCGCATTTATTTAATGTCAATTTCAAGGGGAATTCTGTGGGAGACTTATCGTGTGTAAACAAACTGGAGAAATGGTCCAGAAGATGGCCAAGAAAAATGTCACCGAGGCAAAATGAACCTAGACAAAATTTCGAGTTCTTTGTCGAATTTAAATCAGTTTCTACCGTACAATTAGAAAGTGTCTAAACCAACTCTCTTTCAAAATTCTGATTTGAAGTGGTGAAAGAAGTTACATGCTAGAATAGTTGGAAAAGAATACAACCAGAATAGTAGAGAAATAAAAATTCATAGTCCTCTAAGAATGCGTCACCTATGCTAAGACTCGCTGCGATTATGCGATATTGCGATATTGCGAAATCGAAGAAAGGGCGAGGGCAGGGGCGAATAGCTCGTCTATCGCGGCTCGCGAAGTGGACGACAGCGTGTCTACTAAACGGCGCAATGATTAACGATCATCCCGTGGTAATTAATGATCGAGCGCGGCGGGGACGCGTCCGGGGCGCTCGCTAATTTCGATCGCTGTCATAATTAAATACGCGTGGGCATACAGGCCGGTCTGCGGCGTTCTGTAATTTGGCGGCGCGACTAATAACCGGCGCGAGTCCCAAAGCTTGTGAAAATATTTCGAATAACAGAGACGGCAGAAAATTTCGATTAATTTCCCACCGGCGAGCGCGAAAGCCGTGGATAAAGACAGACAGAGGGAAGGGGGGAGAGGCAGTCGGCGTTGCGGATTCGGTTTTCGTGACGGGGATATTGCGGAAAACGGCCGTGACGGGGTGAAAATCGGCGACAAAGAGCCGTCCGCGGGTTTCCCTTTCCTTTCGGGGAACTCTCGTAAAAGAGTTTTAAAACTCGACCCGTTAAAACGAACGGGGACGGGATTGGTTTTCGCGGTAAAGCCCCGAAGTGGTTCGCGATCCGCGGTCTTAGACGCTGAGAGCTCTGGAGAGTCTCTTTCTCTCTCTCTCTCTCTTCCTCTTTTTCCCCCTCTTCTCCCGGTATTATGACCGCTTATTGTCTTCCGTTCGCGCGCACTTTGCGCTCAAGAAATCCCCTCTTCCACTCTTCCCCCGTCTCTCCCTCGGATTCTCTGGTTCTTTACGGGCCGCATTAACGCGGAACCGGCTCAAGAGAATGGCTCAATTCCCGCTGGTAAATTAATTTCCGCCGATGAGGAGAAAATTAAAATTCCCTCAAGGTGTGCCTCGACCCGCCCCAAACGCCCTCTCCCGTTCGCCGCGATAATTGTTGCCGAGTAATTCCAAGGTGTATCAATTAATGCTCCGTAGATCATAGAACGTAATGCTAGATAGCCTCCCTCTCTCCGGGGATTTTATCGATTAGTCGATAATACGTCGGTGTTCGGAGCCGATAACGTGGCGAGAGGAACGCGGAAACGCGTTTTCGACTTTCCCCGAGGTTGTGCAAACACGTGGACCAGCCGCGTGTACCATTCCCAACGCAACCGCGTATTGTGCGTGCCTCGGAAGCGGCTTTTCAACCGTTGCCAAAGCCGAACAATACCCGAAGGAACCAGCCGCCAACTCGTGTATACACGGTGTCTGAAAAAACACTGGTCCCGACGGTCTCTTTCGGACAAGAGTACTACCTATTACATAGTCAGAATTGGAATTTGCAGACCAAAATTTCCTTTTTATTAACCTCGTTTTGTTTTTAGACGTACCGTGTATGTATTATATCTGAGAAAATGAATTCGGGAGGAACAATAGAATTCTTCTACAGAAACATTTTTTCAGGTACACTATGTGTCATGTGTAATTGCTGGAATAACCACAAAAGTCGTAATTTTTCAGTACAAACTGAATCAGAAAGAAACAATAGAACTTCGCATAGAAACAATTACCCGAAACCATGGTTTTCCCGGCCATAGAATGCCTCTTTATCAGAACAGCGGCAACGCTCTACGAAAAAATGAATTGAAAACAGAGAATGAAATTTTTGAATTCGCTGTACCTCGCTGAATAGCAGCTTCGCTGGTCTGGTCATTACTTGCCGTTTATCGTGAAAGCGGAACTTGGAATGATAAAGACTGAATAATAAATAAAAATTATAATAGTCTTGAATAAGAAAAACGAAGTCTAAAACTTTCTTGAAAGACAGGAATAAAATATTGCGTATTGAATGACGGCGATGAATTGAGGTATAATAAAACTGTGGGTAAAATAAAGTAGCCACAAAATTTTACTGTCTTATGAGGGAACGCGGAACGTTGAAACGCGCGTTTTACGGTGATTGACTGATTTCGGTGGACATCGCAATTTGGAGTCGATGCTCGAGAAGACCCATAAAAGATCCGGTGATAAGATAGTACCTCTAGTGTTCTGTCTCTCTGATTTTCCATATATGCATCAGGTATGCATATTTAATTTTATAAAGATAACACGACTGTATTTGTTCAGATTTATTCGGTAATTTTCTACGAAAGCGTTCATCTCCTCAATTTATTAAAATGTAATATAAAAAATCTGGAACTACAGGTATTTTTACTGGTGCAGGATATATTCACACCATTTCCAGAATAAACACGAGGAACGTTAACTTTCCATAAATCGGATTTTATTGAAGAATTAAAAAATTTGACTTTGCAGTTACACATTCATTAAACTAAGACCTTTCAGACGTCGTCTAATAATTCATCAGTGACTATGTTAACAAACGATCTCGCCTAGCCGCAAGAATGTCGCTTTTCAAGCAGTTCTCCACCCATTTGAATACGAGAAGCCCACAATCGGGACAATTCCCCGAATTCCTTTCTGAACGAACGTCTCAAAGGCCAAAGTCTCGCGCGTTCCGGAAAGTTTATTTTGGAAAGTATTAGACTGAGGAGATCGTTACCTTTTCAGTCGATCCTGGAATCGATCGTTGACGGGGGAAAACCGTGGTACCCTGAATACCCAGTGTACGCCTCGGACAAAAACCGTGCTCGTAGAGGATCCGTGTGTGTACGCGAGCCTATGCGGCTCTCTGTTACGTCTGCCATAACAGCGCCCGGCTGCAAACCACGCAAAACCGAATGCCGCTCTCTGCCGCATACCGAAACGAGTCCACAAAAAGCGGGACGCGAAATCGATCAGCCCGGTATAAAAATACAGTCGAGTTTTCGGCGTGCAGCAACGGGAACACGCGGGGGATGGGAGGATCGCTTTTTTCGCGTCTCTGCGAAAGGAAAAAGTCGGGGAACCGGCTCCCATTCGTATTACCTTTGTGCTCGCGATTCCTGGTTTCTTCTCTAAAAAACGAGCCGCTCGTTATGATTTTTTAGACCGAGTAACGCTTAATTTGCCGCCTCGTATGAATGATATCGTTGGACCTCGTTTCTACGCCGAAAATGTTACTTAATTCCTCTGTAATGAAATTGAAAAAAGCCCTGTGTGCGTACAATCTTATTAATATGTTTCGTATTTTATAAATCAATCGATTTTTCAAGTACCTAAAAAATCTACAGAATTTTTTACATGCAACAGATGATTTGCTATCACGTAGTTTAATTTTTTCCATTGATTCGTTTGATGTCGGGCAACGTTCTAAACAATTTTGTTGCTGATAGATGCACTCATACAATTCATTTACAATTTCAGTTTATCCGAATGAGTGTTCGCAACGGAACACTGATACAATTTTTTTAAAAAGTTGTATCAGGCTCCGTAACAATTCCATATCACTCGACCGATTGGAATGATCAGAACTGTTTGGGAACGAAACAACGATACCTTATTCATGCTTTTCAAATCACCTTGCCGCGGAGATGGTTTCGAGGAAGAAGTTTCCCGGCGACCGGCCGCGAAACTTTTCCAAAGCAGTGTTTTCGCGCGGTGTTTCAATTTTCATGCGAGACAGTACATTTATTCAAAGATACGCCGGGCGAATGCGGCCGGTGAATTTTCAATTGTTGGTGCGCTCGGCGGAATTGTATCGAATTGAAATTCTGGCGGAGCTCGCCGCACCGCGCCGGTAGCCGTCAGTTGCAGGGATAAGGCCAGAACAGTTTTCAGACTGTGCAGACGCCCGTGTCTGAGATCGATCTGCTGTTTCCCGTAGTTTTGACGAGCATCGCGATCCGGGAAATCCGGACGGGTGGGAGTCCAGGTCTCGGTTGTCATCGGGAGAAGGATGAGAGAAGGAAGGGAATATTCGCGCGCGTGTTCCACCGGAATAAAACGACTCCAGGGGGGATCGATGGCTATTGAACGTCAGTCTTGTTAATTATACCAGCCAATTAGCCGTGGTTTCCCGCTCCTGTCCGTCAGGAACAGCTGGTTGTTCCACGCGCGCTACCTAAGGTCAACGCGCGCATAATTCCCCCGACGTGCGACCACGCGCCGGTTTTTTCCTCGAACGCGTCGACGTTAACGAAATTCGACACGCGAAACCTCGGGGCCTCCGGTCTCTCAATTAATTTTCCGCTGTGCTTACCTCCGCGGTCCTTTAACCTCGCTTTTCCTACTCTGCTCGCGAAACCACGCGCTGCACCGTGTCACGCGATACAAGAAATGGAGGAAGGTGAGGTGGACGGTTTTCTAGTCTACGACTTATGCTTCATCAGAAGTGTAGCCTACAACACGTTGATCGATATTGGGACACTTGTTGGTAATGGAGGAAGGAAAGATTCTCGAGTCATTCGAGCACTTGAATAAATATTGTTGTAGTCGGAGGCGGTTGATTAGAATGATCTGCAGCTAGACTGAGCCTTGCCTGTTTCGTTTTTCTTTGTGTTCACTGGAGCCTCGTTTATTCTAGTCTTCGATATACAAATTATTGATCGCGTGAATATGTTTCAGAGGAACAATTCTACTAATCTATGCCAAGCATGTCAAACATGCGGCCCGACCAAAACGGTAACCCATATGGTTTTTTAAACTTTGACAACGATGGATTTCTTAAGATTAATATTATAAATACAGTTTTTCTTATCGAACTGCAGCGAAAGAAAAATTATTGTTCATTTTTATTGTAATACTTTCTGTGTTAATGATTTAGGGTAGTTTAATATTGTATAACTGCAAATTGAGAACTCTATTATTAGGCGTGTTCCATAACAAATACCAGAAAACGCGTCATCACCGCACACGTTGGAATGATGACTTTTGTCTTCGCGAAGACTAAAGCGCGCAGAAGTCATGGTTTTTAATAGCAGTAATGATACGCTTTAAGCTTGTGCTCGTTATTAAAGCCATACAGACCCAAAAAGGTTGAACAAGTAACATTTTAGCTCGTAAACTGTCTCGCCGTGGGATAAAAATAATGATAGCGTGAATAGCTACATTGACCACGTAATAGCAGCGATGTTATTAAATGTAGCCATGATTAAATCTAACTTTAATATCACGTGACCTTATATATTTCATAAAATGCTCCTTGGTTCCATGTGAATTATTTTTTAAAATTATGTGTACAAGCCCAGAGAAAGTAATCTTTCGAAAAGCCCAGGGAAAGTAATTATGGTCCAAATATAGTCTTCGTGTGGTTTATCATAACTATCAAATGTGCTCAAAAATGTTTATGAAGTCGTTACGAAGCCTAGCTACTATGAAGTCGTGGAAAACATCCGCTTGGTAAAGATTAAACACATTTAATTTTTCATTTGTTCTGCCTTTCATGTATTTTACATTCAATTTGAATGTCAAACGAGCCGTTCTTTACTCCGATGCGCTTATTTGAACAGAAATATTTTTCTAAAACTTCGTTCATACGAACTTGAATGGAACTATCCATAGTTTTCATAGAATAGTCATAAACGCCCACCTTTTAAGGATTGAATTTAAAAGAACGATGCAGGTACCACCTGTTTCTTGCTCGACAACAATTCCCTGCGCCGCACACATAAATGGACATTTTACTATAAAATTCTAATGTGATTTCATACATCTGGATGATCATCAAAATTGAATTTTGTCCAGCTAGATCGTGGAAACAGCAGGCTGTGCACCGTTGCATTCGCTGAAACAATTAACCGCGTCGAAATGAACAGACAAACGAGCGATTCGAAGACAATCGACGAGTCTGGGGAGTAAATCGAGAAGCAAGAACACTCGATTGCAACCGCGAGATCCGGGATAATCCCGGATTCCCTCACGTGTCCGTCAAAACGTGCACCGAACAAGGTCTGCCGGTGCAATTGGCTCTCGCTTCGGCCGTTCGGTTGTAACGGAGTTTCGGGCGCGTCGCGTCGCGCGTGTGTCAAGGCGCATCCGCATGTCGGTCGCATCCTTTGGCACGCGTAAATGCACAGCCACGATGCACATGCAGCTACCTGCCCCGCACGGCACGTTCCCTCCCGACAGATAATCGATACACGGGACAGGAGAGACCATCGATGATTCCTGTCATTAGCTCGCTACGACTTCCGATCTCGGACCGGTAGCAATTTGCGCGCATCGATCCTCCCCGTCCAGTAATTAAAATCAGCAATCAACAGACCGTAATCTTCAGGAAACATATCGAGACCGGCCGAGACTCTAACAAGAATCGGATATGCGTTTTTGCGAAATCTGCTGCACGTGTAATTACCACTAATCGAGTTTCTTCAAAGGAAATGCAAACGTGCAGACGATTTTTTAATTAATGAATAAGCTACGGTTGTGTGCAGTCTGGGAAATGATGGTGGCGATTATTCGTGGACTCGAGGATTTTTCGAAATGTTGCAAATATTTTCTTTACAGAAGGAAAATACATTTGAGAAGGCAATCTGCGCGGTCAATTTGTCGACGCGATGGCTGCCAATAGAAGCAACGGATGTGCCAAAAACTTTCTCTCGAAAAATCGCGGCGAACGAAAACGAGCCGTAGAAAGCTTGGTTTCTATTCGAAACTATCTTGTTTCGCCGACGATGTTTTCGCTTGCAGTCGCAATTACGAACACCTGACTCTCGTTCTTCGCCGTTCTCTATCGGTATTCCGCCGAGAACGCAGCGATTTCCCCGGTCGAATGACCAAGAGGCTCGCGCACCTCGATGGCCCACGCGTAATAAATCAAACGCATAAACTTTCGAGCAATTTTTCCCTTAGCCGCGCCGGCTGAGATACGAAATTGATTTCCCTCCCGATGGAAAATCCTATTCCCGCGAGGTCACGTTTCCCTAATTACCCTCCAGGGAGAGAGAGAGAGAGAGAGTGAGAGAGAAAAAGAGAATTCGGATCGATCCGCCGGGTAGAGGATGTGGGGAACATCTGTTAGGAAATCGAACGATTTCCGAAATTGAATCAAACCAAAGCGGAAATTGCGTAATCGCGCGAGAGGAGGGGGCGGAACGTTTCACGGGGACGAATATACGGGGTGTCTGGCGCTGGTGTATGCAGTCCACTATCCCGGAAACCACTGGACACACAAAAACGTTTTTCTTGCACGAATTATGTGGTAATAGACTGCAAACTTTTTAATAGAAGCGAACTTTTTTTATAGAATTAATTTAAAATCTTGCGATGATGTGCGTCGTCGATGTCGTACGTTTGTTCAATTCATTTTTATTGTTACATATTTATTATTTCTGTTTTACTGATCATACATTTATCATTTATATTTTTCCAGTCTGGTTTCAGTTTACAGCTAAGGTCTAACATAACACGTTTTATTGTAATCTTGAATTTGTCACTTGGAATTTTCTGGTCACACAGAAAATCTGCATTCACCGAAAAGTTTAAAAACATTCATTTCCTCTGATCGATTTGGTTTAGAGATCGTGGCTTTGAACGTGTATACGTGTATTTACATATACGTACTTTATTAGTGCGTGTCGTTTTAAGTACACGGATGCACATGTGCTATTTCGCGTGCATTAAAGCATCCTTATTTTAATTTGTATAATTTTTAGAACATTGATGTTAATTTATGTATCGAGACTATGGTTTCACAAATTCCATTTAGTTGGTACAACAATTTCGTTTTCAGTAATGGAATTAAATAGTATTGCCGAATGTTTAAGCAGATATTTGAGATTTAATTACAATTCGAAGCCTGCAACTGATGATTGTAGAATCGGCAAGAAAATATTTAAACATTTAAACAAAGTATTCATATACCCATAGATTTGCTTTCGAAAAATCCTGTATCCTAATAATTAATACGAATTAAAATGCGTATTTAAGCATACGTGAAATAGTACACGTGCACCCATGCACTTAAAATGACGTGCACGTAAATTAAACGTGAAGTAGAGATCTCTAATTTGTTCCCTTCGATCAGTTTAATTTATGTACAGAGAATTTTTGCGAATCGAGTGCAGAAACTTGGTCCAGACACCCTGTAGATAGGCTTCGCCGAAAAGCACCATCGGTAGTGTCCGGCAGCCCCCTGGGTCCCCCTGCGGACCATGCTCCCAGTGTTCCACCTGGATGCCCGAGACCGGAGAGCACGTTGGATTCGGCGCGCATTCGAAGCGTGTCCGCCGGGCAAACGCGACTCGAATTCGCGCCGATCTTACACACGCTCTCTGAGCCGAAAGCGTCGTTCCGGAACGACGTGGACCGTGACGTGGACTGTGTCCTGACCCGTCGACGGGACCGAAAACCCTAAAACCCTGCAACTCTGCTGCTTGGACCCTGGCGCGTCGCGGTTATTAGAGATCGCCGGGCCAACTCGTCCGAAAAGTGACGCTGTTTGCTTAGGATCCCGCTGACATGCACGCTACCCTCGCAGACGATCGAACTCCGTCTGCCAATTCTTTAAATCGACGTCCCTCTTACTGGACCTCATTCGACCAAGATATTTATTGATGGATTTAATACTTTAGAGCTGTCGTAAACCCATTAACCAACAAATTATTACTTCTTAGATTTTATTATACAGAAAAGGGTACACTTCACTGAACAACTTCTTCCGAAATATATTGCCGCCGATCGGCTTTAATTTCTGAAATATTCTCAAAAAACTGCTGCTGCTACTAGAATGGATTCTGCACACATTTCTGCGTAATAAAAATAGAATGTAAGTCGTATGTTTTTTTGTTTCTCCGTGTTTACAAACTGGAACGTGACACATCTAAAAGCATTCTGCCATGATACGACGCAAATAAATCGAAACCTAACCCAGACCTAACTCAAACCGAACGACAAAGCACGAAAACTATGTATTTCTATAAATATCTCGAAAACAAGGACCAAACGGTGGCAACGCGTACAGGAAAAAGTTGCTTAGAATTATGAATTCTACAACATGTTTGAGGTGTACCCTTTTCTATATAATTACCTGCTGCTCTAAATTGTTAGTATTTATATACTTAATTAGCTTTGTCTTTATTATTACTTGAATTAGTGGAATATTGAATTGATCTATCTTCTTCTAATTTTGCTGTGACATACATATAAGCTTCTCCTTCGGTAGCGAGAGCCCGAGGTAAAATGAGAAAAGTTTAAAATAAAATTGCTCGCGTCGTACACACCTAATAAAAGAAAGCGTAGAGCGTATTCTTCACTCAGCATCCGTGATGAATATATCAAATTGACACGAGTCTCCAGCGAGTGTGTTGGGCAACAAAAGCTGGCTACACAATTTTTCTTTTCCGTGTGCCCGATATACGATTCAATTCCTCGAAGAAAAAGCTGCGAGCATTTAAAAAAGCCATGTCCCCAAAGATTTAAATCGTCGAGCGTCCTCGGTAGTGCGTCGACCCCGGGCCGGTCGTAAATCGGCCGGAGCGATCGTCCCTGGTGGAAAATAAACGGACGGTGCTCGTTCCGCGGGATAATCGATGGTAGACGGTGATTTTTCCGGGCGGGTTCGCAACAAGTGAACGAGGGAATCGTCGCTTCGAGGAGCGAGATCTTGCAGCCGCCGCCCGCGCCGGAAGGGAACCGAAACGAGAACGAGAGACCGATTCGAAACGTGGAAACGCGGCCTCGGAGGGGCTCGGGAAGAATGCAGAGAGACAAAAGACAGCTCTCGGAAAAATATGTATCGCGGAGCACGCACGATTGCACAACGGCTTACGGTGGCTGGGCCTCGAAGATTGTCGTTCTGGCAGCCGGCCAGAGGCCGGGGCAAAGTTCGGCATTTTCGTTGCGCCCCGGTATAATAACGCCGCTACCGGCTGCCTTAGGAATTCCGCAGGCTTTCCAGCCTCCGCAGAGAGATCCAGCGAGAGAGAGAGAGAGAGAGATACGAGTGGCTTTAGACTGATGGTCTACGCGCGTTTACCAAGCCATACGGGGTTAGATCTCCACGTGCTGTTGCCGGTGGCAGTGTGCGCGAGTCGAACGCCGGTCGATCGCAGAGAGTCGAGAGGGTCCTCGAGGGTTAAGCCGCTTTCCAATGTTGCTCGAGCACGCCTGTACACAGCGGCGCTATTAAATCGACGACCTCACGAAAAATTCGCCCCCGTTCACTCGTTAAAATCACGGAGACCCAGCGACGACGACGCTTCCCCCCTCGACGCTCGCGCCTTTTCCGATCCTCTTTCGCGACTGCGTGACGATTCGCCATTGCTACGGTTTTTCCGAACACGCTGGTTACCGATCTCAATATTAACCATCGCAATCGTTACTTCGTACAAAGGTGAATTCTTCTCGATCGAAAATTGAATATATAATCAGTTTTATGATTTCGGCGCAAGGTTCGATCGTTTTTAAACAACAGCAAACGTGCAATTAGTTAAAAATGCATCTCGACGTTTCGATCCTTATGTGGATCATTCTCGAAAAGAGACATTTTTTGCGTCTGAAAATTAATATATGTATAATATAATATAATTTGAAAACAAATATCGTAACACAACCGTGTAAATCCAACGGAAAAAAACCTCGTATATCGTGAAATGTCCGGTTTTAAATTGTCAGCTGCGAGAGGGAGCTATGCCCCAGCACTCGCGCTTTGCGAGATTTAGCTTTCCCTGCACAGAAATCACAGCAGATAAGTAGACTGCTGATTTCTATGCAGCATAGAAGTTTTCCAAGTCAATTGGGAAAAACAGAAATTAAAGTCTTCGAAGGGGCTTAACGAGGACCCTGCGCTGTTCGTTGATCGCAGCGCAAGCTTCTCGTACACGCGTCGCTCCTTTTTGCAGATCTTCGGGAAAACATAGTGTCGTCGCGCGAAAACAGCGATACACCACTGGTCTTCTCGGGACCATCGCCGGATCCGCTCGTATTTTTCGGAAAACCACCTCGTCCATTATTCAACGTGGCGCGCGCGCGCGACGTCGTCGTAACAATCCGAGGGACACGTTCGTATAAATTCTCCGAGCTCCGGGAAGGGAGACGACGAAAAAAGGGGCCAGGAAAAGCGGGCGAAGAACCCCGCTAATTGACGTCCCACGAGAGAGGCTGCGTTGTTTCTCTTTGGCAACAACGACGACGGGTCCGGGTCGTCCACGAGGCTGCGCAGGGTCCGACGCGACGCGGCGGCATGGCGTGGCGGCCAGGCTTCGTTCGTTAATTATCCGGACGCAAAAAGGAGAGACCGGGTGTTGTAGCGTCCCGGGGTAGAAAAAAGAGAAAGCGTCGAAGTTCCCCGACGAAGCGGGAAATTAATTAGACGCGGGGGGGGGGTGGCGAGGAGGGGCGACGGACGTTCTCCAGGAAGAAGCCGCTTATTCTCCAGGTAATTCGTCACGTGGACGTTTACGCCGGGGGTTAAGGGGTGCTATCCGAGTCGGGGGTGGCTCCGGGGGTGACTGACGAGCTCCTCCAGGAACTACAACGACGTCATCCGGCAGCAATTTCAGCAACACTCGAGACAGAGGCTGTGTGGGCCTGCTGGCGTCGTCGTCGCGAGCGCCGTATCCTCTCCGGCGAGCAGCCATAAGTGGAGATCTCTCGAGTGCCACCGCACGCACAGAGTCTCTCCATCGTTCGGTCGATTTGTTACCGGGTTTTCTCTCTGTCTCTCTCTCTCTCTGCTCTCTTTCTCTGGTACGTATCCCACGGCCACTCGTCCGCCCCGATTGGCCGGCGCTCGTTACGGCTAAATATAACAGAATTTCATTGGAACCGGTCGTTGATTGCTCCTCGAGGACTCCGCGCCGATTAGAGGGACCACTCGCGCGAGAGGAACAGCCAGACGAGAGAGTGGCTCGTCGGCGAAAAGTTGCCGTGATTTTCGGGGGCTAATCGGAAGCAATCGAGACCCGAGGCGCGCCGGGATTCAAGCAGGATTTCCCGCCACTAGGAAACTCGTTTGCATACATATACAGCTCGCTCGTTGCGCCGAACAATGGCAAAGTCGAAATTTATTAGCAGGGATTCGCATAGTCCGCCCTCGTTCCAGGATTAAGCTTCGGGAATCCTCGAAGCTTCGCCGACGCTCGGCCATTGATAAATCGTGCGCCGATTCCCGATGACGTCGGACGCCCGTATTCTAAAGACCGGCTACTTTGTGCACAAGTTTATTTTGGTAACCTCCTTCGCACCTCGGGGGAACGGCCGTGCCAGGTTGCGAAATATCGCGAAGACGCATATGTGTCTTCTGGCAACAAGGAAGTGTCAGGCGGATAATTGACGCGGGATCACCTGTTGTACGAACGCCAGTTGGTGTGTGGGAAGTTAACTTTTCGACGTCTGGGAATGGACTATTCAGGAAATCTTCGGATTCAGAAAGTGATTGATAGATTGAGAATTTTTATGTGTTTACCTATCCACATCCAATTTCCAAAAATCATTCATTGACTTATTCTCCGAACTGTGAAAATTCAGATACTGGAAGGACAGATTTTTTGGACAACGGAAAGAAAACATCAGAAAATTCCCTATTACCGAGATTGTTCCTTGCCTTCCAGGCAACAAGGAGCGGTAGGAGATGATTTGGCATTGTTCACAGCGGAGTCGTAAGAACAGATAAACTATGCTCGCTGGATGATCTATCCGGCGACGATTGTGTCGCGGTTTCGCATTGGGCGGTCTAATGTTCCACGGAAACGTCGCGAAGGGATGGTTCGCGAGTATTTATACACGGACGACTCGACATGCTGATTCACCGAGAGTTATTTTAGAGCCCTCGCCCTTAATTGCTCACATTAGGGCCGCGCAATCCGGGAGCGTGACGAAAATAGGCCAATCTGCGGTTTTCGACTCGATCGATCGCTAATCTGAGTTAAAGTTCGCAGTGGCGAGGTTTGTGGATGTAAGCTGATAATCGTCGGCGTGTCGCTTGACCCCCGATCTAGGCAACTTGCGAAATTTCTTGCGAAGAACGTGGCTTACACCTTGGATCACTTGAAAATACGAGGTTGTGGACAGAAAGTGTGAGAAATGATCGGGAAATCTAGAACCTCGTATCAATATTTGCGTCGATTGGCTGACTTGTTGTTCGCTGTTCAATCGCGAAACTCTTGTCAGGAAGCCTCGCATTTCCCCGATGTAAAGTGGAAAAAGTATGACCGATTGCAGGAGTTATTGTTTTCCGAGCAGGAGCCAGTGTTTGCCAGCGCGACTGCTTCGTCAACAAGTTCTTGCGCCACTCATAAGTTCCGAACGATGCGGCCATGTTTTCTATCTTCCCCGATAATTCTTCTTCTGCTGTGTCCTAGCGGGGCTTAGCAGTTCTGGAAAGCCGTTGCCAACACACGCTTCCCTTATGGCTTCTGCATTGTACCGAATGAATCGGAAGATAGTGCAATTTGTACAAGCTATTAACACTAAACCTACTGAGTGCTAAAGATGCCTAGTATGTGCTGTCCTTTAGAAATAACAAGATTGGATTTCATTTAGATTATGTACCATTTTCATTATAATATATACTTGAATAAACAAATCAATTGATTTCTCATAAAGGCATCTTTATAATTACAGTAATTGTAAAATAAAAAATCTGAAACCAGTCATTTGACCGAAGGTGGTATGTTCAGTGTTAATCAATTTCACTGTACTTAGGCAAATAATCTCACAACAGAAAAATTGTCAGAAAACTCAAGAAAGGAAAAATAGTGTTTTACAGAAATGAGGGCGACCATGGGGGACCGCTTTGTGGATTAAAATAACTAAATTTTTTACTCTCGCTCTACTATCATCTGACTAATCATCGACATTTAAAACCACCTGGTCCACACTCTCAAAAACACAAGATTTCAGAGACGAACAGTTCGAGAAACATCCTCTCGTTTAATCGTTTCTCGAGGGGCTGCGATGCCCACGCGCGAAGTTAAACAATTTAGTGTCCCCCGAAGACACTCTCCTTTCATCCGTGATTTGGTTCTGCGATTCCGTGCCGCAGGGAAAATAAATATCGCGGCGGCGCGTGTAAATTAGGACAAATCCGCGCCAGCAAATGCGGGAACGATGTAAGCGACGGTTTGTTTTCTTTGGTGTTGCATAGAGAGGGGTTCAGGGCGGCTCGCGTACACACTTCGTAATGCATTCTTTCAGCGGCTAACATTATCCGTCGTCCTTCGGAGCCATCGAGCTCGTCTTTTTGCCGGAACACGAGCGAGATCGCGCGCCGATTCCGCTCCCGACACACAGCGGTCCGGGCAGCCGATCCAGCAGTTTGTTTGGTAAAAAGTAAATAACTTGTCTCATGTCGGTATATAAAACACCTGCACGACTTTCTGAATGTTTAGAAATGCCAAAAATGTCGATATTAATGAAATTTAATAAAACAAAATAATTAGACGGCCTACATTGTTGCACCCTTAAACTTTCAAATCGTAGTGAACGGCAAATCTTAGCGAATTGCCTCCATTGTTTTCGATTTTAAGGAAAAATTCAACGAGATTTCAAGATCTCTATTTTTTAAATGAAATATCTTTTGTTGTCGAAGAAAATGGCCCCCGTCAATGGACCGAGCAACGAGTTAAACGCTTTTTCCCCTGTCGAGGCACGCGAGCCTCGCTGTAAATATCCAGCGAAGCGTCGATAGCGCGATTATCGCGGTGAATCCCTCTCGCCGTCTCTGTTTCTCGTTTTTTTTTGTTGTTGTTGTTATTTTCGCGCTCCACAGACTTCCGGGTGGAACGCGCACGCGTTCGTATTTCACGCAGGATTTATACTAGCAATCCATTTCGGAATCTAATATTCGCCGCATCAGTTTTATCGCGGGCTTGATTAAATTGGTTCACAGACGCGCGGACGCCGCGTCGCTCGGCGCGGCGTCGGTCGCTCGTCGACGCGCCGCGGCGCGACGCTATACCACTTCCGCGGAAATAGGAAAAATTACTTTCTTAGTGGCACTGCTGATTGCTACCGTGTTTCAACCCATGTTCCGGACAAGAATTTTTCCGACTAATGCGACACTCGTATCTGGTCGAACTAAACGTAGAGTTTTGCAGCTAGCATTGATATCGAATATTATAATTCTATTTTGAATTATCCGCGCACCAGAATTACCGACACCAGAAAATCCGACGGTTCTCCACGGATAACGAGCCTCTCGTTCGCCAGGTGCACGTAGACATTTAAAAACGTCTGAACGTTCGAATCGTGTAGCATTTCCTAAATTCATTAATTCCTCGGCGTTTCCGTTCCATAAATTTTTGCCTCGCCCCTCTCGCGCGGCACCGTTTATTTATTCACGTTAATCGTTTACACGGCCGGGGGCCGGCGTATCATCTCCGCCCTTCGCGAAATGATTTTCGACGCGTGCTCGCTACGTGCCACCAATTAATTCCGCTCGGAATTATGGATGTAAAGTACGCATCGGCGGAACGTTCGCCCGCTAGCTCGCGAGCAGAGCAGAGTTCTCGAAATAACGCGGACACGGCTGCCACCCGGCACGCCCCGATAACTCGTAAAAACGCCGATCGTAATTCGCCGGGAAAAGCGCGCGACTTTTATTAATCCCGGCGAATTTATCCGCTCGGTTGAGCTTGTAATTCTTGCCAAGACGCTCGAGTATTTTTGCACCGAGCGGAATTGGCGGCGCGAACGAACGAGCGAATACGTGCGGCCGCACGCTCCCGGTTACAAGTTCTCGCGGAAAGATCCCGACCCGGTGCGTCTGGTCGGCTGGAGGAACATATCGCCGCCGACTCCGTAAACATTACATCAGTAGCGAGCCGTGTTACATCAACATCCACCGGAATGTCCAAGTAATGTGTCCTAACGAGAGTACATTAGCCGCGTGTCAACATCGCGTTAACACGTGCAACGGTACATCAACGCCGCGCACAACGGATGGAAACGCTATACCAGAACGGAACCCAGCGCTGTATCAACACCGAGGACTGTATGTTTGCAGCTTGTAACCGCCTTATACAATTCCGGAGGTCGGGCACAATTAGACGGGCGTTGAAAGCGCGGGAATCGAGCTCGCGGAGATGAGAACAGTGGGGGAAAAGGCGATCGTTCATCAGATGGAAAATTGCTGCTCAGATACGCGAACATTTTATTTTCAAATAGACAAAATATATGAATTTCACCCTGGCATTTCTACGCTCAACTAATTTCTTAAATAATAGTCTTGGCGACTACGACAATAAACGTCGCGGTTTAAATAAATACTTAAATAAAACTTTCGAGCGCGTATCTGTAAATTGCACTAATTTCTGAAAACGAATCCTGTTTACTCTGAAGAAATCGGTTGGGGGGGCGAAGGTATCTCGTGACAGCTCGCATGAAAAATTTCGTTCGCACCTAATCGGGAGCAAGTAATGCTGAACGGTCCTACAAACGTTCCCGGGTTCAGCTGGAGGGGTGGAGGCACTCAGCAGATGAGTCGTTCGGTCGTTCCAGTCGAGCGTTCCTCGCTTTTTCCTGGCGGATCAGCGCTTCCGGTGTCCTGGGAATCAAGTTTGCGTCGGACTGTCGCGTCACGTTGAATCGCCGGCCCCCGGTGCGTCGTTCTTTCCCCCGGATTAACGTTCGCAACTGACCGATCGACCGTCCCCGGAGTCTGTCGCTAACTTTCATAATTCATCGGCAGCGTAGCAACCCTTTCCGGCTTAGCCGAGCATGAGCACGAGCAACGTAAGCGCGACGAGACGAGACGAGCCGGAACGGTGACGCTTCGCTCAGCGCGTTGAATCAAACTCTAATCCCATCTAAATCGGGACGGTGTAATAAATCCGGTATGATTTAATTACGACTCGTCGCGGTGCCATTCCGAAGTATTTAACTTAATCACGGATGTAAATGCCGCCGCCATTAATCTCGGAAGTTGCTGCCGGCTCGCTGCCCGCGTTGGGGTTCTAATCAATTTCTTCCGCTGGATCCGAAGACACTAACTCCCCCGGTAACTTTCGCTGCTGAAGCGACTGGAACTTAAATTAAGTCTCTTCGCGTTGGCTCTCTTAGGGCACTCGATCTTCTGTATTTAGGTATGTTATTGCGCCCTGTTAACTCTAGCTAGCTGCGGGTGATAACTTCATAATGCTCTGGCTGCGTTTTCATCCATGATCTGCGAACCTCCCAGCTCTTTGAACACGTACGAAGCCATGCTAAAGATTTCTAACACCGTTCGTGCATCGTTCAAAAAGCAGGGAGCTATTTACTTTGACAAGACCTAATCAATCCTTATGGCATTCAGCGGATAACAACGTGATTGGAAAAGATCTAACGAAAGTTTAACACGATTATCCGATCAGGGGGGTAGCTGGTTGAAACACTGGCACAGATTCCGTTTTAAATTTCATCGGTGCGTTTTAATATTTATACGCCACCCCGTCCGGGACATTAAAAGACACCAAGATCGATATTATTTACGAGAGCCAGAGGGGGTTTGCACGGGTCCCCCGGGGCAATTAGATGAGCGCGCGAACGAAGAAAAGGATAAACGGCGGGGTCAAGGCTGCGCAATCTAATTCCGACCCCATGCAAATCGAGGCCCTTAACTAGCTGACGTTTCAACCCTTGACACTCGCCCTCCTGTGCGCAGGCTGGTAACGCAACATACCGTGAGCCTCTCCTTCGTTCGACTCTCTCTCTCTCTCTTGCTGACTTAAATTAACCCCTCGGACGGTTTCCCGGTCCTCTTTCACCGGCGACACTCGTTATTTCCCTGTTTCCTGCCCCTGCCCTGGCACCCTCCTCCTGCTGGCCAAAGGGTTCGTATCAACGACCGGGACGAAATTAGTTGTCACGATAATGAAAAACAGCGGGCCGCAGTGTCGCTCCCGATTGCGGCGATACCGGAAGCTTTATTGCCCTCTCTAACCCTTTACGGACGCTTTTCCCCGGAAAAACAGTCGTTATGCTGCTCGATTAGGACGCTGCTGGGCGGTAAATTAATTATTTTTAACCCTCTCCCGCAGCGACGAGGTGAATTCTCTAAAACTCTTTAGACATTTTTAACCCTTAAGGCATGGGATGAAGTCTCTAAGGCTATTTAGCAACTTTCAACCCTCACACGCTCCTCTAATGTAGTCGCTTAAAGGACCCTAACATAGTACTTCACCTTACTCTTTCGCTTCTTACTTTAAATGTATAAACTGAGATTCATCTTTAGTATAAAGTTTCACGGATGTAGATTTTGTAACACGGGTTTCTATAAACGTTTTCAGGAGAAATCATCGAATAGACTTTTTTTATTCAAGCACGTTTCAGGTTAAAAGAGAAACTACTTTTCACGGCACCACCCATCAGCGATTTGCAACGTTTCGTGGAACTTATGAAACACAAGTGGTTCAATTAAAAAGCGGAGATGAATTTACGCTTTCCAAACGCATCGCTGCGTCCGGCGAAGACAGCGAACAACTTTCTTCTGCCACTCAGGATTTTCCATGGCGACTTCAGTTTCCCGAGGCAGTTTCTAATTGTACAGCGGGAATAATTTCTAAAGAAGCTCGCCCGGCGAATAATAATTTTCCTGTTGAACGCGCCGGCCATGCTAAATGAGTCAGCGATGGAAATCGCTGTCATTCAGACGGCTCTTTAATCGCCGGAAACGCGGGAAAGTTTCCACGTTTCGAACGCGCGCGCCGTCCGGAGGTTCATTGAATTCGCTCGGATCGGATCGGATCAACGAGTGGAAACGGTGTCAGGGCGTTAATCAGAGCTCGACGAATCGTTACACGCAGTATCGAGGCGAGCAAACACGCGAAAATCGCGTTGAATCGAGTTCCGAGAATGCAGCTTCGACGCAGCTGTTTCAATCGGGCGGCGTTTCAACAGGCGAAGCTTTTCCCGAAGAAAGGAAAAGCGAGGGTGGATGGAAACGCCATTACCATAACAAAGAGGCCGCCGATCTCGCGAGACTCTCGATTCTCGAGCCCTCCTTCGGCTCCCCCTTGTTCCTCGCCGTGGCCTCTACAACCCTTGACTATCAAATTAGGAAAAGAAAAATTTTATTACACGCTGATTCTCCGGAAAACTCCCTCGCCATATTTACCACGTCGCCTTGTTTAAACAACAGCGGTATTATTTATTTTCTTGATTAAAAGCCTGAAGCGAAAATAGATAAAGAATTGTCCTCCAAATAAATCGCTGATCAGGCAAGAGGAACTCGATTAAAATTTTCTAAACGTTCATCGGCGTTGCGTCGCGTCGTTTCATGCAAACGAAATCGAAATTATTCCGCGTTCCACGTACCGTTTCGTCGCTGTCGGAGACATCGAAACTCCGCGGAACAAGAATTCCCCGGTTTCGCGAATCGATGGACGAATCCCTCGCGATTCGCACGGCCTCGCAACACCTGGAAATTAGTCGTGTGTCCTTAGGCGTTCGGGGGTTGATTAACGAACCCGCGAGCGACGCTTGTCGCCGGGATTATTCGCTCGCGAATTCACCGTTCGCCCGAGGTCGCCTGCGTGTTCGGGATTAACGGCTGCTACGTGGGAAAGACTCGCCGATAATTCTTCGTCGAAAGGGTTACGCGTAGGACCGGAGGCTGCCGGCGGCGTTTATCGTGCATCCCGCCCCGGAAATAATTAAATTTCCAAAACTAATTACGCCTCGTTGCAATTATAACTCCGGCGACATTCATCCGTGAACGCCCGCCCCGTCTCGAACCAACGTGACGCGGGTGCGGTGGGGGCGGCCGAAATCGTTTCCACCCTTCTTTCCAGGGCTGTAAAACACGCATGTCGCTGTATGTTTGCGCTCGACCGTCCGTTTCCCATTTGGCGGACACGCTCCCGCTCGAAATTGCCGCCTCTGGTCATCGAGTTAGGACACTTAATATTTTTCACGGGAGAATCCTAATGCCCCCGCACGATTTCGGAGATTTTTATAAGCTGGAGATGCACACAAACGGCCTGTATACAAGATGCTAACCTTACAAAGAAACGCTTTACTAAAATGAAGAAATCGTAAGCCGACATTTTTCACACTTTTACTTCTCCCGCGTTCTGCGTGCATAGTATCTGTGCATTTCTTCGTACCTCTTACCTGTATTTCTCGCGAGACGTGGACTTGAGATACTTTCACCGGGAAACTAGTTTCATTTTAACGTAGTCCCAAAGTTAGCGTAGCCCGATAGCTAATAGCAAAAACTGGTTGATTCAATATATTCAATACATAATTTGCCACTGAAAACAATAAGTGAACTGTGAGTTTCGACGTTAAAATTAAGACGTCGTTAAAATGACTAGTATTGTTGCTTTATTTTCGCCATATAAGGAATTTTTTGGGCACTGTAAGCAATTTCTCTGACATTTTCGATAAAATTAATCCTGAAAGCGAGAAACATTGTACCAACTTCGTTGAACGATTCTACGTAGAAACACCACGGACATCTCGATGATAACGAATTCAGTAATTTTAGTCCTACAGTTCACGAAACACGGGTCGCGTGGGCAATCCGCGCAACTAGAAAACTCGAATGGTCTCGTAGGCGAATGTAGTCGGCATCGCGCGCGCGCGCAGGCCGATCAAATAAATACGCCGCGAAGGAGGCAATATTCTTTTTATCGCGGTCCAACTGCGGAGAACATTGAGGACGGGTAATAATAGTTTGATTCGATCGCTGGGGTTTATTATTGCAGATCGTCGGGGCCGTTTGCTCACGCCAGTTCTACTATTACGGAGCGCTTCCGCCTAGATTTCCGCGACTCTCGCCTGCGGAAACTCCCAACAGTCTCGACAAGAATCGCTCTAGAGCTTAATTCGCACTACCACGATTCGCGAGAATCCTCTCTGCCGTCGCGCATCGCGTAGCAGACGACACTTCAGTGTCAATGATCCGACGTCGCTGCGCGAGTCGGAGTAAAACGAGGAGGAAAAATGCTCGACGACACTCGGCAGGCGAGTCGCCTGGAGGAAGAAGTTTTCCTAACAGGAAAATAAAACCGAAAAAAGAACCGTCCCCGTTGCGACGCGCGTTCGTTAACGGTGCTTCTGATCGCGAACATCGCGTGGATGTATCGCCGCCGACAACGAATGAACAGACGAGTTTGTTCGCGCGCATGTTCAAGAAACGCCGCGCCGTTCCGGTGACGCATGAGAAACTTTTGTAACCGAGCCGCCAGATTTGCATTCGCTTCGTTATGCACCGACAACCTCTCGAGCACGAGGCTCGGCCAGATGTTTACACTGCGCGGATTTTTCCTGTATGAACGGATCATGATGAATGGAGGCGTGCCGCGCGTGTAATTAACGCTCTTTTCCGTGGAGGTCGCTCTCACAAACGTGGAAACATGGGAAATCGCGATGTTTAGATTGACCCTCCCGACTACCCGCGGTCAGTGAATCATTCGGTGAATTGTAAACGGCACTGGAATCGTGTAGATACTAGTTTATACGAACAAATTGATTCCGGTCGAAATCATTGAGAATGTGCATTTTTACAGACCGAATCAACGGAGCTGAAATTAAGTAACATACCATTCGTAGTGTGAACACTAGAATGCGCGGTGTCAGTGTGCACCAAGCAGCTTTTATATTAATATTTATGGCATTATGAATTTTAATGCGACCGTGCACGGTATTATGTATGATTCATTTGTCTATATCTACCGTAAATTATTCAGCAATAGTATTGTTTTTAGATCTACTAATTCTACAGTTTATTGAGATGTATTATTGACTAACTGTTCACATGATTTCTTTAATTATCCGTGCAATGCTACGTTTCGCAATTAGTTCTGCATACATGAATAAACAACATTGTAGTAACATGAAGAGACAGAAAGAAATACTGCACCGACGATTCCTGTCCACTAACCTGCCGATGCTTACGAGGAATAATTCTATTAAATGTCCCCGCAGATTTTCGAGTTATTCGATAGCGTGCATGAATAGACACTGTCAGTGCAGTAGATCAAATATACGCGCACAATAACTCCAATAATTAGACAGTGAGGTTCCCCCGCGGTTGACAAACACCGCTGAACAAACTGCCCCACCCCCTCGTGTCGTTCGAATCGAACCAACCCCCTTAACATGTTTTTGTCACGGTCGCCATTATGCTAGTGCCCCGATTGGGTTTTCAGTAATTCATGTAAGCGTGCGGCGTGCCGGGAGTTGTTTTCGACGAGCCCGACCCACTCCCCGATAAACCCTCACACCAAAAATCGTCTCCTTCGTCGGTTATCGAAGCCACTCTTTCAACGAGACTCTCGTCGAACGACGAGAGCAAAATAAAAAGCAGCGAAAGCTCTCGCGAGTCTTTTGTGCGCTCGATCGGCGGGGTTGGTTTTGTACCACCCCCGCGTCGCCGGATTTCTGGACGCGCGTTTCGCGATTGCGTTTTCAGAAATTAATGGCCGGCCGCGGTCGGACCACGCGCGAATTCTAAGAACGAGTGCGGACGACACCGTGAAAAATTTATCGGGACCGGCGGCCGCCCCCTAGCGGCCAGCATCTTTTCAAACGGATCTTCACAAAAGCTGTCGCTCTCCCCGGAGCTTTGTCTGGCCCCCGACGCCGCTCTGAACACTCGCCCCCTATCCCTGTTCATGAATCTTTGAGGATTCGTCGCGTACCTGGCAATCGGACGTCTCCTTTTGTTTCGAATCGCCGTGTAGCCGTGCCCCCGAGTCCTTGGGGGTGGCTCTGCTGAAAGAATGATCGACGACGCGTCTGCCGCAACGCTTATCGATTACCTCACCGGCTTCTACAGCCCCTGCAATTTTAAACGATCCATATATTATTTCACTTCGTTAATCTTGATTTGTTATATCTTGATAACATCTCTCGAATAACTTCTCGCCGTTAGAGGCGTTAGATAGCTTCAAGTAAAAGAAAAATAAGTACGAATAATGGATAACCGAGAGTTATCTCTTACCTTAAAAATTTTAGATAAAATATTGCCCATCTCTGAACGATACAACACCGATAGAACGGAGACGGTGGAGGGAGAGACCGTGGAGGATCCGAATGAAAAGAAACGTTTACTTTAGAAAGATCCCGAGCAGGTACAAATGGATCTATCGGTTTCGCGTCCCAACCACAACGATCAGAGTTCTTTCGATTTCTATCCCCTCTGGTCCAGTAAACGAGGCTTTGTTGTCGCCCGTGGGAAAAATGATTTTCCCCGGGGGACAGATCAGTAAGCGCCTTAACCACCGGCAAAGAAGTTTCTAACGAAGCCCGTTTCTCTTGTTCTGTTTCAGCGATCATGGCGCATTTCTTCTTCCTGGCTGCGTTCTTCTGGCTGAACACGATGTGCTTCAACATCTGGTGGACCTTCAGGTGAGTCTCTCTTTTGTCTGACGCATAGTTAAGCGACAGGGATTCCGTGACCGGGATTTCATTTGCACTGGTTCAGTTGTCCCGATGCGAGACGAAACGAATCTGTCGATCGATCAGCTTAGTCGTAGAATTGTTCTATTCGCACCACGAATTTCTTGAGAATGCATATGTGTCACGCGAAAATGATTCTCCTGGTCTCCGATCTACTATAATAGATTATTATAAACTGCTCAAGAGACTAATTACTGTTAGTTATTATACAGAGTTAGTTGTTTGTTACTAACAAAGTTGATGAATTAACGTTGAAAAATACGCCTGACTGCGCATAACATATTGGGAGATCGCTCGACAGATTAATTGTAGGAATGTGGAATCCTAACATCCATATATTTTCTTTTCATCAACGGTTTCAACGTTTTTGGTCAGGCCGCAGATTGCTTGTCGCGTGTTCGACGTGCCTATTACAAAACGTAATGAAAAATGATTTCCAAGGCAAGAAAAGTCTCGCGATTTAATGTAAATTACAAATTGTGTCGAACCGATCCAGTGGAAATTAGACCACTTTCGCGAACGCCAACGCGCTAAGCGTTCGGTCAGCGTTCCGCGAACGGTCGGTTGAAAATTCTGAAAATTCGCGTGACGTTAATTGTCATGGAATTTCCGAGGCGAGTTAATGGTAACGTTTGTCGGAGGGGGGACGTTAGTGTGGGTGTGTGTGGAGTATCCCAAGACGTAACCCTGGATCGTGTACGCTGTCAATTAACACCGGAGGGCAGGTTATCGACCTGGCCGAGTTACGGCTCGCTCGTCCGCGTCGTCTTCGATCAGAAGGCCACTCGTTACTTCGCAATTATGCAATTGCCGCGCAATTACGCAACCACCGGCGGCAATTAATTCATCCCGTCGGCGAGTAAATCGCGGCCCGACGATACCCGGCCGGTAACAGTTAAGTGGCCGCCCGAGACTGTTTCTGCCCGCGAAAAACCGCTTCCGGGAGGCACCCCGTTGCCTTTTTTGCCGGTGAAGCCGCGAAGCCAGCCGGGAATAATCGCGGGAAACGATCGGCAGAAACTCCGGCAAGAAACCCCGATGCGCTACACCGATAAATAATAACTATTAGCGATCACTCGTTCCGAGCGATCGTCTGTTTGCCCGGTGATTTATTCGCGAGACGCGTATATGCCAGTGTATAAAAACGGCGAATAATTATAATTTATTCACAGGCCAACGGCCTCTCGCTTAATAGACAACAACTATTCAGCGAGGATTACTTCGGTGAAAGGGGCAAATGCATATCCTCTGAGTAATTGCCGACGTACTAAAAGTTCACCGAGGAACTTTTTAGAAGAGTCAATGACTCCGCGGAATGCGGTTCGAACGGCTTTCTTACTCACCGCGGTCTCCTCGGAAAAATCAATGATCCTAGAGAAATTGATTTCTGTACACCGTTTGCATCCTACTGCCCCGCGGAATCCGAAATTTATGCATTTGCTTGGGCTGCAGTCGACGGAATTGCACAATTAGGCGCGCGAGGTCCGCGGTAGCGCGTATTTATTTATGAGCCATCATTTTGCCAATAGATGGTTTATTAGCTCGTAAACCGAGACTTTGATCCTTTCACCGGGTACTTCTTGCCTCGGTGAAGAACGTACAAATCAGTTAGCGTATTCGCCGTGTAATTGTCAGCATTCGCAGCTGTTGTTGTCTGTCTAGCTAAGTATCGTAGCGAAATGTTTCCGAAAAACGGAAAGTATATTTTCGATCATTAATTAATGTGGCAAAGTTCTGACAAACAAATTCACAGGTGCCACGAATACATAAAGTTTCGCAATTCGTTAATAAAAATTGCGGATTCTTAGTATTAAGAATGGATTCAAGCGCTCATAGGTAATGCTAATTTTAAATAATACCAATTTCATTAAGATTTATAGAACGGAGAAGGGCTATTAATTGAATTGCTTCGATTTTGTGGGAGTTTTGGGGGTTGATATTCGGCATTTGATGAATCAAAGAAATGGTGGTCAGCCAAACTAAAGGTCCAGCTCGGAAGCAAAATTGGCAAGCGAATCGTTAGCGACCGGATTGCGTTTGGGACGATGGGGGAAGAAGCAGGGCGCCGCGCGCCTTGGTGAAAGATGGGATCAAGATCACTCGGTCGACTGGTTAATGCGATGCAACACGGTCGCCATAACGGGTCCTCCCTTCTTCTTTTGCTTCTTCCACGTCTTCGTCGATTTCTTCCATCCGATCCTTCTCGGGCCGCCGCCGTCTCATTTCTCACCTTTTTTCCACGCCGACCCTCGTCGCGTCTTCTTCCCTCGCAGTCCTCTTCAACATCTCACTCTTCTCGTTCCAACCATCTGTCGAACGAACCTGTACAGTGTACACACAATTTCATTTTACGTTGATTTTATATCATCTTACCCGTACAATGTTTCCAATCATTACTCCTTAATCCTTCAGTGCAGCGAGAAAGAACTTCGTCGTCTACTTTATCTACTGTTTATCTTAATACTTCCCTGCACTGAAGAATAACTTGCTCGTCTATCAACCGAGTCCTCATTAAAGAACGCAATTCCTTTTGCTTCTGATAAGACTGTCACTTAAAAGTTGTTTGAAAACTGTTGCTAATAAAAGAAAGATTCGCGTAGTCTATTAACTCTCCTGTAACGTTCAATAAAACTGTGTTCGATAAGAGCGCAGTAAAAACAGTGTTTATATTCAATCAGTACTCTCTCTTTACACATAACAGGGAAATAGTACGAATCGCTCTTTCTGATTAATATTATTATTTCATTACCTTTCATATTAATAATTTTATTGTTGCACTTCGACAACGTCTGTCGCGCCTCCACACTTTCCCTTGAATCGCCGATCGAGCTGCGCCATCGCAAAATCCCGAAGCAATTAGCTTCGCCATACATAACTGATAGTCCATCGATTATGCGCGCCCCGCAGGCTCGCAATTATGTATTATAAGAGTCGAAGTAACTGGCGGCTTCGCGCGCAAAATTCAATTCGGGTTTTCATCCGTGCGTGAGACCGCAGAAACTTCGCCGAACAACCGGAAGTCCTCGGCCGGCTCGTTATTGCACCGCCGCTTCCTTTCCGTCAGCGGTTTAATTGCGGAAAAATCGGGTTTACGCTCGGACTTCGATATCCCATTTACCTTTTTATTACGCCCGGCCGTCTCTTCTTCGTAGCTGCCGTGCGGAATTACGCGCAATTTCCCTTTTAGTAGCGCTTTATTGCCACGGGACCCGCCGGAATTCGCGGCATTCGCTCTTCCTGCGGATCTCTCCCCCTTCCCGAATAGTCGGCCCTCGTTGAAGACGGCAAGAATTACTATTATTACTCCGAGTTTAACGACAGGGATGTGCGCGATTAAACAAAACATTTTTTGGCGATCTGCACTCGTGTCTGAGGGGTGGACAAAGAAGCGAGATCCACAATATGTATTCATAATTCGCTGTTCAATTTGTAGAATAGCTAGACTGATTTCACGCATTAGAATAAAAATGAATAGGCGAATTTCGGAACATTGGCGTTGAACACAAGGTGCCTATTTGGCTCATACATCTTTAAACACATTCTCGAAAAGGCTCGCGCACGTTCAGAATACAAACTAGTCAAACTTTTTCCGGAATCACCGGTTTGCGGTCGGATATTCGCGATTCCAATTTCCAGAACTATTTTCGCCCGGCAAATACGAGCGAATGACCACCGATGATCAGCATCGATTCGTTCGTTTCTCGGGATCGGCGAGCACACACTCCCATCGAGACATCGAAAGCGGCTTTGCGCGGCGGAACGGTTTCCGACTAAAAATAATTTTCGGTTCGATGGATCCGCATCGATGACCGTGAGTTTTCGCGGCCGCGGTTCGACGAACCTCCGTTTCCGGTGCTCTCTCTCTCCCCCCGATCAGTCCTGCGTTGCGTTTCCATCCCTCGTGTGTTCGCTTGCGTTCCGCACACGTCGAAACGTCAGCGACACGTGCGCGAGCGGAGCCGTGTTGTATCCACTTGTTGAGGTGTCACCGACACGTTGCGTTCACGGTGGCCGCTCGCCTCCCTGATTTTCCAGCCGGAAAATTAGCCCGGTGTCATTTGCGGCTGTGCACACGGACCAAACGTTTCCGCGATGGTCTTGCGGATCCACCGTGTTACCAGCCATTCCTTTTTCGTTTTTTGTAGAGGCGGTTGCCACAGCGTGACTCGTCCTCGGAATGTTTCAGCTGCTTTTGCCTCTTGCTCGCGCGTTAGATTATTTCAATGATTTTTAATATTCATGATCCACAGCCAAGATTTTGTTAAAGATCATTCAACAGCAATGGCAATTTTCGACGTGAAACATCAATGTATCACCTTCGATTTAGTAAACTTACTGAAGAAGTAAAGAGCTTTCTATTTAGCTCCTGTATCTTGTAATTAATGCACAAAACGTCTATTTAGCTCCAGTATTGTGCACTCGATGCCATGTTCATTTAACTCCTGTACCTTGCAATTGATGCACAACATATTTCTCTTTCACTCCTGTATCTTGTAATTGATGCGCGAAATGTCTATTTAATTCCTGTGTCTTGAAATTAATGCGCACAACTTCTATTCAACTACTGTAGCTTGCAATCGATCCGCTAAATATCCATTTACCTCTTGTACGTTGTATGTCAATTTAGCTTTTGTACCGCGCAATTTATACTGAAAATTTCTAGTTAGCTCTTGCCATTAATCAGCTGTCTTGTACTTAGCCTTTGTATTAGGTTGTAAGGAGAGAAATGCAGGATTTTTGTTCCTTTGTTTTAATTGCAATTTTATACGAATACATATTTTTACCTTAATTTAATGAGTTATATGTCATTTTAAAGCTTGTTTAACGCTCTATTTAATTATGCTTTCGATATTTGATTTTATTCAAATTTTTATTAAATTACTCGGCTTTTATTTCAGCATTACTTTTTTCTATGAGTTCAAACTAGTCCGAACTGTCGGAATATCAACGAAGTATGGGGCGAAGGAAGTGTCAACGAATGCACAGCTTTATATTTTTAGATAGTATTAAAGTCTCTGTAAAATTAATTTTAATACTATTCCGCTCCACACACACACAATAATATTCAAATCTATTCTCATAATAATTTAACGTTACTATTAAACAATATTAAATTTACTATAAAATTAATTTTCATATTATTGTTTTTATTAAAACAATTTCAATAAAATTGTTTTTTATGTGAGTTATAACACTTTAAAAACATAGGTTTAAATCCTGCATTTCTTTCTTTACAACCTAATATCTCGCAATTAATGCATAGAAGAAGAATCCACTACCTTACAAATGATACACGAATGTATATTTATCCCGTGCATCTCGCAACCGATGCACAAAACTGTCTATCTATCTCACGAATCTAGTAACTGATCCATAAAATTGTTATTTTGCGTAAAGATTGAGAATCTAGCGCGTCAGTCGCCGGTTCTCTGAGGGTACTCGTTCCGTGAGAGCGAGTTGCGCAACGCTTCGACGGCAATAACTTATCAAATTTAATTAGCAGCATTATGGGCGGCTCAATAATTGTACCTGCACGCTTGAGCAACCGCCAGAACTCCGACTGTAGCAGAAAACGACTACGTCACGGTTCAGTATTCTATTGGAGATCGACCAGATCGCTTTGTTCTTTGAGTTGTTCCGAAGCGTAGCCGATACTACGACCCCGGAACGAGATGGAAGGTAGATTACACACCTGGAGATTTATAGGATGTTTCCGAAACCATGGCGTATCCAAATAGACACGGTTTCGTTGTACGAAAGTGACTGCAACAGGACTCAATGTGAAATCTCATGCAAGGATTCACTTTCGTTTTATGCTGGGAATCGGAGTTATGAGTTCCGTTCTTTAATTGTTTTTTTGATACCGATCTGTAATCGTAATTTTAGTCACGGTCACATGCAAGTGGTTGTTAGGGAAGGTACACCTTTTTAAAACGAATAACTTTCTCAAAATTGAACCTAACAGTTTGAGTTTTTTTGAGACGTTAGAAGGATTAATTTTTAAGTTATTAATTTTCAAAAGGTGTACGAATACTTTGTACACAGTACACCCACTGTGCCTTCTCTCGAAGTTTAAAGTTTAAAGCTTGCAGCCTGTAGCTTGAGAAACATACGTTTCCGCTGGGGTTTGTTAAAATTTTCATCAAACAGACGAAGTTTCAAACACAACTGTTCTCTAGGAGCTGCATTTTTTTGCGAACCTGATTTCGTCGAAACAGTCCGAGGTATTGATCCAGAAAGTTTTACAGCACGCGCGCGAACTCCAGTTCTCTTTCTTCTAATGTTCTAGTACCTATTTTGTATCCGCTAATTTTCTCGGAAATTCTTGAAACTCTAGTTACGAAGGAAAGAGAAATTCGTGTACACCTCGCTCCCACCTGAAGAGAAGCAGAGTAGCACTTAAACTCATTAAGCGCGGCTTCGACTAACCAGCTCGCATCTAACGCAGTGTTATAGGTCACGAGGTTAATTGGTAAAAAATTGAACAGAGGCCCATAGCTCTCACAGCCGTCGATAGAATCGCAACCGAAGTGGCTAATCGTGATCGAGTGGATGGCTGGCGGCGATTCAGAGCTGCATGGCAGGAAGAGTGTTTCCCACCTTGTACCAGAGCGGGAACAGTAATTTCCATTGACGACGGTGTGTAGCGACTGGGCGGGTCGCGATCGTGGGTCCAATTAGCGGCTACCCGCGGCTCCGAAGCGTCAATGAGAACCCGATGCCATCACCGTTACGGTTAATTGAGGCTCGGCGAGTGCAGCAGCAGCAGCCTAGCCGGTCGGCCACCGTTCTTCGCAAGTTCTTACCTCGAACTTGCTCGCTGTTTGCGAGCAAGCGAGCGAGCGCGCGCGCGCGTGTGCCCATTTTCTGAGAAATTCTTCAATTACCTAACATATCCAGCAGCTTCCCACGGTCACTGCACAGCTCGTTGCAGACGGCTGCACTCTCGCGATCGCTGTCGAAGAGATCCACGCTGGCGCGCATCGCGCGTCGCATGACCTCGCAGCCGGTTGCAGTTCTCTTCCTGGCTGCTCCGCGTGCACTCAGCGTTTCTTCTCTAAACGAATTTGCATTCTAGAAGCCCCGGCTACGCCGCGGTAACGCTCGTCGGGAAGATTTCCCGGGGCTCGGCACGATACTTTCGACTGTCCTTTTTATGGGTGTTCACGGGCTTTCCCGAGGAAACGGGAGAGCCGGCGCGGCCCGGCGCCCGGATCCGCCCGGATTTTCGCCGGAAAAATTCGTCCCGTGCAGACAACTTTGCGAGATAGCTCGCGGAAATATTTTATGCGGATGCGAGCCCCCCGCGCATCATGCTAAGAGCCTGGGAAATGAGCACCGAACCCCGAGCAGGAAGCCAACGGGCAACGAACGCGAATCGCTTTGGCCACGCACCATCTAATGGCCCTCCTCCGTTGGCTTCGCGAATTGTTCGCGGGAAACCTGGCGGACCAATCGATATTTTACATTACTTTACACTGTATCCTTGATTTTCTTTTGGTAATGGAATGCGGTATATTTTTCATCTGAAACACAGCTGAACTAATCCTTTGCTAAATAAAGGGTTTTTCAATAGGGACATAACAATTTTGTTTTATAATACGGAACATAACCTAAAACTTTTTTATGATTTGTCAATATCAAAACGTCAGTCAAGGCTTTCATTTTACATCATGGTGAAGTTCACGAACGAGCAACGTTAAAAATTCTAATATGTGTGAAAGAGTGATTGAAAATTGGATCCAAAGAATCGATCGCTGCCGTCGTGCTCGTGCTGGTCATACGAACGACATCGAATTCCATACATAAATGTAACATGTGTACTACACCCGTAATAAATTTCAGCCCGATATCACAATTATTCTGTGTTTTATTTAAATACAAAATTGTTTTGTTCCTACTGAAAAACTCTTTACAATGGTAGTGTAACATATGTAAAGCTTAGGCAAGACCATGTTAATCGTGCGACAGGAAAAGATGGCAAAACTGATGATTTCTGGGCATAATGGTACGTAATGGACTTCCAGAAAATGGTTGTGATTTCAATAGAACGACAGACCACGGATTCCGACTCCGCCCGCGCGATCAATCGTCCTCGACGTTGGAAGAAACTCTAATCTCGATGCTTGAATGTGAAACAATGGTCAGTTCTGACCACCGAGAACAAAGGCAGAACGTGTCGTCTGAGAATCGTTACGGTGCAGTGTTGTACGCACGGCCGATGTACGTGTGCGCGTGTACACGTGTACACGTCGGTCGTTAAGGTCTCCACTGTTCCCGAAGAGTGGCTCATTAACTTCGTTTATCTCGTTCTCGATAGATGCACCGGGGTCAGTTAGTTTCGCTGGATGCGCGGGCTTCGGGTTTCTTGTTTGTCGGTCGACCCTGGGACTGGTGGAACCTAAGCTGTTATTTAAGCACTAAACTTCTTAGTGGAAACTGGCCAATAATATCACCTCGAATCATTATACAAATGGGCGATTCCGATGACCGATTGGAATTCTTGTACTTGCGTGATTTTCTTATTCAAAAAGGTTTTCAAAACATGATTTTACTGCTTGTCGAGGTTTCCTTTGTCTCTTCAGAAATGAATTTCATGAGTTTATAACTTGGATCCTCTTGAGTAAGGTATACTAGAGATCGTATTGTGCTGTCAGTGGACAATTCATGACGCAATGAATCGCCACTATTGTCTCTTATACATTCACTGAATCGTTTCATTGAAAATAATCTACTGCATTCATTGCTTCCTGATTGTTCATTATATGATAGACCTATAACAACTGTTTATTGCTTAAAAATCAATTACATAGAACATCAATTTATTACTGCTGAAATTGACTAGATAACAGATAATAACTAGGGGTGGGCTCTCTGATCAATTAATCCATAAGTTGAAGTTTTTTGAAATTGTGACATGCGGCGTTTTTCCTTACAACCACAGGAATAATGTTATATACATTTTCCGCACAAAGACATTCGACATCCGCCAAGGATGCAGCGTTAATAATTGCCAACCGTAACTCGGTTCTGGAAGCAAGATATTACGACGTTCCAGGAGACATGAGCAAGCATGCAGCCTCTCCTCGGCAGACGCGAGGACTCTTGAACTGTGCTTGCGAAGCTGTTCTAATGGCACGCACAACGGAAGATGATACTCTAATCTCCAAAGTCGGCGGACTGGCCGGTATTAATCAAGCCGAACGGATCCGTTACAGCTTGCAACTCTGTTCGGTCGGTAAATGAACAGCCGCGGCCGGAATCTCTAATCAACGGGGACCCGGTGAAGAGCCGGAAGCATCGGCGTAGCTTAAACGAGCCCGCGATATTCGCGGAGTTGGCAAGAAAAGCCGAAAAGAAAAGAACGCGAGAACCGGGGAGTTTCGGAGACGCTGGAGACGTGATCAAGAACACCAGCCGGTCGGTTGCGGTGTGCATCCCAACGAGGCTTGATTAAGGCTCCCTTCTGTTCCCGAGCACAGTGGCTCATTAATTCCGTTATCGCGTTTTCCGTTCCGAGGCGCCGGATATCTCTTGACCAGCCCCGAATCGAGAGAGGAGCGATTGATTCGAGAGGAAAAAAACTGTGCTTTCCCCTGTGCCGAAATTCCCTCGTGGCTTACCGGACATTCGACCATCATCCTCCGCTGCACCCGCCGCCGTGAATAGAGGGCCGGTCTAGGCCCTGGTATAAATAGATTGATTCTCATTCATCGGAAATTCGCCGGGGCTGCCGTGCAACGTGCCAAGAGGAGCGTGACCCACATTACCGCGATCGGGTACAACCCGTCGAAGAATTTCGTCATACGGCCATTTTCTTGTCGCCTGATTCGACACGATGGCATATGGAGCTCATTACACTGTCCAACACCAAATTCGTTCCCAATATACTGTTGGGTCCTTCTTATAGAGTTTTTGCGCTTGAATTGTTCTTTACACACAGCAAAAGATTCTGTAGACTTTCCCGAATCCAGTGATATATAATATTAATGCATTATAATTGTTTAAACATGTTTACCAAGCATATTTTCGAAATGCGATGTGGAATATTAAGCTGGTTAAAGAGACTTGCCAGTTTACGTCGTGTCGCAAGAATGTGCGGTCTTCCGCTCATTTCTGAATAATTAAAATATTTTTTTCATTGTATAATCATACAAATAATTGGTTTACGATTTTACTGAGGAATTAAAGAAATTTCAAATTAGAGTTATGTGATTACACTGTTATTACGAAACAAACTAAAATATTGTAACGTTCTATCGATTGTTGCACTATTCTACAAGCGTTCGAAGCTCACAGAAAAAAAACGCCGCTCGCTGCTAACTAAGCTATGCTGCGTGAGCATGTTTTGGAATGTGACACGTCCCTCTACGTCAGCTGGCTACTACTTCTTTGACTATCGGAATTTTTGTTCTGAATCTTCCTTCTGGAACTACTGAATCTTTTATTTTTCTTGCGTTCTGTGTGTTTTTTTCATTGAAAATAGGAGTTCTATTCATTCCGTGTACTCGAGCGTTAAGGTGTGAAGTCATGTGTACGTACATTGTACATATCCATGAAGAACAGGAGGAATAAACGAATTATATCTTTCCCATGGAAAACTCGTGCACCACTGAAACTAGTGAAGATATTGTAACTTCCATCCACAAAAGATTCGCTTTGTCTATTCTTTCAAAGGAAATTATAAGACGCACCAATAATAATAGCATCCATGGTCCTCCGAGCCGCGTCTTTTTAACCGTGTTACATTATTACAACAGAAGTGCATTAATTCGCCGCATCCGTGCACAATAAAGCAAGAGGATTGCTTCTTTGTGCCCGGAGAAGATGATCCAACGAGAATAATCGAGAGAGGGAGAGAGAGAGGGAGAGAGAGAGCCACTCTATATTCCGTCCCGGCGAGTTCCATACGGCTGAATGTCCACGCTCTCGGCCCGATGAACGTTCGAACGATTCCCTCTGACGTCCAACTAATTAATTGAATTAAGTAGTTTCCCTGGTCCCTGCTCGGTATTCTCGTCCGGAGGCAAGAGGGAAGACCTCTCGGAGAACGGGCTTGCTCTTCTTTTGCGCCCGGCTATCGTGTAACGCCGATGAATACCACGGATTACAGGCATCTTGAAGAGACTTCTAGTTCGATGGCCTTTCAAGGGGAACTCCGGGACCGGAGGTAAATTAGTTTAACTCCGCGAGGCAGTCCGCAGTCCACGGTTTCAAGCAGGCAGGCGCGACTCGAGACTCCGGAGTCTCGAGACTCGAGTCGACGGGGAAACTTGGTTCGAGGGATTCTCGAGGACGCGCCCCTGCAACAAGATATCTCGCTGACCGTCACGTTTGCGGTCGTTGCTGTCGGTTTACCAGGTCCTGCCTATGTCGGAACGACGCGAAGTCTAGTTTCGCCGGGGCCAAGTTTCGGACGACGCCTGTTCCACGCTAAGCAACCGGCAAACCGGTCTCCTTGCTCTGTTGACACTTCTCGGCCCGTACCGTGTCCAAACAGTGCTTCCACGAGGACTCGAGACTAGTATTGTGTAGCCATCAGAGCTTGGACATCGGAATTTACAAAAATTTTAAGCAGAATCTGTATTTCTTAGAGCAGGCTCTCTCGGACATTGTAATTCTCCTTCCTAGACCGAGCCTTCGGTTTCTTAGATATTTCGATTTAAATTTGTTGACGTATCTAGTAGTCCAGATCATATGATCTACGTGCAAGACACGGTGGAAGGCCATAAACTTACTACAGCAGGCGGGTCGGGTCTTTTCCCCCCAATTTTTACCGTGGAAATACATTGTTTACATGTATATTATTTATGATATACTGCAAAAACAACCGTAAAATAGAAGATAAGAATAATATCAATTATAAATCAACAAAATAATCTGCTAGCGATTCAGACATTTAATATTCTTCGTAGCTATTTTCAAGATTCTAGAAATGTATAATCGTGAATCGTAATAATAATCTGAAGATATGTAATCAATTTTGAAAGATTCATCAGTCAGCACGATGTATGGTCGTCTTAAGGGATGAAGCTTCAAGCTCGATAGCATATGCTGCCCACAAATAACCTATTCTTCTTCCTGTCGTCCCCAATTAGAAAATCTCCTTCCTGTATCACGTTCAGCCGATCCAGAAGAGACTTCCGATAAATCCTTCGAGCAATAGATTTTCCTCTTTATACGAAAAGAAGTCTGTTCGTTTCTAAACCGGCGCGGATATTCTCGATCAAGGACGCGATCGGATTCCGCGGTGTCCCAGTCCCGGGGCGTCGAGTAAAATTAAAAACGGTTGCGCGGCGGATAAGCCGGCAAAATGGATGAGGTCCCGAGGTGAAAGTGTTTACGATCCATCAGCCGGTAAGCCGGCAACTATTTCTGCCCCGGGCAGTTCGAGCGAGTCGCGCGTGTGTCCCCCGTGGTAAAAATTTTCTTGGCACCGGACCTGGCCGCGCGCTGCGGGATAACGTTGAAAATCGGGTGTGCGCCCAGCGAATTATATATAATTCGTGGACACACCCGCGGGGCTTCTCTTCTCGTCCGGAGGCTCGTAAATAAAGTCCGAACTAGGTTCACGAAACTAGGTTCGCGAAACTGATACGCTGTCTCTCCTCTGAATAGTCGGATCCGGACGGGCTTCCGCGAATTTCTCCGCGAAACGCCGCGCGCGGCTCTGCGAAACCGTTTCCAGCGGTGGTGGTTCGATTGACGAGTGACGATTAAATTTTCCAAGAATTTTTTCGCATGTTGTCCCAAAACTTTCTGTCGCGATGCTTAAATAACATGTTACGTCAATTGCGCGAGGTTTGAAGTTTTCTTTTTACCAATTCTAGTCAGAATTATCCTTCGAACCTGACTGAAACGTTGAACATTTAAAATGTAAATGATGTTCTACGTCCCACATTTTTTTTCACGCTTGATCAATCAATGAGATGACTTTATTTCTCTGTCTACTGACATTTTATGAAAACATTAGATACCGTTGCCTGTTCCAGGCAGTTCCAAATTCAACTGAAAAGTATACGTACCTCTCCACGGTTGAATATTAAAGTTCAAATACATGTAATTATGCACATGCCATCTGCCCTGAAGAAACACCTGCAGAAATCATTCCTGTAATGAAAGAGAAATAATTCCACAGCTTTAGATTGTATGTACACTGCAATTTACATTCCTCACGCAGGAAATTGCATCTTCGCGATTCCCATTCAGGTACACGAATCAAAGCTCAGCCATTTCCTCTCCCCTAGCGAAACTATTGCTTCCAGCCATACTCCGGTCCCGAAACAAGCCCCTAAAGCCGAGCAAGTCGATAAACATCTCAAAAACGACAGCGTGTCTCTCGATATAAACGCGAAGCCCGACAAACCCATCCGCAACCAGTCGAACAGGTCGTCGGGAAACGCAAATGGTCGGTAAAAATCATTCGGTTCGCCGCCGCGCCGATTGGGAGGCTTGACGAAAGGAAGAATCGCTGATGGGACGTCTAAATATATAACATTCACGGGTAATACACAGTTGCGCAGGTAATTGCATTACCGCAAATTGCTACTCGTTACCAGAGGCTGCGGACCGAGAGCGCAAGAAGGAGCCGCGGCCACGAGAAAATCGAGAGTGACGGCGCGGCGGTCTCGATTCGCGGAAAATCGAGCATAGGGCGTGTCCGGACGACGAATGATAATATGATCCAGCCTCGATCGCCATCCGGGCAGCTCTGGATCAGGCTAGGGTCGGCGGGTTTAATAACTTGCGCTTCACGATGCATTAATACTTTTGAATGACAGCTGAATAGCTTCAAAAATTCGACAAAATGAAATTTACTAATTTAACTAAACACTGCCAACCTTCTCGTATTTCGCAGATCCTAAACAAATCCGCTAGACTCGAAACGCTAACGCCAAACTTCGTTAATAAACGGACAGCGGAGTTTTATGCGGGAAAAGAATCGTTTGAATTTTGTTCGAGATCAGAAACTTCAAAAATTGAATTTCGACGACGGAAAACGGGTCTCCAGCTCCACTGTACGTCGGCCGGATCGTTAATCGCGGCAACGTACCCTCAGTTCCTTGGGCTCTTTTCTTGGACGGTTCGGTCGGCTCGTTACGCGTTAGATAATGCATGCAAATTGCATTAACCAAACGTGACTACCGGTTCTGGGGGACCGCCAGGGAGAGCGTCGGTCAGCTGTCGCCTAGTCAACGACCTGTCCATGTAAAGATAGACGAATCGTCACAGTCGGTTTACCGGTGCAGCTTCCAGGCCAATCTATTATGCGCGACTGTCAGCCCGCGGCCGTATTACGGATGTCCACCGGAGACCAGCGCTGAATCATCCGCGACGTTTTCGAAACTTGCTGCCCCCTTTGAGCCCGCCGCCGACGACCGACGTCGCGGTCGTCGTCATCGTCGAATTGTTCATCGCGTTTTCGACGAATCCTGCCTCGTCTCTCTCCCCCTCTCTCTCTCTCTCTCTCTCTCTCTCTCTCTCTCTCTCTCTCTCTCTCTCTCTCTCTCTCTCTCTCTCTCTTTTGCCCCCTCATGCTCTCTTCCCGTCGCGTTTCTTGCGAGGCCAAGCCTTAATTATTCCGCGGACGAACCGCGCAAGCTGTCCCCCTGAGGTCTGACGAGCGGTTCTCGTTTTAATCCACGGTAATTAGGGACGCTTCGGGCGGCCAGCAAATAAATTGCCGCCTATCACCAGGTAAATTGCCGCGTTTCTTATTGCGGCTAATAATGATAATTCGTTGTAATTGACATACCCCCCGCCGGACCCGTGTCTGCCTTCCAGGGGGAAAGTGTTGCGTCGTTGCGTCGCGCGTCACCTTAGAACAATTTCTGGCGGTCATGTTTGAGCAGACTTTATGGGCGGCTGTAATGTATGGTGTTTGAGGTGTAAGGTTCTATTATAGTGTACATTCGAAGAGGTGGGGACGTTTGTTGTAATTGATTGCGACCGTAATCACTGGCTGTGCTCATTTATCACATTGCGTCGTATAAGAGCTACTATTATTATGCTTGTCGTTCGTTTGTCGCTTGAAAGCACTGGTTAGATTTGCACATTGAAAAATCATTGAAAAAGGGGCGAGGTGTTTTTAAATGGCCTTATAAAGGCTTTTTATAGGGGCTTATAAAAATTACTATGCTTTATACACTGATTTATTATCTGTAATCAATACGGACAATTTTACCTTGATCTCCGACGAAGCAATTTAACAATTCGACTATCCATCTTCTCGTCGTATTAATTATCATAACATCGACCCAGCACCAAGATAGAAATTAACCCAAGAAAACAAGGGTCGGCAGAGTGTCAAGAAAAACACGAACACACACTCGAGTCGAGCGAAAGCAGCTCCGCACCATCCATTCCTCCATTATTCCGTTCGCTCTCGTTTCTTCCTATTATCGTGGCTAGTCGGCCCGCGCTCCGCCCACAACAATAACATAATTGTATTAGTGCCGGAGCCGCAGAGAGGCGCCGATAGGGGAGCAGAGAGAACAGAGACGAGTAAACACGGTCGGCGTTATCCGATCGTCACGGGGGAAGGGAGAGTAACGTTCGACGAACGAGTCCTCGAACGATACGCGCAATCGAATTTCAATCGACCCGCGGCTTACATCGTGCATGGAGGACCGGTATCCGAAGACTAATACGTCTCGGTTATCCTCATTTGCGTACATTCATTTTCGCTCGTAATTCGTGTCTGAACATGACCCGACCATTCTACTCCTCGCGAGCAATGATTCATGAGAACCGGATGCATTCTCACAGCCGACTTTGCTCGAAAACGAGGAATCTCTTACTAAAAATATTTTCTTCTAATTCTCGAGTTTCTTGCTTCTTTTATGATAAATATCTAAGTTATGCTTCTCTTATTGACATTTGTTTTTTATTTTTTAACACTAGAACTACCGACCACACTAAACGCAATTGGCATACATTGCCTTATAACGATGACAAAATTGCATTTATTTAGATTTCATACCAGTTTTATTTAAATATGTACTTCAATGGAGAAGTTCACTAAAAAAATTTCTTAGAAAAACATATTTATACTTTTAATATTTCTAAAAAAACAAACCGGGAGCAAGACATTTTGACTCATCCGGTAGTTCTAGTGTTAAATTTACTTTTTACCAGAAATTTATTAACAAGACTGCGGATTTCATGTATTCACGATGAAAGTGGGAGCAATTTAACGCAGGAGACAGATTAAAGGGATTTAAGAGCTTCAATGTATAAATCCTGTTCATTGTAGTCGGTGCAAAATATTATTCTTATTTTGCATAAAAATTCGCAGTCTACCAATCACTGTGGGTACGAAGAGAATAATACGGCAAGGGGTCGGACATCCTGCATATCTAATCTAACAGTAAGAGATACGTCAACATGTCTGGGTTTAGAATGAAAATATGTGGGGTTTTAATGCTCCCTGTCCTACATTAGCGATTTCACAGTCAGCAGGCCTACTTGGAGGGATTGTGCGAGCGATGCAGCACGCAACCGTCACGCACGACTATTACCTGGCCTCCGTGCAATAGGAATCGCTCGAGTGAATCACGCACCGGGGCCCGGACGTCAGGGAACCGGCTTCCTTTTGCCCGGAACGCCCCCGCGCTCCTTCCACGAGCCCGACACCGCCGATAGAATTTCAATTTCGCAGCGTTAATACGTCGGCGATCCGATATCTTCGTCCCCCGAGGTTATTTACATTTCACCTGGGAGAGAGCCGTCGATCGTAATTGGCGACTCCATTCGATCGTACGACGCGTTTGCTCGCCGTATCGAGTCGGCACAATCAACCGGAGACGGTGTCGACCAATCGAGAATCTCTTTTAGGACGCAGACTCCGATAGAGTCCTCCAATCAAATTAAATGGACCGCGGAGAGTGATGAAAATGAATTTAAATTTTCCACACATTTTAACCCTCATAAGCTCCTTCGAGAACAGTTGCACAAAAGATACTAGATAACTTTATCTGCTGGTGATAAGCAGGGTGAGCCGCTAACAAGGGAAGAGGATGCCAGTTCGTAGGCTGACAGTTAGCGCACGTACGCGTCGGCAGAGAGGTAGCCAATAAAAAAAGGGCAACCACGTGTATCCTGGAAGAAATCTTGGCGACCGAAAACGGGGGTCCAGGAACGAGCCGTGCAAGCTGCATTATGTAGTCCTCGAACCAGGACAAGGACGTATCGCGCGCAGAGAAGGGGATCCTGCTGGGGTGCAAGGAACTTCTTGGCAACTCCTTGGCACCGTTCCCTAAGAAACCAGCGCAGCGGCCTCTGGGGGACCATGCTCGAAATCCTAACGACCGTTCATGATTTACTCGGAGCTGTGCGCTAACAGCGAGGACATTTACAATACAGCTCTGTCCGTACATTCGGCAGGAATTTCTTTGGGCAGCTGCCTACCGACGACGCGACGTCCCCTCTACAATCTACTATAATATGTCGAGAGCGTTTCGGTTGCTCCTCGAGATAATGGTCATCGGATAACGTCCCTTTTCACCGGAGACCAGTGTCTCTACATGATGAACTGGCGCCTTTGATCTTCCGAATATCTGACTCCGAGGAGGAGCTTCTCGGTGTGTCTCTATATGGCTTAATTACTCAACGATCTTCTTCTTCGTCTTTGGACGATCGGTGAACTGTCGCCGACCCCTCAGTCGTTGATCTTCGTTTCTGAACTGAGTACATATTGAAGCGAGTTCGTCGAATTATGCTATTTTGGCAGATTGGTCTCGGATGCTGAGTGTTGACAAATATGATCTTGTTTTCTGATTTCTTCGGTTGAAAACTCTGGTTGTGGAACATTAATAATAAATGCTAGCCTTGCAGTGCCTCCTTCAAACAATTAGATATTCGTACCAGGTTCGTTCAAATAAATTTTGATCTGAAAGAGGAAGGTTCAAAAACGTGTAAAAGTTTACGAGCAACCATCAAACGCGCCCACGTTAGACTTTATAAATGCTCATGCTGTGATGTAATTCGTCGCATCATGTTCTTCGTAATACGTCCCCGTCAATTGTCTCGATGGATGCGGTGATTCTCAATTACAATTCATGAACGTACCACAGGTTTCTAGTCTTTTTATCTTCCGGCGACCCGCTGAACACCAATAAAACCAGGGAATGGCAGTCTTCCGAGAATAGAGCAGAGTCTAACAATGTTATTCAAGGCAGGTTACGCCCGGATCGCGAAATCCTTCGCGTTCCATTGCCTCCTTCGTTTTCCATTAATTCCTAGTTCCACTCGTTCCCGGTTTCGTTAGCATACGTCAACTCTCGGTTAATTACCTTGAGCGGGTTCACGGAGACCTGTCGCGTCGTTTCGAATCGAATCCGCGAGCAGAGCCCTAAATTTCTGCTCGTTATCCTTTCCGTGCCTTTCACGTCGTTACTCGGGCGCACGGTCATGTACTCTCGTTACACGCATGATTTGCGCGCGTGCGAACAAGCGTAGGAGAGCTACGTCTCCCTGGAACTTCGTACCGGTTCGAGCTCTTCGATAAGAGCGTAGCGTGATGTCACGCACGTTTCAAAGATGCCTTCAGGTTCTCGAAGACGATCTGATGGATCGAAAGGACAGTTACAACTTCAGCTCGATCTGCGTGTGCTTGTGCCCACGTTCTTGGTCTATCTTAAATCACGACACATCTGGAGTGTGTATCGAACAGGGATTTAAACGGCTTCGGGAGCTAACTCTGGGTATACTCCAAACTTAGCTTACGTTCGTACAACATTACGCTGCTGAACTGAACTCCCACTGAAGTCTAAAGCCTTGATCTACTATAAATGTTGGTAAAGCTTGTGTCTATATTCAACTTTTGGAATTTAAATTGTTTCGGGAGCTGGATCCAGATCTGCACGAACTTGACCTAGGTTAGGGAAAGTGATGGTCTAAACCAGAGGTCCCCAAACTTTTTTGTCTCGTAGACCACGTGCGAATTTTTTTAATTGTTACAAATTCATCAACTTCAAATGTGTTTTTGACAGCTGACACGGTGCTACTCACTTTGATAGGTTTAACTGTAGAGTGAAAAAGTTCATCCGAAAACACTAAAACTGTCTTAAAGAGTGAAAAGAAATTTTGCCAAACATTCGCTACGGACCATTCGTGGACCCCCATTTACATTTCATGCGCCCCTAATTTTTGTTTTCGCTGACATGGACCCGTTGCAGTTCGGAGTCGACCCCTAGAGGTCGATGTAGACCACTTTGGGAATCATTGGTCTAAACGGAAAGGAGACCTGTATCTGTTGTAGTCTAGAAACATAGATCTTAAATTTTGACAAAACTCGTACAGACCTGGTCTCGGACCTGCCTCAAGCTTGTTATAGATTAAGACAGGGCCTCGACTCGATCGATTCGACCTTGTCCAATTGAGAACTGGCCCAGCGGACCAAGCACCCGATCACGCGTTTAATTATCTCTCGCTCGTGAAGACGGAGGCTCGTTCCGACGACGGGATTCAGATAAGCGATGCTAGCCGAAGCTAAGCCGCTTCAGTAGTCCTACAGCCGAGGACGATCGTGAAATTACGAGCTGCTCGTCCGACAGTGAACTCCCGGAGCGTGACATTGTCACGGATCGTATTGCACGATATGCTCGTCTTCCGTAACCGTGGTTCGTGACTACGAGACCGAGCACGGTCAGGCTTGACGAGCTTAGGGTCTCGAAAGCGCGATATACTTGTACGTTCGCTGATAGACCGTCCGTCCAATTCTGCCTAACTGGCGATCAAGTGGTTTTTACGGTGGCACGATTGAAACCGGGCGTAAAACGGAATCCGCCGTGGCGGGTGACCCCGTGTGGATCGACTACTACTCTCCGGCATCGCGGTATCTCGCTGCCGGAAGTTAGTATGCTGGCAGCGATCCGCGAGACCTAATCAAGCAAATGGCGACCGGCGAGGAGGACGAGATGAAGCTGGAAATTCTGATCGAATGTCCGCGAGCTGAGCAGCGTGGTTTAATCGAGTGAGCGATGGCAACTCTGTCTTCGGGAACCGTGGCACCATTATTATTTATTATAGACGGGCCGAAGTCCTCTTACATAAATGTTTAGAATAGAAAAAAAAAGGAAAATAAAGAACTAGACGTATAATAACAAAGAAGGGACATGCACAGAAACTAATGGTACAAACGATATGGTATTATCCTATAATCCTGCGTAATTGTTTTTTAAAAGTTTGCAAAGACTCAGTAAAGAAATCAACACGATTATAGAGAGTGCTAGACTCTGCAATAATGCGATTTGTTGGATTAATTAATCCATAAGTAGATCTGGCTTTAATTAATGATTATTAATTAAATTATAAAAATCAAGCTCTGGTCGGATACTCTTATTCGGGCAGACAATGTTTCTAGGTTCATTGTGGTTAATATTGCGATGTAATCATGATCCCAGAATGACATTGGACTTTTTAGCTTATATGAACAAAATCGGAGAAATTTATGCTGTACTCTCTCGAGCATGATTTCGTAATTGGAGCTTCTCGGACTCGGAGTGGTATCGGGATAGGACTAACCTGTTCAAAAAAGCTGATGAAAACGCGTTTGAAAAATATATTTGAATCAATTCGTGACCAACTAATGTCATGAAGTAGAACTTGATGCCTAGGCTAGATTGGATCGATTGTACGAGCTCTGAGCAACACTTTCACTTAGCATTTAATACATTATCAAGATACATTTGATCAAGATGCATCTGAACTTTTACATTCGGCATCCAAGTAATAAGTATGAAGACTGTACTAAATTTTGTAACGTTACTTTCGGCCCCATTCCTCCGAAATTGGCGAACGAGGTCAGGCCAGGGTTCACCTGCCAGCAGGAAGCTTGTGTCGGGCCTGCCGTGGGCCGCGAACTCGGTAACACGGTAACGCCGTCATGAAAGTGGAATGAAAGGGCGGCGAGATGGGGGGCAGAGAGCAAAAGCAGGGGGCACGGAAAGAGAGAGGAGCCTGTGTCGACGACCCCGGGCCCCGGTAGACTGCACCTGCATCACCTGCGGCCAGGCTCCTCTCGTCTCCGACGATCGTCGGCTTCGTCGCCGTTCGACCGTGCCGCGAACTTGATCTTAGCCGTGAAAAAGTTGCTTGGCCATCTGCGCCGCCGAGGAAGAAGAATTCCTGACGTGTGGTGCACAGGCCTACGCGTCCACAGCCGCCCAAGGTCACGCGAGCGAGTACGTTAAACAAGAAAATGCAACACAGAATCCGCGGAATCACGCCGCTGCCTTCATCCTTCTCTCTATTTCTCTCTCGCTCCCAGTCTCTCTTCAGGCTCCCCTATCGCGACGAAGATCGCGCCAATGTCTTCCCTCGTTCGACGCGGCTCATTAACTACGTCTTCGTCGGCTGTCGCGACCTTCTGTGAATTACTAACCCTCCACGGGGTTTGGGGATCCCGGGTTCTTGGAATTTCTTGAATGTTTTAGTCCTGGGGCAAGCAGGCGGCCGATTATTGCGATCCTGTGTTCGTGGCGTGCGAATTTAGAGACCCTGATGGCCTGGCTAGATTTAACACTAGAACTACCTCGCCCGAAACGAGACTGATGTATATGTGTGCATTCCTTCGTGATAATAACAGGATTGAATTCAAAAATTTCTCATTCGTTGCCTTAAACAAATCCCTGTGGTAAATACGTAATTAGCACGCTATTAATTTTGGTTAATACGCATGTTCTCGTGCATTTCATAAATTCCCATTAATGCCATGCAAATATTAACGCATGTTGTAAATGAGTAAAAATCCACAATGTATTTAGTACACCTCATAAAAATGTCGGATTAATTTAATTCCCAGGTGAAATATTGGTCTACAACGAGTTCGCTTTCAACTTCACGTGGATAAATGGATTGAAATACAAAATAATTTGCGCGAGATTTACTTGGATTCGACACGATGTAAAGTAACATTTATTTAAATGAATGGATTGAAATACATACAAAATAATTTGCGCGTAGTTTGTGCTTGGATGCAACACGATGTGAAATAACATTTCCGCTATCATTTCGAAAATAAAAGCAATCAAGCGGTGCAAACAATCCATTATTTAAGAACCAGCTCATTATTCATCCTCTTTACTTCTACCAAAATTCGTCCGATTCGAAGCAATACAGAATCGCAAAACCCGCGAGCGCTTTTTTGAACCGTAGAACGATCTCCGAAAAGTTGATTGGTCCAAATAGAAACTACATAAAATATTGATTGATCTTAAAAACAAAACGTGGTTAATCGAACGACTCGAGAGCAACGTAATCCATTCTGAGCGACATATTCCCGTATAGAATCGATCGTCTACATATTTATTACACCATTACAGGTCTTGCCCGTTCTTACGGGAGTTTCGTAGCCGGTTGTAATTATTTTTAAGACGGGAAGTGTGTTTGGCGTAGGTGCGCGAAAGTCACGGAAGTCTCGGCGCCGAAGTTTCGCAGGGAGAGCACGCTTTATAATTGCTGCTCCGCTTATCTTGATCGATGAAAGGACCTCCTTATACCACGCCACCAATTGCGTCCTGTTGTTTCCATCGCGCGAGTGTAACGGTACCATGGTACACAATCCTCGCTCGGAAACCCATGCAACCTGTATCTACCGGGGCGTAGATCTTATCGGGGTACAAGTCGTGCACAAGCGAAGGCATGCCCGGCCGATCGTAGCCTTGGTTTTCATTGTTCAGTCTACGGGACACGTTCCAAACGAATCATTCTGCGAGTTCGTTCTACCGTTAGGCTGCTCTCAAAACTTCTACGAACCGGTTGTATCTCCGAGGCATTGTTCTTTTATCCGCGGTCGGGGCATCTTGGGTAAACAAGAGGACATCTTCCTTTGAAAATGCAGTAACTAGACCAATTTTTAGATTTTATATCGGGGAACCACTGAACCTGGAGGACTTTTCCATTCAGTTTTAGACATGCTCCCGCAAGGTTCACAAAGGGTCCAGCAAATTACATTTTTGATTGATATCGTGTGCAAAAGAAAGCTTTTAGGCTGAAAGATAATCCCCCAAAATTTTAAGTCGCTAACCTCTCATTTAAGGGTAATATGAGGGTAAACACCCTATACTTTGTAATTTTTTTCTCGGTTATCAATTAAGATATTAATTGACCTCCTGCATTTCATATTTTTTTCACAATTGTAAGTAACTTATTGAAGCGTTGTGGTTGCAAGCAATCCTTTGCGTGACACCTAGCAAAAGATTCAAGAACAATGTTCTGTTATAATAGAAAGTATGAACCTAGTCCCTTATTTAGCACAAGCGTGTCTATGCCACAATTAAACAAGAAAATCGCTTGGCGAAGCGATCGGCGAGGTAAAAGAAATATTTGTCGGCGTCCAGCGGTAGAGAGCGTCACCGTTTATTTTCCAGCGTGGAATGCTGGACCAGACGCCATGATATAGATCGTAAACCGATTGCTTTTCTCGGGATTCGAGGATGATGTCAGTCGCGTATTCACCTCATCGAGGATTTTATTCGCCTATTCCGCGTGTATCGGTTTGTAAAATTCATTAAATGTTCATGGGACATTTCGATTGCATACATTGCGCAGACAAATTGCTATCGGTAGACCGAGAATGATAAAATCTAATTGAACCAAACAATCCAGCGTGTTACAGAATTGTACTATTAGGACTTGCCCGTCCCTTCGGTGATGGTTTCCAAGAGATAATTCAATTACTTGCTCGCGATGGAGGTCCGAGAGCCTCTGCTAATATCCTGAAACAACACTGGTTACGAACAGCGCAATGAAAAGGTTTCCCGTGCCAAGTATCGGAGCCAGGAAAGAAAGCAGCACGCGTCCAAGTGGGGAGAAGCTTTTACCGGTATACATATAGCGAGAGGCATCTTCGCGAGAAGCAATCCGCTCGAGAAATTACACGCTGCCTAATTGCTCGCCTAATAGACCGCCAGGGTCATCGTGATCTCACGTTACTCGGCCGCCCATTTCCTCGCGGAAATGAGAAAAGACGATCGTCGCTTTTCCCCCTAACTGTACCGCTTCTCGCCTGACTCCCCCCTCCTCCTCTCGCCGGATTTGTTTATGCAGCCCGTTAATTAACCCCGATAATTAGCCTAGTACTTGGTATGCATTACCCACTTCGCCCGCTTCATTCTTCCTCGCTTAGAACTTCACTCGCGCGTGAGCCTACGAACGATTTTAGAAGGATTTGCAAATGTGTCGCTGGTTGCAAAAATTACAGAATAAGTATAGTTCATCTTGTTATTGTTCTACTAAACTGGACACAGAATGTAGTATTAGAAGAAACGTTTGAACCTTCCGGTTTCTAATTATTCAATTAACTTTATTTTCTGATTAAAATGAGTCCAAACGCAATTCAGGATCGAGTACAACTTTGATTATCCAAACCGGAGTTGTCTGAATTTTCCACCAAACCGTGTCACGTTTGGTATCTTTTCAATCAGAGAAAGTGTCGCGAGAATATATTGGTACGGGTTTTACAACAAAATGAAATTAATTAACATTACAACCCTGAATGTGTGTAACTCTGGATCAGACTGAAGCGAAATCCCGCGCGATTCATTAAAAGAACCTCGCGAGTTCGAGAATCTGGCGGTACTGGTCGAGCTCATCAGCCTCGCGAGCACTTTTCAGCGTTGATCCGCGAGCTCATTCCCGCGATGAAAGTCGGATCACCGTGGAATTTGAGCAAAGCGGTTCGACGGCGGATTCCGCACACGTAGATGCGCTTCGTATGCAAGTTTCGTCCGCTGTCCGGGCCTCTTTATTTCGAAAATTCCACATTCCTCGACCGGAATAATGGGCAGGACTCGTTCCGACGATTCATCCGCGAGCAATCTCGCGCCGACTGGAGCCCGCGAAGAGCGCGAAACCACGCGAAGAATGCCCAGGAGTAGTCGGTCCAACATTTTAATAAACTCCTGGCCCCCTTACTTCACCTCTCGGCAACTTCCCGAACGTCCTTTGAACACGGTTTAGCTCCGGACGACACGCAGCAGCAGCTTTGGCGAGAAGGACCTGGACCGGGCCGGGCCTCCGTGAGAATCGATCAAAGGACAAGATTGAGCGGGCTAATTGGCGGTAGGAGACTCGGCCGGAGTCCCGTTGATTGCTGTAATCGGTGACCCATTGTCGTTCTCTATTAAATTAGAAGGAACCTTGACGCGCGATACTCCGTCAGCAGTGATTCTCAAAATAGAATCGATACAAGTCCACGGTACAGCTGTCTTTCACCGGAAATGCCAGCTCAATAGCCGTCGTAATTGTCGCAGAGAAAAGCCTCCGGCCGAGCAACCCCGTTTAATGACTCCACCGGGGAGTTCTGTCCGTTTCCGGATTACTCGGACCATTTGGTAGACACGTTCAAAAGAGCTATAAACGTCGATTGCTGTATCACAAATTTTAGCAAAATAGGTTAGTCCGTTGGTGCAGAGGACGTGCGAGGAAGACGTCGGCTGACAGGTGCATTTGCGGCGTTGCATATCACACGATTCCAGCGAGGATACCTCCGTGCATAGGGGAAGACAAATTTCTGCCATCTGTTTGTCAAAGACGCTGTTTCGGGAAGAATACGTCATTCGCTGTAACTAACCTTTCGCGGAAATACCCCGGGAAATTTGAATCTAAAACGCGACTGATGTGTGCACCTCGCTTTATGATTAAATCAAGATCGAATTTATACAGTTTTCGTACGATTTTGGTAGCAGCGTGTGATCGGAATAAAATCGTATAACTTTGCCATTGCATGTATCCTGTTTCCAGGTGTAATTTAAAGCAGTCGACATGCTAGAAATATTTAAGGACCATCAATGTATTAGTTCCAGCTGAATAGAATTATTCAAAGAAGAATACAATTTTTATTTTATTAACATTTTTTATATTGCATAAAGATCCGCAGTCGAGTTATAAGTAAACTAATAAGTTAATCGCGCGCGATATTCAGTCGTCTATAAACCCTAATAGAAACGAATTACAAAACATTTTGTTTTAATGAAACATTATAAACTGAACAGCTGAAACAGTTTTAACCCGCTAAATTGGCATTTTCGGTCAGCGTGCGACGCCTATTCTCGTAAATACAAGAAACGAAGATAGAAGAGATATTAAACGTGAGACGATGCCGCTAGGAATGATCCCGGAGCACATTCGGTGGCAGGAACTATAGCCTGCAAACTTTTCGGTGAACCCCGTTAGCAAGCCCGATTATTTGCCTGTAATTGCACACAAAATCACGGTTCCACGGTAAACTCGGAGCGTGGCGGAGGCTTTCAGAGGCAGCGTCGCGTCTCTCTCCATTAAAGATGATAGTTGCCACCGCGAGCGCACCCTCCAGCGAAATAATTGAATAATTCAGGCAGAAGCGTCGCGCGCCAGTTTGCGGAGTGTCAGGGGCCCGCCTCGTGGCCGTGCGCAGGGGTTCTCGTCTGTTTCGGTGTCGCTTTTCGCGTCCGCTTGATACCGAAACCCTTCTTCGTGCTGGCACGGCGCTGCCGACTCGTTTTCGCGTTGAAAGGACACCCGATACGTGGCCCGTCTCGTTTAAAAGGACACTTAATCCCGCACGGACCGCAAGAGCTATTTGGGAACCATTCTTTCCCACTCGACGGCAATCTTCGTCGGTGCACGCTTCCCTTAACCCTTTGGACGCGAAGGATGAATGCGAATGTCATACCTGTTATACTAACTCTCTGTATCCTCGGGTACAGCGCTGTTTCCTCGGGCACACATTTGTCTGGGCTTTTCCCTGCTTTCGACTGAAACATCTCTAGAAACATTCGACATTGTTTTTCGCGAGCGAAACCACCGTAGACTTCAAGATTGCAGCTTTCCCTTCAAACTGAATCCGGATTCGTTACTGTACGATATTTTTTCTACAACATACCAACCATTCAAACATTGCTTAATGGTATGACCATGTATAACAACTCCTTAAAATCGAATTCTTACCTTACATGCCTATAATCTAATTGCTAATAATCTGCACAAGCCGCAAGGATACTCATACGACCATTCCGCCATTTACGGAGCCACTGTCGCGGATTAGGCCGCGGCGCATCAAAAGGCCTGGAGCATGGTCGTAGATTTTCTAAAGCCGACTAGTTTCCGCGGAAACTCCTTTCCGAGGAATCGATTGGATCGGGAACGCGGAACGATGTGGAACAAGCGTAACGCCCGCCAATTAGGGGCGCGAGCTTCTCGCGAGTGGTGCGCACGAGGAGCGCGACGATAAAATACGAATTATCACGGTGCCTTATCGCATATTAATCGGCGAGGATCGCTTAGGAGAACGGGGCTCCTCGACGACGACGACGACGACGGTAAAGGCGCGGCGGCGCGACGCAGCGAATCGTTGAGCGATTCGCGAAACTAGAGGCGGCTTGGTGGCACTTATCAAAGAGGGTGGTCCTCTCTCCGGAGGATGTGTCACTCGCGGCACCACTCAAATCAGATTCTGTTCGCTTAACGCCCTGTCAGTTCTCGCTTTGCAAGCGCGTTGCTCGCTTCAGGAATCACGTCGGCGTCCGTCAGGCCGGTTTATTGCATTTCCAGCGGGTTTCGTCTCGTTTTCACGGTTTGTTTCGCCCTTCATTTCCCGACGCCCCTCCAGCCCTGGCACGGGAACGAACCTCCACGCCGACGACGACGTTTCTTCGGCGTCTGCACGCCCCGAAGACGCCCGGCGTCTGACACTTTTCCCCGGGTCCCGTCACCCTTGTATCTTTCTTCGGCTTCCGCCTACTCTTTGTCGTCCTCTCCTCGTCTTCGTCCTTCCCCATTCCACCCTCTGTTCATCCCTTCCTCTTCGTCTTCTCTCTCTCTCTCTTTCTCTTCCTTCCTTCCTTCCTTCCTTCCTGACTGCCGTCAACTTTGACACAAAGAATTCGTCTCTTTTAGCCCGTCAAACTTCGCGCCGTCTTCAAACCTCCTCATCCTTCTTCTTCTTCGACCTCGTCTGCTTCTTCCCCCTCTTCATATTCAGCCGACAATCGGATCAATCCACGCTGAAGGGAAATTTATAACCCCGCGAGGGGCTGTATCGCGACGAGATAACAACCTAGAGGTGGTAACTCGGCCACGCTCTGCCGCTAGTTGTTTTACTTATTGAATTTGATTAGCCGATTAGATTAGACGTTTCGTTGGGGAGATCCGGTTACAGGATGCCGGGCTAACAATCTTATTTAACATGCTCCGCATCGCTAACGAGCAGCCTCAATGTTTCTGGAAATGTTCCGCTTAATTGGACCCGATTGACCTGTCGGAAACACCGTGTAGTATACACCCCTTGCGCCCGGCGACTCCGGGACTGTGAAAAATGATTTCAGCTGTTCGAGACAAATCAGTGACTTTTTCCAACGGACTTTTTGGAAGATGATATCTTTTCTGTCACCCTTCGTCTTACAATTTAATTCGTCGGTTTCATATTATAACATACCGTTCTGTCTGTCACTCTAAATATCCTCGTCAATGGGAAATAATGTAACGTGACTACGTTGTTACTGCATAGATTCATTTATGTGGGCAAGTTAAAAATAATCAAGTTTCACGGTCGGAACCTATGACGTCTCCGAGACGTCTTTTTAGGGCATGTGGTTAACTTAAATGTTATATATGGCTCTTCGGTGTTATTCTTCGGTTTTAATTTAAGTTTTACAAACCCTTATCGATTCTTTGATTTCTTAATTCTCGATTCCCTTTATTTTATCCAATGTGTTGTTGTTGCTAGAAACAACAAACTGTGCGCGATACAACAACGATCTTTATCCATTCTACCTCATTCAAATTAATAACACAGTAAAATTACGACGTTCAAGAACCAATATGCCGCATCGAATCAAGCAGGAAACATTCGTGTTAGAGAACCACGTCTCCTTTCTCTCCCCTTTTCTCGGTCTCTTTATCGAGGATTTAAAAAAATCTTCGAGGTCGTTAACGTCGGCCGAATAAGCCGCAAGAGGTTATTTTTGTTTCGCCGCTCACGTTTTTATTCGCCATCGGGAAACGCCTTCCGGGAATACTTTTTCCCGTTGCACGCTATACTTTGAACGGATGCCAATTTCTGATTCTCGTGCTTCTGAAATGTCATTTCTCGATCCGAGCAGCTTTGATCTTTTGCATACATATTATTTACTGTTCTCTGCTCAACATGAACCTGCGTTTTCATAAATACGTATCACATTAGGGTGGCTCTTATTTTCGACTTTTAAATTTCTTTTACGGCACCCCCCAAGGTTGTTCGAAATAAATAAATAAAAAATCTGTGCGAAGCTTGATCGTAAATAACAGTCACCCTGGTATTGCATATTAATTTTTGAAAATGGAATGGATGCAGCAATGTACTTAAGGCATTGTAGTTCCTTTAGGTCTAGTTCTTGTCGACTGAAAAAAATATGTTTGGGTACCCCAATGGTGCAGTGGAATGCTATTAAAATTGCAAGAGGATTGGTTCAACGCATTTCATATAACAAATTCGCAACGATGTCCTCTTGGAACGTCGGATTGGATATCGCTCGAGCGGTCACGCGCGAAGATCCGCTTCTTCGACTTCTACGCGGCGTCTCGACGAGGATGCGTGACTTGATGCACGCGTGTATGCGTACGCATATGAAATTGCCAAGGCACGAAGCTTAGACGGGCGAAAAAGGAAGTCGAGTGTCGACGGAATGCGACGCCGGTATGCCGTCGTTCTCTCTCTCTCTCTCCATCTCTCTTCCTCTCGCTCGTGCACGCCGCCGCTTTATTTGCTTTGCAGGCGCCTGTTGCTCTTAATTGAATCCCGTTTCGCGCGGCTGCCCGGGAAAATTGCAGCTTTTCCTTTTTCGAGCTGTCGGGGAAATTTGATATTCCCCTTATTGGCTGCGAAAATCTGTGCGCCGTGGCGCGCGCCGTTCAAAATTCCTTTGTCCCCTCGTTCCCGAATGAAAGCTGAATGAAAAATCTTTCCGATCTGGAAAAAAGAGGCAGTCTCTGTTTTTTTCCCCTCTTCCCGGTATCGGGGAACTCGTCTCGAGTGTCCTCCACCTGGAAGTTTTCGGGAGACTCGTCGATCACATTTTTCCTCGTTTCCCTGACAGAGCACGGCTTCCCCTAGTCTTCAGTCATCGATCAGGACTCGAAACTTCCGAAGCAGTTTAATAAATCCTCGCGTTTAACCCTCGGCGAACGGCACGCGGCCCAGAATCACCCGATGTGAAAGTTTATTACACGTATTTTCTGGAAGGATGGAAATTATAACACTCGAAAGCTGCGTAAGCATTCTGTAATAACGAGGAGAAAAACGAATAAATAACAAATCTACGTAAATATTCGTACTAGACATTTGAATACACAGTTAATAATGCGTTGAATAAAAAGAAATTCGTTATCAGATTTCACATTTGATGTGCGTTCTCATGGCCACCGAGAGGCCACCTAAAATAGACGAACCTTGACAAATATATATTTATAATTTTCGACACAGACATTTATTCAAGCAGAAACTTCTCAAGTCAGTACCACATAGGATGACGTGTTTATAATAAAACAACGAAAAGGCTATCGAACCGTTGCGCGTTGAAGAGGAGAAAAATTAGAAACATTCAAAGTGTCGGCCAGCTTAAGCTTGTAAATGTTACTTCGAACAGATTGAAAAATCTTTTTACGAATTCCTAGGAACCTAAGACTTAGCAATATTTAATGCAGCCGCATTTATTTATCCGAACGAGCTCAGTGTCAATTGTATTGACAATGGGTATCCGATTATTGAGCTTCTATCAACTGAACTATAGCAAAGAAATGCAAGTAGATTAGACCCTTCAGTTGTTGAAGCTACATTGTGCGCCATCATGCGACGAGTTTAGCGGATGAGAAGGGGGGTTGTGACGAATCTAGGGGACGGATGGGGATCGCCATAGAAGAGGCGGCCGGCCGATGTTCTCGTTTATTTCAAATCAGATCCCCGCGAGGTCCTTCCTCGGTTATGAATGAGGCTCAAAGGCGTTGTTCGAGGAGCTCGCGAGCTTGTGGAGGGGCCCGTGCCCCCTTTTGGGCTCGGCGAGCAAACACACGGGATTATTAAACCGTCTACGCGGCACCGAGACGTTTCATCTTTGATTGGCCTCGACGTAATGGGAATACCCGTTCGATTCGAAGTTCGGCCGAGGGTGATACGCACACCGAAGCCTTGCTTCGGCTTCCCAATGTACACACTGTAGGGCCCGATCTTTCCCTCGGCACACACCGGTTGCCTTTAATATTACCACTGTGTTCGATACTGATGAGAGCTTTAATTATGCAATTCGGGGTGCCGTGGAACTGGGATCGGCCGCGTGTAATTACGTGTCTCGCCCGACCGACCTATCTACGTTCCATACAATTTTTAATACGACAGAAATGCGCGATTTCCTGGGTTAAAGTGGAACTGCTTTATGAGAATCTGCAGGACCCAGAGCATAAAATAATTTTTTACGTAATTTCGGAATTGTTAAACCCTTTGAGGACTACTAACGAGATCAGGGCTTAACCTTTGACTACCTCCATGAGCCTTGGTAGATCCCAGCTATTTATACACCAGACGGGTTAAAAGGCTTTTCCTTGGATCCTCAGGGATCACTTCATCCCAACAAAATGCCCAACTGGCATCCACCATAGGAGAAGAACGTTATCGGGAGCGATCGTCAGAGTCCCCCTAACAATAATCGGGAATGCGATCGGCGATAGTCAGTCGGCAGTCTCGTGACGCGTCGAAGGGTCTCCATAAATCATCGTTCACGGGGTACGCGTTCGACAAGGTAGAGCCGTGGAAGGTTTCGGGGGTGCGCAAGGAGCAAGGACCGCCGAAAAGAACAACGGGGCTTTCAAGGGAATTGGAGTGGCCACCGATAGGTCGGTTTTGGCGATGAGGAAAAAACGCGAGAAGTCACCGACGAGGCACGAGAGAGCCGTCCAATCCATTAGGAATGGGACAACGAGAGCGTGGCGGTTCGCCTTGCAAATATTTGCTACATAAATCCGGCTGGCGAAAACGATCGTCGGAGCCCGACCCCCGCGGCGCTCGACATTCCTCTTCGCTCCTCGTACCTTCTCCCGAGGATCCTGCACACGCCAGGCTCTCCGGGCGAATCCTGCTGGGAACAACTTCGAGAACCGACGACGAATGGAAACACGAATATCGGGTTACAGCCGCGAAACACAACGGAAGCCGTACCAATTTGCATACGAGCCGGTCCCCTTTTCTTCGCGCCCCCGCGAAAAAGTGTCGGCGACGCGACACCACGCGACGCCGTCTGGGAGCAGCGTACGGCTGCAGTAGTTTGAAACACGGACTGCTGTGGCATGTTTACTGTTATCGATTATTGCTCGTTCACTGGGTCAATTACGGATTCCGGCCGGGCAATTTGACCGTGAGAGACCGCGAACGCAAACATCGACGAACCCACCGCGTTCAGTCGCTACTCGTAATTGTGGCCGCTTTAATCATCGCGCGAACCTTGCTTGTTGCGAACCGCTAATTGCAAGCAGTTTCCTCCAAACCTCTTCCGAGGCCTTAACATCTTCTTCTAGACGATTAGCTGTAGAAGCTGATTACTTTATAGGGTAACTGTACAATTTATTTTAACATTATTCCTAATTTGTCATGAAATAATAATAATACGCGTAAACATTTTATTTATTATTGTAGGGTGGTGATGCCGTGTAATGCCGTTGTGAACTCCGCTGAATATATGTAGATATTGGGAACAGTAACGACGCGACGTCGTTACCGGTATTGATTGCGGCTGTTAGATATTATTATGAATTGCGATTTGGAATGTGTCGGTGGAACGATAAAGACGTAATTCTCAGACGGAGATTAGCAACGACGTAATTCTCAGACGGAGATTCGTTTAGTTGAGTTAATTCGTTTAATTGTATTCAAACGTAAAGTTATACGTTTATACTTTTATACCTTTATCCTGGTTAACTTATGTATTGTTGAAACCCTGAAGTCCCAGCACCCAGGTACCCAATCCTCCACCTGCCCAGTACCCACATACCTGGCCTGATGACCATTCTCCCATTTTTCACATGCATCTTGAGCGATCCTCCTAACCACCTGAACCTCAGACAGACTCTCAGACCTCTAGCTCAAGCCTAAGTAGATCGGTGTAAGTCGGTTTCCTCCGCAAGAAAAAGGCGGGGTAACTCGATTCCGAAAGTTGCTCGACACCGTGGAACGCGCGTCGCGTTCCAACCGGGGAATTTGCACGGCAAATAAGCGGCTCGGCCATCGCGTGTACATAGCGTGCTCGGAGAAGTACAAAGAGAGGTACGGAAACGGGAAAAGAAAATCATTCGATTCCTCGTCGTCGGTTCTTCGGAGTTCTCCGCACCGCGCCGCTCCCTGCACCGTTCCGCGCCGTTCTACACCTTTCCGCGCCCCTTCCGCTCCCGCTCCCGTGCCGTTTTCGTGTGCCCTTCATTCCCCCAGCGTCAGACGACCTTCAATTTCCGGCGGACGAGAGCAGAAAGCCCGTTTGCACGATACCCACGGCAGGCAGTTCGCCTCGAAACGGTGCCTCGGTTGCTAACAGCTACAGAACGCTGGCTAATTGCGCGAGTCAGGGACGCGCGATGCCTCGGACGGGGCTAAATTAATTTCGAACTTAATTGCGCCCGTCCGAATCGAATACCCGACGGCCGGTTAATTGATTCCGCGAGGATTCGTTAGCTTTTTCCGGACCTGCGGCAGAACTGCCTATCCTCGCGATTCTGACATCCCGATCCGACAAGCGAATCGTGCTTTCAACGGGAATAAATTATTATTAACCTCGTCGGTGAGGTAAGAATTTTTAAAAGGATTGTGTGTCGCGAGTCGTTTTCTCGATTGAAGCTAACATCCTTTTGAAATGTACACTATCGGCCAAAAGTTTCGAATCACTTGCTGATTTTTGTAAATATCGTATATACCGATGAATTTTGAAATGCTCCATCGTTATTATATCAAATATTAACTTATCTAAATAGTACTTATATATTTATTTAGAATTGAAGTTTCTAAACAGATTGCAGCAATTTCTTATATCTATAATGCTCTTGCATAGTTTATATACCCAGTCTCTTTTCTAAAGAGACATCTTTGGCAACTTGTACAAGCAGCATGGGAAAACATCAAATCAGAAATTCAATCAGTATTCCTTGATAAATAAAAAAAATAATACAAAATGTGAAACATATTACTCGTAAGTCTTTTGACAAATAATTCTTCCTTGGTTGCACCAAAGGCATTTAGTTTTTCTTATAAAGTTCCGAAGCGTTCAAAAATTGTCTTCCTGTTTTAAAAACTTTTTGCACGACCGTCGTTGTATGTAATGCTGGTAAAATATCAGAAGTTCGTGATTTTGGGAGGTACAAAATATCCTATGTACAGGATACTACGTACAAAAGTTCTCAATTACTTTCAGAATCATAAAACAGATGTAGAAACATCCAGCGAATTTTTTTTGGCAGATCCAATACGTTTCAGATCGTCGCCCGTTCGTGTAAACATCTGCTTTGTCCGAGGCAGCGCGCGTTTTTCGCATAAACAGTTGCATTTCCCTGCGAAATAAGGGGACCGAAGACTGACGGGTATGTCGTGCATATCGAGACCGTTAATTAATTAAAAAGCACACACGGCCCCAAGCGGTGATTCGCTCGGAACAGCCAATTACGGATATTGGAGAATAATGACGGCAACGAAGGGAGAGCTGTCGGCCGCTGTTACTCAATTAGCAACAATTATGATGCCGGGAAACAATAACGCGCGCGCCTCCCTGGTCGCCGGGAATCCGTCCGCCGCGCCGCGCCGAGCGAGAACGCAACGAGCGAAAACGCGTCGACGGGAATATCGAGGACGTACGGGGGTTTGGGGCGTCGATCGACGTCATTGTGGAATGCATAATTACAAAAAAAGCATTTTCGCCATTCTCCGCGATTCATTCTCTGCCGGGAAAACGGCAATCGATGTCGACGCGCTGCACCGCGCGGATCGAGATGGACAAACACGGGCCGAATGAAAGGAAAATGAGCGTCGCTTGGCCATTGTGGTGGAAAATAGAATGAGGAAGACCGAACAGTTTCGATAATCACGTTCCGTTTTCTATTAAACTTTGTCATGGCTCTCCCGCCCGCTGCTCCGAATAATTTTATGAAACAACCTCGTCATTTCTGATGTCTGTTCAAAAAGGTTTCGTTACGAGTGGTCCATAACAATAGTTAATAAACAAATCCTGAAATTTGTTTATTATAAGAGACCACCAAGAGACGATTATATTGACTTCGCAAAGAAAGATTCTGGACATTATAAGCTTCGTGAAGTTCGAGAAATTTTGAATAACGTGGCAAGAAATGATGACAATTTCCTCGTGAAAACTAAAGCGGTGTATACAAGAGAATTTTCTTCCTCGGCAAAATTGAATGAAATATCGCGGCAAAGTCGGTAAAATCGTACTCCGCAACAACCGAAGACAGCCGAACAAAAACAAGAATTTAAGTTCCGAAACAAAGTTGGTTTCTAATCCACGGCGAAAACAGCGAGAAAGAAACGACGGGGTTGGAAAAAATTGAAAGACGTGCAGCTGAGTGAACGCGCAAACGAAAGAAAAAAGAGAGAAGAAGTCAGCGGTGAGGTAACGACGGTGGGAGCTGCAAAAGAAGCAGAACAGGTGACGGGGGCGGAGGGGTGTATAAAAATTAAAAGTCGATAGTTAGACAAAACTAAACGGAAGACGGCGGAGTAAAAAGTCATGGCTCGGAAGACGGGGCGGCGCGCTGCGGAATAAAAGAAGAAACGCAGAAGAAAGGAGACGCGAGAAGGAAAGTAAAAAAGGAGGAGGAACAGAGCGAAGAAGAAAGAGGGAGAGGATGGAGGTCGCTTGTGCCTGGCAGTACGTCGAAAAAAGAGGGTCGGGATAAATGAGTTAAGTTAGAGCGACAGAAAGGGGCCAACCTCTACCAGGCGCCGTGTCTGTCCAGATTGCAGCTCGTGGACGGAAGAGGAAGAGAGCGAAACGAATCGCGGAACAATAATGCTTAGAGCGCCGGCTACGATTAAAGTATTTCCCTTTCACGCCGGAATAAGTAAGGCGCGTAGCTTTTTTCCCTCTCGTAGCCGGTAATTCGATTTTGAAAATGAAAAGGCTCGACACCGGTGCGCCTCTCGATATTTCATCGGTGCCTCTCCTCTTCTATCTCATCTCTCATCCCCCAGCGATATCTTAAGGATAAATCTCGTTTGCGAATTGTATCCTTTCTGCCTTTGCAGAGCCAGCCGGCCGACTTATTTTTCCATTTCCGACTTTTCCGCGTCCGGGCAAATGAAATAATTCGGATCAAAGCACGTTTAAGGCGCATCCGCCAGATATCCGAGACGAACGTTTCTTCTCTCGCGAATCTCTCAGATTTGATCTCGCGAACTTCCCAAGCGTAGTTGTATCACTGCTTATTCCTACCTAATTAGCCTGCTACCTTTCTACCACAAGAAAATGTGGACACGCACAATTTGAAGCATTACGGACGAATTAAGAAGACTTAAGAACATCAGTTTATTAATTTCAGCTCGATAGGATAATTAAAAGAAGAATACACTTTTTATTTGGCTCCTGTGTCCTGCAATCAATGCAAACATTTTTTATTTTGCATAAAATAAAAAAATTTATTCTTGATTTTATGCATTTATGTAATTTAAAGCAATAGGCAGGTTAAAAGATCTTGAGAATCTCCAATCCCTCCGTCTAACAATTTTCAGGAAATTTACATGAAGTGATGCAAAATAGAGTGAGCACATCGATGATTTAAGTGTCGTGTCGCATTTTAGAGTTCTAACTTTAGTGGGAGCATATATCAGCGAAGGTACCAAAACAGTGAGATGATTCAACCTGGTCAAGAGTATATTACTGACACGAGCACGGATACCCGACACTCTGAACGTAAATTACTATAGCTATGTTATTTGAAATAACCATGTCACCCGACATGAAATAAGCGAGCCGACCAAGCACGCGTCGCGTCGCACGCAATCGAAAATCGCATCCACTATAACCGCGACAAATGACAGCCGACCTACAGCTTCCGGGGGCCAGGAATCTGACTTTAAAATGAAGACGTCTCCGCCCCCGGAGAGGGACGGCGTGCTCCGAAGATCACCCGGCCGACACTTTTCGGCTCCTCTTTCAACGCGGCTCTTCCCCGGAATAATACAATCCGGAAAGCCGAGCAGACACTTCCTGACGCGTATTGTTTTACACCGACACGGACGAAACTGCTCTTCCGCTTTCGAACACGTTCCGTCCCCGCACTGCTAGTTCCAGTATAAAGCCGCCGAGCGTCTTCTTCTACATAATCGTGTATAGACCTACATTAGGGTATAGGCTAAAATTGTTCCATTTCATGAAGAAATTATACAGTAAAAGCTCCTTCGTTGTCCAAAGGCCGGGGGTTTCAGCGGACAACGGCCGTGCCCGGACACTATTTTTGATTTATGACTGCGTCTTCAGTGAAACGGCTAGTTAAATGACAAAGAAAAGCATTCGCAGTCAACTGTCTCGCTTTCAAAAACTCCTTATTTCCTTGCCATATTCCTTTCCTATTGTTCTCCGTTCTGCGCGGGTCTAGACCAGCGTTACCATATTTTTCTCTCGCCAGGCCCCTTACCCTTCCGCCTCTCGCCCACTCTTTGCACTCTTCTCACTAACGCTGGCGTACGGTGCGTGTTCAGTGGGAAGAGTGGGGCAGCACAGGCGGGCTACGCTGCGAAGCTGGGCCAGAGGCGGAAGGGTAAGGGGCCTGGCGAGAGAAAAATATGGTAACGCTGGTCTATACAGTCCTGGGACACATCCGGCGACCAGATCCACGCAGGCCTAATCCTCTCGTTGACAGGCAGTGGAGTGGGTAGGCACTGGACAACGATCGTGCCCACGATTCAGGACAACGAAGGAGCGATTACTGTATATCTAAAATTGTAGATCAATCGGATCCACCGTAATCTACATTATAGTAGATTCTTCGATCTATGTACAAAGTTTAATTTTCCTTGTTTACGTTAATCTGTCTGTCGCTTTTGGTGATGGGAAAAATGTGTCGGTAACATTTCACATTTCGACCACCCCGCGCCGCCTCGCAGATTCCTCGCGCGCCTTCGGATTCGCGTGGTTCATTCCCGGCGTTCCTCCGGCGTCGGCCAATTAATCGCGCCTCGGTCCGAGGGGAAAGAAGGAGGAAAAAATAAAAAAGGAAAAGAAGAATCCAGGTCGCGGGTTCGAAGGCCCGCGTTAATGGCTAGCGCCTCGAGTCGGCTCGTTAATGGCGCGGCGCCCTAAATCCCGAGCAATTATTTGTCTTCGGGCCGCGAAGCGCGAATCAGAGATAACGCGACGAACAAACAGTCCTCTCTCGAGACACGGAGAAACGCAACCACCGGCTAAGCCAAACCGCAGCCGACGGTAAACCGTCGACGCTGTTTTACCGGGATGACCTTTGTCCAGAAGAGGATGCACGGTAAACACGGATTAGAACGGAGGCTAAGGTCTGCCGTATAATGCAGCCTGGGCTTGTAAAATTAATGTTATTTAGTCTCGGCCCGGTGAGCACGGTGTTATTTAGTCTGATGCTTTTCAGGTTCAGCAAGGTGTGGGCGTGACTTAATGCCTGTTTGATAGAGTTTACACGTCGGATTGTTTGGATTTGGTAGTATCTAGCCTAACGCCCGTCCGAGTTTAGCATACCGTGGCTCTGCGGCTTAATCTGGCCGGAATATTTCCTTGACCTAAGAAAGTTCTAGTTCAGTGGCAGTGGGGCCTGGACCTGCCCTAATCCTGGATCAAGACTCCCACTGAAGTGTTACGGAGTGATACGAAATTCGAAAAAGCTGTCAAATCTTGAAACGATGGAGTTCGGTTATGCTCAATCTTGTGCAGTTTGCACTATGATCAGTATTTTTGCTACTCACCGAGCCCAATCATCCTTAACATCGCCATCCTTTGATTTGGAAATTCAGTCCTGTTCGTCAGTCCCTTTGTCTTCGATTCCCACACTGAAGTAACTACTTGCCAAGTCTGCCACCACCTGGGAAACTCCCAAAAATTCAAGTTTCACACTTCCTAAACTAAGTACAACGCGTGTACGCCACTCTGCAAGCTGAGGAGCCCTTGGCCGCACCCTAGCGAACCAAAACACATCGTCGGTACTTGCCATATTCCCCTAGTGTCTACAGTCAACGGCTTCTTGCCTTAGCACCCTCTACCAAGCGAACACCCTTCGGGGTGGTAGTTTATGCTCCACGCAACCGAGGTTTAGCCGTTGGCGAGAGAAAACTGCTCGTAGCGCAATTAAAGTTGTTACACTGTAATCAAATCGGTGATTAATATACAGGGTGCTCGTGGCTTCCCTCCTGTAGTAGAACTCAGCAACCGGTAGTGTATAGGTTCACCCTTGTTCATGCTCTTCCGCCCTCTCGGAAAGGGATAGGTTCGCACGTGACTCATCGGAAAGGGATAGGTGCGCACGTGCGCACGCACATTTTAATTCGAGCACCGGACCAGCGGCGGCTTGCTTTATTATGCGTGCGGCCAGGCATACCGCTATCCCAGGTACCGTGGAAAAGTGCGTGCCCGGACCCAGGGAGCACTGCGAAACGAGAACGTGCCGATGGCTCGGTCTCACGCGAACCCGCGGAAACTTCCCTAACGAACCCATCCCGCGAGTATTATCGCGTCGGCTGCGTTTCCACGAAGATCCGACTCCACAGGCCAGAAGCAATTGCCTGCTATAATAGTCACTTCGCCGCGATTAGCGTGATCATCGCAGCGCGGACCTTCGCCGAGACACGCTCGACTTTTCCGCTACAATCATTCTCTGCAAAAACGAGCGCTCGGTATTTCTGACGCTGTGTACCATTTTTCGATTCCGAACTTTTACATTGAAAATAAAACTGCTGCTTTTATAGCTGTACGAAGATAAAGACATTGAAGACCCTTAGTATGTTTACTGCAAGTCTCAACCAATCACGGCAAGAATCATTTGCACGAAGATCAAGAAATGAACAACAGTTTAAAAAATCATCCCTAACTAATTTATTAACGCAAACTCTGTCGGACAGTGTGTAACTAAAAATTCTTTAATGCGATGTATTGTATTATTTAACAGAGCTTGTACACTTTTAATATGCAATAAATATCTATCTATATACGAAATTTTAGAAATGTAAAAATTGCGGCTGAGTTGTCTTTGAATTGTACTACTGAATTCCGCTCCACCTCCTTCGATATCATGTTCTCCTAATACAAAAGTCAACTTTTAAGGAAATCATTCGAAAAGCTCGAAAATTGAGTTTTGTATTAGGAGAACATGATATCGAAGGAGGTGGCACGAATTTCAGTAGTGCAACTCAACGACAAGCCAGACAGTCGAAAATCATCGAAAATTGTCAAAAATTGCCGAAGACTCAACGATAATTCAGGCGTCACAAAAGTATTCAAGGTAAAGAAAGGGAAGGTGTGTAAAAAGAGGAAAATAACTTTGTTACTACAAAATAATGGTTGTACAAAAGTTTATTGCACACTTATATAAGTACAATACATTACAAATAAAAAAGACATGTTTAAAATTAAAACTAACAAACTTAAAACGTAGTAGGATTTAATAAACAAACTACCATGTCACACGATCCTCTTCTTGTCGTCTTATAGTGCAAAATACGTGTAGTACTTTATGTATTATAAAATGTCATTGCGAAGATATCTTTCGACTGAAACAGTTAGGAACAGCTCGCGCATAGTCTTTTTGTCAGAAACAGTTATCCCGTTGGAAGACGCGGCGAACAAGGCGAACTTGGAGGAATTGTTAGTACTATTTCGAAGACCACGAAGTTCGAGGTTCCATTTGGTGAGTACTACGTTTCCGCTGTAGATTTAGAAGTCCGATAGTCCTTCTCAGATCGTGCAAACTTGCGGATGAAGTACATTTAAGCGCCACTTTCCTAGTGTAGTCACGCTCTCGAGCGGAATTAGAGGATACCTCGAAGCGTTTAAGCTTTAAAGTCATCTTTTTATGGGGACGAGGCGTTTGGAATGAAAAAAATCCCTGGGAACCAAGTCGGTTGGACAGTCATCGGATTAAGCTTGATACACTCGCGGTGTTACTTTGCTCGTTTCGTTCTAGTTTACCTTAACTTCGCTCTTAATCCTTTAATTGCTACCGCTTCAGGATGTTTTTATTTTGGATCGACCTTATGATTCTTTATTGTTCGCGGTGCTTTCTGACTCTGTGTCGGCTGTACCTGTTATTTAAAACGTCTTGCATACATACAGGTTGAACAACACTGGCTTGATCATCTTGAAGAAATTCGTTTGCTTTTTTATGACAGCAGAAAAGAACAGCATTAAAGAACTTCAGAATGTCGATATATTATTATGAATTTATTAAGATTATTAAGGAAGCTTCTCTATGATGTTTATTTTGTAAAAGGATCGGCAGTCCAGTTGTTAATATCTAGAACTCTATATTCGTTTTGGTAATTGCGCGACGTCATTCGATCCAGGAAACCATTGTTACTGGACGAGACAGAGAATCTCGTTGAAATGAACAAAACCAGCTGCGTATCCGGAAATGTCCATATTTCGCGCAACGATCCATCACAGTCGAATCGGTTTTAGGGGAGCAATCCTTCGCGAGGAAGATTGAGCCGGCCTATCCGCGAAATCTCGCGTCTCTAGTAAATATTGATGTAACAGCCCGGCGCTATCTGAATATTGCGATCGATCTATCGCAGAACGGGGCAAACATCATTGCGCAAACACAGACTTTCCGCGTACGTTTGCGTACCTATACGTACTATACGCAGGCGCGCACCTGTATTAATTCCATAATGGAAAGACACGTAATTAATCCGGTGACTGCGGTCACTCGTGCGCCGACGGGGAACATGTCCTGGCCAACGACGCCGCCGACAAGTCCGGTTGTTGCGAATCGCCGAAACGCGTCGGCAAACACCGACGCGAATTTTTTCCGGCAGAATTCGTTACTCGCCGCGTTAAACCTCGTTCGCGCTTCGGGAGTCACGTCACGCGGTCCGGACAGGAATAACAGCGAAGAAACTTTTACTCTTCCCCTCGTTTAGTCGCTTTCGATGCTGCCTGCCGCGAACTGTCCGCGCAAAAACCAAGCCAGATCGAGATCGAAGCTTCGCTTTTCATCTGTACGTTTCCTAAAAACCGGTGCACGAAATATTCTACCATCGGCGCACTACGTCCGGGCCGGCCAATCTGCCAGTTAATTTGGTAGAAATCGGTATTTAATGCATCTACTTTAAGGAATTACTTCCTAAATGTTTGGCAATGCCGAAAATGTCGATATTATAATGCAGTTTAATAAAAATTATAATTAGAACCAGCAGATCGAAAAAATTACTAATTTTCTTTTGCGAACCACATGCAGAACCTATTAAATATTTTGTAAAAGAATTTTCAAAATTAAGAGCATTTTCTTACCTTGAAAATGCATACATAAAATTTAGAATTAGTTTTTCTCCAGGCTGTTTTGGCATCATTTAGGAGACTGAAAAAGAGACAAATGCTTCTTTCGAACATTTCTCTTTAAATAATTTTAGTGGCATTGGAAGATTTTTTTATGGATTGAAACCACTGCAGAGTTAAAGATGGAAGAGTCTCCCCTTCATAATGACCTCTTTAAACTTGATGTACGATTTTTTCCACTTCGTTTTATTCGACTTCATGTGGCAGCGTGTAACCTACTGTAACAATTTAACTACCGGAACCGTCAAAATGATGGACTTCGTGTTTTACGGTGGCGAGATAATAAAAATGCTTTTCTAAGAATTTCTTGAATAAATTCTTTTACTAGAGCGTATAAAACGCATAATAAGGATCGCACGAAATCAGCGTAAATACAGCCTTGTTTCTTCTGTAAAGCAGTATAAACTAGTATAACATTCATTTCACTGGATAAATCTCTTGGTAGACAATTCGTAGAATTCGCAGAAAGCGTCCATGCAATTAAAAAAATATTTAACACAGAAAATTTATAAGAAAAATTTGATGATCCCACGTAGTCTCCTTTAAATCCAACATCCAAAGTTGGTTTATAATACAATTTCATGGTGGTGTTCAAGGATTAAGGAACGAGGAGAGCGTAAGCTCATTTTTTGGGATAAACACGAGCCTGATTGAGAACCTCGGGTAACTATCTTCTCGCTTTCGCCATCGTTGAGCGAGTAGGTGTCATAAGCGCGAAGGAAAAGGTGTTCCGCGACGAACGTCCATGATCGATCACCGTCTAATCTCTTTACCGGATAAACGTGTCTCCGTCTGATAACGAGATCCTTCTACGGAGTGTTTTATGGGTCCTCGGCGACCGTTCAATTGCGCCGGAACAAATTGCTCCTGCTCACTGAGTGGAAACCGCAATTTCAATTTCTTTTCCATTTTATCCATCTTTGTCTCAAAAATCTCAAAACTCAAGCGTTTCAGTTCAGAGAACGTTTCCCTAATTCCAATTCGTCTTACTTCGCGAAAGAATGTCCTTCTAACTAAACGATGTGTGTTCATGCAAAAATTGTTTGGGACAAGGTACGATGCTTTTTAGCGACGACTTAATAGTGGAGCGGCGTAGATCGAGGATAGCAACGAGGTGAACATCGCGGCAAAATCAAACCAATGAATAGCGGTGCACATATGTAGAAACAAAAATCACAGCTGCTCACCTCTATGCTACGCTCACCTCGCCGCTCCACTATATTCTCGTGCTTACAGTCGCCATTCAATGACATACACCGGGTGATTTTTGTGACGAGCGATCCGAGTATCGGGGCTCTCTCAGCCGCGAAGCAGATTTCCGAAGAGCAGCTTCGCAATTTAAATCTGGGTATCGCGAGTCGCGTTTCGCGCCGGCGACCGCCCCCCCCCCTCCATTAAATATTAGTTTTGAATTCGACTACGCAAATTCGAGAAGCGCAGCTCCGCCCGCGTTGGTCGAGCAAACGTGTGGCAATTGCGTTCCGGGCGGGGCGGAATGCGATTCCAATCTTGATTCTTCGAGCCCAGCCAGTGTACCTTTCCCGCTGGAAATTTCCGTCAAGATTAAAATTATATTTACACGGTCGGCAGCAGCGGGAACGGGACGATGGATTTTCGAGTCACGCGCGACTTTTTCCGTCCTGTGTACACACAGGGTTTTCTTGTCCCTCCTCTGACGAACCGTCGACGGTATCGCGCGTGGAGATCGCCGCGCGCCTCGGCCCCGAAAAATACCGTATATTCGGAGATCGCATCTTCTGTCGTCGGTAACTCGCCGAAAGTCCTTTGTACTTTCCCTCTCGCACTCTCTCACTTTCTCCCGCTCTGCTGTTTGCTTAAGATCAGCTTAAAATCCTTCGTGAATCTCGAAGGGTCCATAAATCATCCGACTGTCGGCGTCCCGGGGTCGAGCAATTAGGCCTGGGCCTCCGTTATCCGCCCGGCCCATCGGCTTCGTCCTTCCGGTTTAATCCTCGCGAAGCTTTCGAATACACTTTACTGAAAGAATGAAGCAGAGAAGCTAAGTCACTCGAGAACAACTATTGTCTCTGTCAGGGTTTCGTCTTCGAGCGAAATTTCTTTAATCTTTGCGCGGTTGGACGCAAATGTGGTTGGTATTTTAGTATCACAAGCCTGAAGACGTTCGCATGGTCGCAATCGTCCTCTAAGAGATAATTTAGTCTTCAATTGTTTAAATAATCGAAGATTATTCGAAAGCGAAAATAGGTTTCCTAGTAGCATTTATGGTTAACCAAGGGTAGCTAACGATTGGGAGTTGGTTGGTTACAAATCGTTAACATAAGGCCAACGACAGAAGTTTAGTACCACAAAGCATTGTTCAGTATTACTGTTAACTTAATATATAACCGACTCTATTATAATAAACTACTTATTCAAATGTTAATACACCGACACGTGTTGAAGTATCCATAACCTAACATAACGGTCTGCTCAATAATATTGCAATGACGGTCCAACAAAATGCCAACCGTAAATGCTACTAGGGTCTGTACATCCTGCTGTTATCAGAAGCACCGAAGGATTTGTGAAATCGAACAAATGGAGACCGGTGATACAGCGCAGGCCGCGACCACCGCGCGTAGTCCATTCAAAGTAGAGGATAGGGAGGTTTAACCGGCGGTTTCCGGAGTTGAACGAACACGCGACCTTCCCGGCACTCGCGATCCTGTCGGCCGCCACATTCCAGCGAGGCGATCAGGTTTATTAACGCGGAGAGTCTTATTTGCCCGGTGGGTGGTTCCGCGACTAGATTGCCGGTTAAGGGTTAACGACACAGCTGGCCGCTCCCTCCCCGCAGCGAATTGGCCTGGTCGCAGGTTATGGCATTGTCGTAGAGGCGTTCTCCATAGGTACAGGCAGAGAGGGGGGTGGCAAAGGGGGACACACACACCTGGTGCAGGCGATGGTGGCGATGGTGGCGCGGTAGACCGACGGAATTCGATTAATCCCGTCGCAACGGAGGATCGATCGGTCCCTGGGTCGACTGGACCGGAGAATCGGAAGCGCGCGACCCGCTCGCATAACGTTTAATTAATCCGCCGCGTGTGCACCCACCCGCACCCCTCGGCCGCACCAGTACCCGCCGCGCCGTCTGCTTAAAAGGAAGGAAGCGGAGCAGCTCCGTCGCTGTTTATTAGCGCCGGAGCTGCGCAACCCGGACCAATATGTTGCGGCGATCAAGCCGGCGCGCGCGGCGGCTCGTGTTTGTTTATCCCACATCAAAAGGACCGACGGTTAATCATCGCTTTCTCCCGCGCAACCGCGTTTCCGGCGCTCGGAGTCTCGCAATTCCGCGCGCAATTCCTCCGATACAAGTGCCTTCCGCCAAGTCCTCGCCGCTGCCCCCGGCGCAGACGATATCCTCTACCTATCTCCTCAGCTACCGGGATCAACCGTTTGGATCTCGATAAACTGGATCCCGATCAACGCAACCGACGGACCATCCGTGTGTACTTCGGTTTCATATGCACTATTATACACCCGTCGAGGAAAGTCAATGTTTGAGCTGCGATCTCCGTGGTTGCGGTCATCCCCCACGAAGATGGACGCTTTGAGATTGATGCGTACCACCGGACAACCATGCATTCGACCATCGCCGATTTTCGTCGAGACATGTCTTTGCCAAAAAGTTTTCAGCACAGGGGTGATTACGTCTCGATGATTTCTGTCATTTAACGACCAAATACCGAGATATATATCCGAACGTAATTATATTGTATATTACAGTTGATGAAATTTTGCTTATTCTGCGATGCACTAATGAAAGTTTGCATATAAAAAATGTTCCGGGGATATCATGAGAGAATATACCAGAGCACCGTTGTAAGGTTCATATTAATTACGATCAAATTGGTTAATGGAAATCAATTTTACTCCGCAGTATCGGACACGTTGCAGGATAATCAAATTTTATTCAGGTCTTCAAATACCTACGTCAATGTAAATTCAATAATTATCGGCGACCCCAATAGTTCACTTCAGGGCTAATTTTGTCTCGTGACACCACAATTTATCTTTCCATGATATTTATGCCAACTTGATCACGAAATCGCTGTACGTTCTCCATACGTTTCCATCATCGAGATTTTTTGAAGGACTAGTAATTAAAGCTTCCACACCTGGTTTCAGAAACCAGCTGCGCAGCACGTGTTCGATATCGCCGCTTTTCACCGAGTAATCCACCGGTCCGGTGGTTTAAGCTCGTGCAGATAATAGAGTCATTATTACTATTATCGTCCCGATCGCTCCACATTCCAAGGATTAGCACCAGATCATACTCCATTAACCGACCACGCCCTGAACTATCCCGAATTCGTCCATGTCCCGAAAAATCGCATCGACGTCAGTGGACGTCCTACTTCGGAAAGTTCATGAGTTCGTCGCTGAATAGAGTGACGTGAAAAATGAAGGGCGTGGACAATATTTAAGCTAATCCGCTGGGCTGAAACCCCGGTGGCCGAAATAGTTGACAGTCCAAAAGCCTTCGGTCTGACCGGTCTCGGGCCGGTTCGTTCGCCTCTCCGCTTCGGGTCGATTAATTAAAAATTACCCAGGAGTGCAATTAGCCCGAGCCGAATGGATCGATCGAGGAAATATAGTGAATTAATTAAAGCTGTTCGTGCGCGCACGAAGCGGAGACTAATCGCGCGCCGCCATCGCTGGCGAACGTATAGTATAACACGTGTCCCCGTGGTTCGTACGACAGGTCGAAATTATCTTTCGCTCGTTCCGCGAGCGCGAATGGATTAGAGACGAATAACCCCCATTCCTTCTCTCCCTATCTGTTTTCTTGTAAAGCGTTTTGACCATATTTCAACACTCACTTTTCAGAGTTTTCAGCGTGTCCCGACTGAAACATTGTCTTCATAAAATTGACTATAACTTTTTATCCGTTAACGCTATCGTTATACTTTCTATAGAGAAAATTTAGCTGATACCTATACCTTTCCAACGACATACAATTTTTCTGCTTAGTGCGATGCGCATAGCGACTGCCTCTCTCGTTTTCTTCATCTCTATCTGTCGAGCGTCGACGAACTTCGTGTCGTCTTCGGCGGAGGCTAGACCGACGACCTGACCATCGTCAGGTAATTACCCGTCTTCTCCTTTCGGTCGCGTTCTTTCGCTCCTCTATCTTCCGGCGCGGCGGTTTTTGCACTGGATACCTCTACCTGCCTCAATGTACCGTAAAAACTCATGACTCACCGGTAGATTTTCCCGCACGATGAAACGTTATCGTTCCGAGAGACGGCATCCTAACGGATACCACGGACGATTGCCGGGGTTGCGCCGACCCCAGCCCGGAAGTGCTTCGAGGCGATCGACCGTGGAAAAAATATACGATCAAACTTGAGAGCGTGATTTATTCCCCATTCCCAGCGAGATCTACGCTCGCTTCGCTCCGTAGAACCGCGAGGCTTCGCGGCTGTGTTTGTCAGCTTCCAGTCATCTTCCAGTCATCAAAATTGGAAAAACCATTCTACCTTTGGATGGTGGTTCTGTTCGTACAATCTCAAGAATTATTCGAGTACGGATTTTGTGCATTTATGACCGAAACGAGTAGACCCCGTGCAAGACTGTAAAAATATTTAAGTATGCACTATTATATTATTTTGGACTCATCGAGATTATTAAGCACGGAAATTAATGTCTATATACATCTCCTAATTAACAAGCCTTAAAATTACAAAAATATACTTTTTGGAAACATCTGAAGAACTCTTTCAAACATGCCTCGATGATCAAAAGATTCACCAATGTGGAAAGCCAGGAAAAAAGATTCTCAATTAACGGAACACACAATTTTTGAAATTCGGCATATCCGCGACCGTGTAAAGAGGGCGTATTCCGCAGGTATTCGATAGATGGGGTGGGTTGCGTAAAGCGCGGCACATTATAATCATGTCGTAATAAGTCCCGTGACACGTAATGAGTCTTTTGACGGGGCCATAATTAGAACTATCCGGGCGAACATCAAAGTAGAGGGAGTGAGATAAAGCGACGAGTCGGGAGAAAAGGGGACGAGCTAGCTGCCGCTGGCTTTTCGGGTTAATGTCCATCTCTCGTTGGCACTTGCCGCTGCTATTTGACGCCAACTGTCCTACCGGAAGTGAATCCGGAAACCGCGTTCCGCGAGGAACAGTCGACCCGGCGCCATGACCCGCCCGAACGGCGACGGGTCGCCGGAACTTCGTCGAACAAGTTCTCTGTGGCGGGTTGTGTCCTGGTCGAACGACTCTTCCAAGTATCGGAATCGCATTTAAGGGAGTAGACTACCTTTATCATTAAAACAAATTGAAATTTTATTTAACTTTCTTGTAGTTTCACATGTTACCAAAATTTGGAACTCTTATGTGATTTAGAACGCCTTTCTCTGGTCCGACACAAAATCTCGATTTGCCTCAGATTTTAAGCAACATTCGTCGCTGCCATTTTTTATTTTAATCTGGACGGGCATTAAAAATTTGCAACCAATCGATCTGTCGCGGAAAGAGCGATTCCTCGAAGCGTCGATATCGCGAGCTATCGATCCGCGTCCTTAACCCCGCTCAGACACGGCGGAAACCGCGCGTTTTCTGTTTTGGATTGTTGGACCGCGCGGACTCATGCGAACGAATACGAAGACGCTAATGTATCGTAAATGAGATCCGCGCGATCGAAAACGCGCAGTTTGCGCCGTGTCCGAACGGGGACTTATTGTCTCCGGACGAGCAATGCTTCCGCTCGTCGCTTTTTACACTGTTCACGTTTTTGCGCAGAATAAAGGATTCGATCCTCCAAGTTTCGTGCCGTTTTGCTCGGTTTTTACACAGGAGCACTTGTAATTAACCTTTTTCGATGCTCCAGTCTTTTTCATCGAACTGGTCGCGAATCCTATTGCAATGTAGGGATGAAAGTACGGATAAGGAGGTCAACGGTTTTGAATGTCCAGAGAGGAGAGGGTTGTTTTATAACGATGTAATAAATCCGACAGAGTCGCCGGCCGCATTAATTATCCGCGCACAATTTTGGCGGACGAGCTCCGGGGAAACCTTTACCGAGCGTTCCTTCCTCGTTAACGGTGCAGCCACCGGACCAGTCAATTTGTCCGGTTCTACATTTTTTATTTTTATGCAATTTATATGACTGAAAATCCTACTAGTTCTGAATAAATGAAATCTTGCCATTTTTACGAGGCACTATGTTAATGTCAAAGACTAATCAAATGCAGACATTTATTTTTGCTGCGGTACTTCCGAACAAATCGAATTTTATCAGAATTTTTCGAAGGCAAAAGAATTGTCTGGTTTAATTAAATTAAATAAAGCGATTGCATTTTTAGATTCAATAAATGTGAACTCACGTTTTCCTGTGACACGTTAAGGCTCTATAATTTATCCGAAAACATTTCTAAGATAAAAGTGATCATAAACGAACACATCTTCGGATCAAGTAGTCTCGGTAATTGGCAAGGGCCGGTTAATTAATCGCTTAATAGTCTCGGAGCGAAGGAGCCGAAAAAGGGCCGCATTAACGTGGACGTAGCGCGGAAATGGGCGTAGGTGCGCCGTGAACGCATTAAACGGCAGCATCCTGATTACGTGGGACGTCACGGGTGCAATTAAGCAATTGGTCGCGGTTTCCATTCCGCAGACACCCGGAAACGGTGGACGCGACGAATGCGCCCGTCGAGACGCCTCGTCGGGAGCGTGACGAGCGATCTATCAGGCGGGGGCATTGCCGGCCGTGCCGCGGTGTTAATTTTCCTCATTAATCCGACCGATGCCGGCTCGCATATCAATGTTGTCCGTCAATCGCCAGGAAACTTCCCATCGACATGGATGACGAGTTTACCGGGCTTGATTTATGGAGCCGAGCTAATTGTTTAACGTCCCGACTCGTGCGCGACTCGACAGCAGAATTCTGTGTGCGAGCGTGCTTCATTTCGCGACCGGAGAAACGTGGTTCGCGTGACTTACTGCCGAAAATTGGCGAACCTCTCCCCGAATGCTGAACTCCATCAACGGTCGATGGAAAGAAGTTGGGTTACTGTACAAGGCTGTTTAACTCTGTGTGACTATACACTTATGAGGAGTTCGGTTTCAGTGTTTCTGACTGATTAAAATCATTGGAAGAAGACATTAACTTCTACGTAGATCTTCGCGGTAGATCTCTCTGATTGATCGTGGACCCATCGGGGCCAGATCGCAGGCGACTCGGCAACGACCCAACGAATTAAGGAGCCGGTAAATCGTCGAAAACTCGCATCCCCGCGGTGGCACTTCGCAGTCCGATGGATTAGGCGACAGAACGCAGTCAAGGGAACAATGTCGCGGTATTTGTGGAATACGGCCGTTTCATTGCGGACTGGTTCGGGGGTCTGGTTTTACGATTCGCGACGGAATGGTACTCTCCATTTGGATTCCGCCCGTGGTACGGCGTTCAAGTTCAAACAGGAGACGTTAAAGGGGACATAAAGCGGCGACAATGTAAAGAATTCCTCGGGAACAACTCTCGGCCAGACAGTTGGGAGTCCGCGATATTGTCCCGAAACGCGGGCTTATTTCTGGAGCCGGTGTCGTCCCAGGAATCGCGTTCTTCGCGTATTCTTAGACCACCTTTCGGCGAGTGGGACTCTTGCGGAGACGTCTTCACCCGGCGAGACAAAGGTTCCGAGAATGTCGCGATCATAGAATCGGAGATTCGAGAGAGGAACGGGATTTTAGGAGAGGAGAGATAGAAAGAGAGAGAGAGAGAGGGAGAGCGAGCTAGGCCCGTATTGGTGGAATTATCAAGGTCTTGCAGTTCCTGGTTTGAACGCAAGGATAATACTGAAGCTTAGGAAGTGCTTCGTGCTTTTGTAAAATTGTGTGCGAACGTGCAATGCATGATAATCGAGAGATTTTCATTCTGTATACGTAGGGATCTTAAAAATCCGTCACTAACGAACACTATTTCTAGAAACAGGTGATCGACACAGTATAGTACAACATTTCCTCCATAATAGCGTACAGGATGTTGCGGAGTAGAGATATATTTTTCTTCGTTGTCGTATGGTAGCGATTGCCCGTTTCCTCGCAATTGCATCAAGAGATGACAGGTCAAGCTAAATGGAGGTAAAAGGGGCAGCAAAACGCGACGCTACGGAGCCGGCTCCGCGTACGGGAATCGTTGACGGGAAAGGTGTATCGGGCAATCACGATCAAAAGGAAGCTCTGGTAACAGTGATTACGCGTCGCTCGACGGCCTGGCCGCGTTACAGATCGATTAGTGCGAGCCTGGACGGATTAATCGATCGTCCATTTTGCCATTTCCTGCGAGAGCTACGGCTGTCGACGGCAATTCGCCGAAATCAGAACGGCACGTCGAACGATCGCCTCGCCGCGCCGGGCCAATCGGCTGCTAATGGATTTATAATTTCGACCGATGTGCCCGCGGCACACTCCTCGCACTTTTCATTTGTTCCGAGTGTGTAGGTACACGCGTTCCAACACACCAAAATTAGTCGAACCACGACTGTAAATTGAGTAACCTATTGTCATGGGAACCTGCATTTCGATTGTTCTCCTTATCGTAAAATATATTAGTGGCTATTTCTAAAATTCTATGACATTTTTATAGCTCGTATTTCCATCTCCATTTTTGTCTTATTTTTATCACTCTCCTTGTCACTCTCTTCCGAAAATATTTTTAAGAGATACTTGAAACTTCAGGAGAGGACGTCGGAAGAATTTTGCATTGCTTCGTGCGGTTGGAATTAACGAATCTTTTTCGAGGATATTTCAGCTCCATACTGTAGAGTAACAGTGACTGTTTTTATTATTTCCTCTGATATTCTTTACTAAAAATATTGTTGAGGAATACTTGAAAGTCGCGGACAGGATCACTGAAAAAATCTGGGAAGCTTGGTAAAACGAGCTACAAATAGCCAAGAGGATTATGCTCCAAAATTTTTCTTCGTTGTCGGCATTAGGTTTCCAACATTTCAATGCGGGATTAACTTGGCTTATGGCAGAAATTTTATTTCTCACAGCCAAGAGAACAGAAAGCTTTTGTGCAATACATTTTCTCGATATAAAATTTTACTGTTCTTCTATTGAATTCAGTGGTAATTAAGATCGGAACGGAGGCAATCGTCCGCAAAAATCTCCGAAAATGTCTGCCGTCTGGAGATCGGTAGATATCAAGGGTGGAAAGGCGAGGACAGAATTGCAACCGTGGATAGGTTACCTATTTCTGTTGGCACGTGCCGTAACTTCCTGTCGCGGGCAGTTTAGGTGGTTGGAGGTGAACAGGTTGAGGGTGAACGGTAGCTTGCCGTTGACAGATCGGACCGGACCAATTGGCCGACATCGGAAATCGGAGATTTCTCGTGGAAAAGCGGCGTTCCCTCCTTGAAAGGACTCGATAACGCGTTCACGCGACACAAAAGGGTGGCAGGCCGGGGTCAGTTGCGAAATCGGAACCGGGAGGTGAACACGACAATCCCTGTCCGGTCGGCGTTTCTCTCTCTAGTGGTCGAAAAAAAAACATCGTGCAAAAATTGGGCTGTGTGCACTTTAACAATGTGTAATGGGTGGCCATTCACACCGACGCGACGCGAAGGATTAACTCGGCGCACGGACCGACGCTGTTTACGCGTTTCCTATTCGCAGCTTTTTTACGAGCACTCCATTTTTAATACCGGCAGAATCCCCGAAAAATACTACGATTCTGGACGGTGGTTGTTGCGGGGAATTTGTGACTCTCTGAGGACATTCTTCGGTTTCTTATGATCCATTGTTTAAGTAGTTTATGCCATTTATATATTGCTTTACTGCTTGCTTAAATTTTTAGGACGCATGCTTAACAATTATGGCAAAGAGTAGTCAATAGGGTGGCTCTTATTTACTCCTGTCAAAATTTCTTTTATTCTTTTTAAAATTTCTTATTTTTACACAGATTCTTTTTAATTATTTGTGACAACCCTGGGGGTTCCCGTAAAAGAAATTCATAAGTCGAAAATAAGAGCCATCTTAGTAATCACTCTTGTTCTGCAACCATTTCCATTTTTACAAGGAAGACACTAATCAAACCTCGCGCAATCTCATTAATCGGCCAAGAAAAAAAAATCAGAAACACGTCATTCTGACAGAGGTGAGATAATTCTAGTGTTGGAAAATCTAGAAATCGAACGCTGATCTATCCATGCAACTGTGAAGCATGAAACGGTTACAAAACAACTCGTACAAATCAGCACAGACCTTGTGAGACTTTTCCTAGCGAACCGGTCGTGTTTCACAGCCTAGTGCGTCACAGTCTGCGATTTTCCGGTAATCTAAGATCAAACAAACAGCCGTGCAGGTTTACACAGCGACCAATAGCTCGGCCGGCACGCGAACGGTAAATAGTGGAAAGAGGGGCTGGTGATAATGTTTGCGGCTTGGCTCGGTTGACTCGGAAGTTTGTCGAGAAGTTCCTGGAGATGCAGGGGCGTCTCTCTGGGTACACGGAGCATAAATTAGGAATGGAAATCAGGCATAGGTGCAGCGTTGCTCAATTCAATACCATGAAATCTGGATAAACGTAGCGGAGATACTCGGTTGCGTCAATCGCCCACGCGTGCCCGGCAACCAGAGTCGCTCGATGTTTATTTACAACAAAGCCACGTCGCGCCGGATGGTCGAAATTATCCAAACACTTCCGAGGTTCGAGGCGAGCGCGAGACGATCGCGGGAAACGTTGACTTTAGACCCTTTTTGGTTGTTTGGCTGCGTTACATTTTACTCCAGATGTAGTTCAAACTTGACCTGACACAATCAGGGACCAAAAATAATCACTGTTAATCAACGTTGCTCATTTATGTGAAAAAATGCATAAAAACCACAGTCTAATTGTAACTGTATACAGTTTGTTCAGGCTCCTTATGCATCCTCCGGTTTTGCAATGTGAAAGGCATAAAAGCAAGATAAACTATTCGGAGATGACTGTTCTGTGTTCTGTGACCACGACGCAGGAAACAGTCACTCTCCACATCATCGGCTGAGACGAACGTCCAGAAATATTTGCACAGTATTCCATGTGCAATGCAGTTTTGTTTTAAGTTTAATCGGACTGTTTACGGTTGCATTTCCGTCGTTTCTGACACGCTGTTCGTGCAGCCTGCATCGTTCGCGCGCGATTCGAGCGCAATTACGCAATTTGCACGCGAGATTCGAAATTACGGGCGTTACTCTCTTCCTAGTTACTCTGTCTCGCACTCTCGCGCGCCTTCTCTCCCTCTCTTTTTGTCTTCGATGTATCCATCGATGTAATCGACCCTCTTCGAGTCACGAACTCGCGATCGACTCTGGGAATTTCTTCATGGTCAGGCCCCTTGTGGAAGGATTATGGACCCTGGGACTATCCGATCGGTTGGAATAACCCATTCCGGTTTTATTATCGAAAATTGCTGATATGGCCAGAATACTTCAGTGGAAAATTATTAAATAGACTTTCGTTCACTCGTGTTAATGCTGCGATAAACTGACGTCACGACAAATGCATACTTATAATCCTTGAAAAATTGTAGACTGTATTTATTCCTAGGAGGCTAATCAAAGTCGTTATTAACTCTTATTATTATGAAATATTTCAAGTTACATAGGCCGGTAATAATAACGACTGGCGTAAAACATGGCGATCCAACTCGGCCTATCATTCCATTTTCTCAGCTACAATAATCACAGCCGTGTCTTTAATAAGATCCCGGAAGAGGAAAATACTGTATTTACGTTTACTGTGTGCATACATTTGCTTCGATGCTTAAATTTTAATAACACAGATGAACACAGATTATCCTAGATGAACGACAATCGTATTTTTAGTGACGCAGATGAAATAGATGAAATTTTAGTCACGAGTCCGACGCGGTATTATATAGCAAGTGGTTACAAATTTATGTACTAAGTAATGGTTATTTATTTGTTGCAGGTAATTATTTTCGCAGTCCATTTTTGGGGAGGAGGGTCCTTTTGAATACCATCCATCATAGTAGCTGTCCACCCCGTCACAATCACTAAAGTCTGATGACGTTTGGCCTCTAGGGGTGGAGCAGACAGCTATTATGACAGACGGTATGTACCCTTTAATTTCTTTTTTCAAAAAACAGACTGTTCATTTAACAATGTTACTATATTTAACAAAATACATATGGTGTCTGCTTTATACTCTTATCGCTTCTAGTAAATGGTACTCGTTTGTTTCTTATAATAAAACATATCAGATAATTATAAAAATAGAAGATAATTCATCAATTGCCAGCTCACTTAGTCAAAGTTCTTCTCGAGAAAAATTGAAAAACACATGTTCGACCTCCCACGCAGCGATCCGTCACCAGATTCCCAACATTGCCAGAAGATCATTAAAATCTAATAATGATTTCGAGCCGAAACGGCACGGCGTTCTTCGTGGACCGGAAGTAGCTCGTTCCCGCAGCAAGGGCAAACGCGTCGCGTCGGCGACTGGCACTCGTAAACCAGGAACACAATTACAACCGCACGAGCGAGTAAATATTGTTCCAAGCGGGGAGCAAAGAGACTGAAACGCGAGCGAACCGGCCAGCCTCGCTCGAAATTATGTGCATCGGAGTAGTCACGATGCGGAGCGGGTTTCCATCGGCTATTTAAAATTCGCTTCGCCATTGTTTTTCCAACGTGCATCGCGCTGGCGTCGACGTGATGGCCAAATCCACCAAAAAGGTGGACAAACGCCATATACTTCTTAGCTATATTCTATTTATTAATAATGGGTCACCCTTTCAGCCAAAGTAAATTCAGTACTACCTTTTCCCAGAGATAGAACACCACCCTCGTGAAGGATATTTTATATAATATTAGAAAGAGATGAATCTTTGCCTGATGAGGTAGAACTTAATTGTTTTCAATTTTGTCCAAATGAAATGTAAAATAAACATATTCAGAGCAGTCCTAATGGACTACATTAATCGTACATTAATTAAATTCCACGAACCACAAACTTTCTTTTCAATTTTGTCCACATTTCCGATCAAATTGACGATCATACAAAATTTTTAATTAAAATTTTTGTCCCTGTCTCTGGCGTAAACTCACTAGTCGTACAACCTTCGATAGGGAACAGTTTTTCATAATTTTTACCCAAGGCACACAGGAACAATCGTCTGCAGTCGATCGATAGTCGTGAAACCGGTCGAACGGCCACGTGATCGATTAAAAGACAGAGCAAAATAGAAAGGAGCGTGAAAACGAGGCGAAATTGCATCGGCGTCGGCCCGCGTGCTCTTTCCTCCTTCCAGTTGCGATTCGCGGCTCGGAGAGAGTGCTCGGAACTTCTATTATACCTCTGCTAATAACCAGCTCGCGATTCTCTGGACCGTAACGCGATACGTTTACGAAACCGTGAGCTGTAACGTCCGGTCGACGCGCTAACGAAAGTCCCGTCTCCACTTCTCGTGCAAAGCGGAACACACACGTACACGCGCGTGTATATCAAGCGTTTTTTTTACCAGCAAGACCCCGGTAGCGTCGCACCGTGTAATTCTTGCCCCGTGTACCGTAAAACGATAATTACGTCGCGCGGAAGGCGGATCGATTTCGTCTTCGATGCGACCGTCGCGTCGGTCTTAAGTTACACGATATTCGAAGTGTACTGGCTGGACGTCTTCTGGGTGACGTTCTTTTGCATACCGGAAGTATCGTCCGATAATCTGCCGCAGAAACATTATATTCCTTTTCTCCTCAACCCTGATGCTTTAGAGTTGTTCAACATTTTGTGTAAATTAGTCTGTACTTACTCAACAAAGTAATTAACAAGATTTCTCGTCGAATTTAAAGAATTATATTATTTAGAGATTATTTACTGGTTCTGTAGACTATTTGGAAGATCTTAGTCGCGTGAAATTGAAAAACGATACACTTGCTGCGGTAATACATAGATCTCTCTGGGTGTATCTATTCGATCTAGACCGCGTCGGTATTAATGTCAGTGCTGATTTTTATGCAGTTGTAACACCTACAGATTTGTAGATTTAGACAGGAATATGTTTAATCGGGTCGATTTTCTTTTAGATATTTCTTCTTAATGATCTTTTTAAAGCTCCCTGCGATTTTTCGAAACTCCTTACATGCCTTTGGGAGAATATTTCCAAACGCCTATGGTATCGATCTGTACAAAATTGACCTTTTCCATCCGCTGTACAATATATCAGGATTTTTCCTTACGAGGGCGCCGAGACGTGAGCTCCGCGTAGGTCCGCCGGAGTTCAAGGTCCCAAGGATGGTTGCGAAACGATCCAGGTCTGGGCAGTTGGCCTGATCCAGGTTAGCGTACCCAGAAGTCCGGAGCTCGAAGGAATCAGCGCCTAGCAGTCGAGCATAGCTACCTTCTCCCCGCTTCATCAATCGCTATCTGCGAATTTCGCAACGTTTATCGACCGATCGTGAAACACGCTCGTAAATACTGGCCGGAATAAACGGCTCGGCTGTCTCTCTCTCTCCCTTTCTCTCTCCGTCTCTCCTGGGAGCGTGTTTCTATCGTTCCACAGCGGCGTGTCGGCTAGTTTCCTTATCTAATCACGCGTCGAGCTGCCGCGCGCGCCGTGAATCACGATCACGATCCACCGATCGAAACAAAAACGCGTTCCCCGTGCGTCAACTGGTCCTCTCCGCACACACCGGGTCGGCGACTTTCGCCATAAGCACGCCTCTCACACCTATGCGTACTCCTGATCGACCGGTCCCTCTCGCATACCTGCGATCCCCGCTGACGTCACCGACCAGCCTTTTTAGCATCGCGAATCTAGCCGAGGAATCGGCCGATCCCACGGCTAAAGGTTCCGATTAGAATCTTTCTAGGTGAGTCATCTTTGTTTCGTACTGCCCGCGGCGCTCCGTTCATAGAGTGGTCTGCGTCTGGATCTAATTGGGATAGCAGATATATGGTTCGTACGGACTGTGATCGAAAAGAAACCGGTCTCGATCGTTTTTACGAAGCCGATATCAGATGAGGTGCATTGGCTGATCAAATTGTCAGTGCCAGTTTTTCTTATCCGCGTGATGAATGATGTTACCTGCAGCTAAATGTGTATTCGCGGTTCATGAACATCAATAATAATCCATAAAGAAAGAATAGAAATTCAGCGCGGTAACGTTTTCATTTAACCCTTTCGCTTCAATGGACGAGATATCTCGTCCATATATCTGTCGACGATGAAATAGCTCATGTACATTTTTTTATAAAAAAATAAAACTGTACCAGTGAATAAACGGGCACCAGTAAATGAACGCTTTTGTATATTTCAACAAATTTTAAGCCAATTACTAGAATGTGGTGTTCATTGACTGGTATTCTATTATATTTTTTATTTAACGTTGAATAAAGAAAAATAATAATAATTTCATTTTATTTGTGTGTTCATTTATTTTTGACAAATGAAGTATAGGGAGCCATTTGGCATATATGAGATTCCTTTAATTCACATATTTTTTTTTTTTAAATAAAATATCTTCCTGAACAATTTCTTAAATGTTCATTCAAAACTGGTGCAGTTACCCTATAATAGTTTTAGCCAACTTTTCGGAGAGAATATTCCACTGTGCGGTGGTGGCGGGTTCAGTATCGAAAGAGAATGGATAGGGAGAAGAAAAAGAGCGCGTTGAGAGGGAAAAGAAGAGTATGCAGGTAAAGGGGATGCGCGCGTCGGCTTGTCGGGTCCCGGAGCCAGGTAAATAGTTGGCATAATTGCGTGACGCTTAGCGCATTCGGCGAAGGAATCATCGCCGGTCGTATTTCTTGTCGCGGAACGATGCGCACCGGGGTCGTCGACACGCGAGCCGCAGAAAACATTGCACCGGCTGCAGTTCGCAATTGGCAAGATGCGCCGGGATCCCCGTAGGACAACGTCGGCTGATTATGGTCTTCGCGTGGGTCGTGGTTCTTTCCAGCGATGCTAGAGCCAAGCCGGGAATAATGCCCACGACGAGGACCCACGACGATCACGAGCCGTGATCATCAAGGGAACCCCTCTCGTATCCTGCCACGAATCTTGATTGTTGACGTTGGCGAACATCGGTTTTTCGATAAATCAAGCCGCGGCGATCTAGAGAGGTGAACGCACCTGGTTGGCTGCCTCTCCCCCTGCCGCAACAAATCATTTCGCGTCCAAGGAAAATACACGCCCGAGGACAACCGCCGGCCATCGTAATTTCGTTCGCGGACTAACGATCCTATCGCCGCATGCAACCGAATGCATAATGGATCGCCTGCTGACAAATTCGCTTGGTTTCTTCTTCGCCCCCCGGAAAAAGCCGGCCGAAGACTGCATTATGTTGGACGGCGTTGGGCAATTTTCTGGTCGTTCATTATACCCCCCACATTTTTCCTCGCGCAGATGTGGCGTTGATCTAACGGTGTGTTCGGCTTTTTCTTGAACGAGGCGTAGCGTTATTAACATGGGAATTTTATTATATGTATTTTCAATGCAACACTGTTTAATGCAAAATTGGTGTAAGTCGGTGGATTCCATTAATTTTGTGATTTTAGACGTTGGAATCAATTTATCCGAAACGTCGATGTTCCATCTTTCATTTTACTACGACGCTTTCTGTTCGAAGAATTACAGTTCTTTTATTTTCGATGTCCAGGAGTCAAATTAAAATGCCAGAGAACAAAACAATAGAGCATCGTCTCGAGAAAGCGAACGATTTGACACCAGACGTTGGAATACTTTCTCGAGCCATTGTACGGGTTTATGCTCATTTTCGCGGCACCAAGTGTTTCCCAGTCGCTAAATCCGGCGCCCACGGGATAAGATTCGAGCCGAAAACCCGTGGCAAGCGTTGCAAGCCGGCAAACAGGGGGTAAAGCTGTTTATTATCAGAACTTGGTGGAACTCGAGGAAGAGGGGTTCGGGTGGGCCGCAATATGTCGCGTCGGCGAACTTTTTCCGTTACCGAATAATCGTTCAGCGATTAACGCGGCGAAAGTTAGTCGGTCCGGGGTGTGGGTGGAAGGCGTCGTGTCTCGTCGTCGTCGGGTTGGTACTCGGAGGAGCAGAACAGCGTGCGTCTGGCGTCGGGACGGCAAACCGAGACACCTTTTTCTCTCTCTCGGAAGAGAGGAAGAGGAGAAGCCTGACCATCTGCCGCCAGAGTCTGCACGCGAGAGGAGAGAAAGAGCGAGTGAAAGAGGACATTCGCGTGGAGAAATGCGAGCAGAGAAATGCGGGTTACTGATTTGAATATCGGACATGGGGCCAGCGCGGGGTCCGCGGGTTTAATTAAAACCGCTGTTTCGCTCGAAGTGCCGCTACGTGTCGTGTCTAAATGAAAATCGAAATATCGCCGAGCCTGTCCCCCACGCCTATGACCTTCCTCTTTTCTCTCCACGTCCGGTGCTCCTGGTGCCCAGACTCTCCTCCACGCACACACACGCACTCATGCATACATCCCCAAACTCTCTCCCGCCACCCTCGTCAAAATCGTCGTCCGCCGACCCGGCTGATCGGTCCTGATGGAGCCTACCGAGTTATTCGTCATTCGTGAAATTGGAAAGCTCTCCGCGAGCGGATATTGGATGAGCGAGAGAGAGCACAGACTGATTCCGAAAGGAGCAGCTCCCCGGGCGGAGTTTGTACAGGGGTTATATTAGACGAGCAACCAGCCAAACGTTACCCGTAGGAAAACGAACTCCGCAGCGACCCAGGACTCGCGCTGCTCCAATACCGGGTTCGATTCCGCCCGATTCTCGCGGGCACGTCGACCGAAAGGGATCGGGCCTTGGGGAGGATGCTGCTCTTTCCGTGGAATGCGCTTTTCCTTTTTAGAAGGAACACCGGTTTCGCGTGTCTGCCATGGGACCGTGCGAGATACCCGAAAGTGCGACTGTCTTGTTATCCGAGAAGCGGAGTTATGTTCCTGGGAATATGGCTCTTGCGCGGTTACACTGGGATGTTAGTCTTCTTACGTCTTACATCCTTACATCAGAGATATTCTTTCAAGTATTGTTCTCAGTAGAAGTCTTGCTCCTCGAGAAGGGTTATAGTTTCCATCAAATTAACCATGGGAAATGGTTATTTCCACAAATCTCCAGTCTACATAAAAAATGAAGCGAACGAATTCACCATTAAAAATCTTCCTCGGTGGTATAAGCTGCTTCTTACCGCTTCATAGGATCAATCATTGGGACCAGGGTTACTCCAGAACCGTAGCAACGCGCTACAGCTGGTACACCTAATCAGTTTCGCGGTGCGCTTTCGTAGTTCGCGGTGCGCGGCGAAAAGAATTATACGATTGGTTGGCTCTCGCAGCTCCTCTCGGACCGGAATATTCATAGAGGATTTAATTACATCTGAACAAAGCCTGGTGCAGAGAAGAAGAGACGGAAACGTGGTATGATAGAGAGAGAGAGTGAGGGACCGCAGGTACCAGCTCCGGAGAGTCGGAGCTAATCGGTCGCGAATTCGCGGAACGAAACGGATCTCGCAGAAATTTATCGGCGGACGTTAATCGCGCGCGACATGGCGAGGGCGGACTCAGGAATTCGAAGACATCGGTTCGCCGAGCTGATTCGCCGTGAGCATTCCGGGACGAGTCACATTTTTCCATGAAATCGTCGTCGGTCCATCCTCGGCGTGTGCATCGAGCAAGCGTTTCTTCTCCTTTTCTGGGACACCGGGAAACCGTCCCTCGGGGACACCGTGGTGTATGTACTTGTCGCGAGAGAAATTCGATGAACTCGTTGGAGAAACGGTCTCTTTACAACGTCTCTGCAATCCGTTCTCTCGACCGTCGAGCGTGCCGGGGACCGTGAAAAATATTTTCGATGCGAGCCGTAAGCAAACAATAATCCCGCGAGCGAGTGGTTGCATCACAGCCGCCCACGCGATAGATTCATCATGCCGGCCCGTTCGTTTCCAGCTCACGTGTCTGCCACATGTTCGTTCTCCTATTCCTTCCTTCCTGTTTCCTTTCTTCTAGCCTCTGCTACGTGCTACGACCAAAACCAGACTGATGGGACCTCGTTTCGTCCTCGATAAATGATCGCGCGCTTCTTCAGCGATTTTCATCCGGCCCAACGAACAGCTTCCCCATTCTCTCAATCTTTTCTCTCCGCTTCTCTCTTTCTCTCGCGCCATCTCGCTCTCGCTCTTTCTCTCCTCGTCGGCGGAAGAGTCCTTGATAAACGATCGTGGCCATCCACCGTGCACTTTCCCTAGACCGATTCGATCTGTCCAGCGAGCACGGGTTTTGCCGCCCTTTGCAAGTAAATTAGTGCTCAGTCGCCTGCCCATCGATCGCCTGTCCTTCCTCCTGCATCCTTCGCCTACCGTAAATTCGACCGGGCAGCCGCAGCTCAGAGAATCGCCGCGACGTTTGATCCAGCCGCTCCCGACCATTGAAATCAGCTCTGATACGAGTCTAGATTTTTGAGAATTCATCTTAAATTTGCTTGAACTTTTCTGTACGTTTTTCACGATTTTTCTGAGCAACAAGTGTCTCCCAACTAGCCTTCTATAGTTGCCATCCGTCCGGGGGAATTTTCTTTAAGAATTCGGATTTTTCTGTTACTCGCTCTCACTTGCTCCACAACTCACTAAAAAACTATTCCTATCTACTGATAATTATCGTAATACATAAATATATTTTTTCCGCCTGGATTTCCCGTCCGAAACTTTCCTTTATGGTATCATATCTAACTTAAAAAGTAGTTAAAAGTGTCTGAGTTTCAGACAGAAAAGTCTGGAGTGCTTATGTCGTTTTCCATGGTTTCCCGATTTTATAGATGGCAACCCTACTTTTAGGCTCTCAATTTTACCTTCTCTGAATCGCCGAAATAGACGATAGAGAGAAATAGAGAGGTCTTCTATCACCGCCAATGCCTAATTTGCAAGATCCAGAGCCCCCTAATTATTTTCCCCCATTAAAAGCTCGTGTCCCACAGCCATTCTAGACGCAGGACCCGACTCTCTCCCCGAATCCTCGACCGCTTTTTGCATTTAATCTCGTGGTTATCGACGTCGCGTCGCAGCCAAAGAGAAGGCCCTCGACCCTAATTATGGGCGAGCCCCGTAGCTTCTTCCTCGACTCTCCAGACACACACACGGTTAAATAAAAGTGGCGCGACCGTTTCTGAAGCATCCCCTCGCGGATTTTCATGCTTCCTTTTGCAACCTAATTAGATGTGCCGGTGATCGGCGCAATTTCTTCCACAGGCCTCTCTGAAGCCGTACGAATCCTTGGGAACACTGACCCAGCCACGTTCCTCACCCCGAGTCTTCCCAGAATCCAACGTTATCTGGCCGAAACGGAAATAGGGATGGCTTCCAGTGGCTGCTCGACCGACGGTTCGTTAAAAATAACCAGAGAGAAGAACCGAACGCAGACGACCGGTCGATCGGCGGTGAAAGAAGCCGCGATTTTTCTGCCGAAGCCTCGCCTCACCTTCGTTCATTCTTTTCCTGTTGCGTCTGACTCGGATTCTTCTTCCTCGGAACCTGCGTTCCTCCGTGGATCATAGTGAAACTAGCGTGGCTGAGACTTAGAAAGGAAAATCTACGATTGAGATGAAAGGTTCTTTTTCGTAGCCGGAGATCACCTGCTTCTTAACCCCTCGGATCTGACATCAGTTCGTCGCACAGCGTGCTGAGAAGCGTTCCTTTTCATCTTAATGTCTTTATTAACAACCGAGATTGAAAGATAAATTTTATTAATTAAATGCGAAGTTAGCGACTTAAAATTTTGAATAAATTTTGTTTTGCACGCAATATCAATAAAAATTGTCGTGAGGGCTGCCGGACCATCCCGCTAGAGCCTTTCCGATGCAGCTTGTCAGCCTCCCCCACCTCAGATAACAGCGTGCGTCTTCCTAATTTATAACAAGGGCTACTATGCAGCTCGAAGCGGGCCAAATGTTAGGCGTTGAAAATTAATTATTCAGTGACAATGGCGAGATCCTGTTACAATGCAGCCATCTCGAATGCACCGGATTCCTATGGGGCTCTGCCCGACACTGCCTAAACGTACATACAAAGCGAAGCAAGCCGACCCTCGATACCGAAGAAAGATATCGCATAAGCTCGAGGCGATATCCCCGGAGCCGGAGGATTAAGCACGGTACTATAAGATAGCACGAAGCTCGAGATAGCATACCGTTGCCAATGAAAAATTTCCGGATTAATTCATCGGTGCCAGGGATCCGGTGGACAGCGCCGCGCATTCAGAAGATCGTAAACAGCTCTCGGATGCCGGAGAAGTAGCAGACGTCCGTACACAAAGGGACCGATGCATCCGCGTCGGATATCACGCGCGGAACGAGCCACGGGCTCCGCAAGAAACGCATTAACCAGTCTCCGATAAACGAAATATAGCGACATAACAGTCGGCGTGGCCGGAGAGAGAGAGAGAGAAAGAAAGCGCAACTCGTCCCTGCATCCTCGGCGCAACCCTGCGCGGCTACGTCACGCGACAAATGTCCCGTAATGGTGCACCGAGACCGGCGTAAAAACACGCGTGCAACGTCTGTCATTGGCGTCTGGCGGCTACAACCCTTGAACTTCTATCTTTAGAGCCGGTGTGTCTGCGGGTAGTGCACGCTTCTGGAGTTGCTCGAGGCAAGAAGGCGAGTAGTCTCGATCAACGTCCGCCACTGTTTCTCGAGATATCGAATGCAAAAGGAAGTGCCTCCTTCTTGAGGTAAACTATTTTAATCTTGGAGCTTGTTTTAGCGGTTTCTCGGTCGCTTCCTTCCAGCGGGTAAAGGTACACGCGAGAGCTACACGCATGATAGCATCCCTTCGCCACGGAATATTTGTGCGGCTTCCAATTAAGCTGGCCTAGCTGAGCAAGCAATATTCTAAACATGCTGGAATGTTGCCTGCACTTCGAACTTATCTGCAGGCCGTTATGTATGAACGAAACAATGCACTCGCGCAGGCGAATCGGAGTATTGCATTGGAGTGCGTGCACTGTCTAAGCTGCTGCAGTGGTAATTGTTCACTTGAATCGTGGATTTTAGCGAGAGTGTGCAGAAATTTTGTTGCAGTCACGAGAGACCTCTGTATACCAGCTAAGGGTTAAAAGTGCTTTTGGGACATGTGTAGACCTATAAGGTCCAGTGCACCTGACCATTTCTAGACCTGTAAGAGCGAAGACAAAATGACAACCGAAAAGAGTTTGACTCGTCCAGGCCGGAGAACCCCTCGAGCCTGGTTCCGCGACAGGGTATAGCGATGTTGGGGCTGATCGTATCGTGGCGAAGATCACGGAGCCGAGTTGGAGCGTATCTTGTCGAGCACGGTGGTCCCGTTGATAAAAAGACGATTCCACCTCTCTTCTAATCGCGATGTCCCCGGGGTAAGATCCTCGACACGGTGGAACGAGATTAACGTCCAGCTGCGTCTCGCAGATGCAACTCTCGCGCGGCGTAGAGTTTGGCTGCCATTAGCGAACCGTCTGGACGGATGAAAGCTTCGAGGCGGCTGGCTTCCCCCTCTCTCTCTCTCTCTCTCTCTGTTTCTCTCTCTCTTCTGCATCGTTCCGTAGGCCCGTGGCTCGAAGTGGAATAACTGCTCGGACCATTAGGCCTGAATCCGGCTTAAGCGAGAGAGGACTTCTCGGCTCGATCTCCGGGGCCGGGAGGCGCGACTCGCCGCGCGGAAAAGCCGGGCGAGAATTATTTATCGGCGGAATTATTCCGTGCAGAATCGAAGGAGCAGCGCGAGCCCGCTCGTTACGCATTCATGTGGCCTCTATTATCATCCGTCTACGTTGCAGCCGGATGAAAGACGCCGAGGAACTGAGAGGAGGGCGGCCTCGTCTTCCCCCCGCAACGGAAGTTCGGTCACCCACGAGCCCTGACAAAGGATCCATTCTTGCGGCGGGATCCCGAGCCCCCATTTTCCGTTTGGTCGTAACCCGACGGTGTGCCCCACTCGTTAACGCTTCCAGTTTCTTTTCCATCGACCAAAGTTTAACCCCGCAAATTTACGACATCAATGGTCCGCAGTCAACGTTTCCCCGGGAATAACCGCGTTGCCGATCCCTGTACCGTACGGAGAGCATGAGTTGTCGAGCGCCTACGTATTCAAGGGGCATGGCTGCTACTGGCTGTAGCTGATCATGGAATGGTCTAGTCTATGTTTATCTCGTCATCTACTAGATTGAGGTAGGCAACTTACAATCTCTGGACTGTGCCTTCGCGTACGGCAGCAGTGTCGCCAGAAGATGCCCAAATGGACATCTCTTTCCTCCTTTCCCCCTTCCATTATCCAACGTCACCCGCTAAGGCCGTAGACCACGGTGCCCGTGCCGATCGTCAGAGAGGGGGTACCTGTATTCCCCTCGATTTTCTCGATCTGGCGACACTGTACGGCAGGCCTATTGTCGTCAGATGGTAACTCGTCTCCCACACTATCTTGCCCCTTCTGCGACGCCATTCCCCCATTCTTAGGCAGCGAGCATCCCTACCCTTCTGCCACGGCCCGGTCGCGTGACGCGTTTCGTCTCTGTCATGTGTGTCACAATGTCATGTAACTGCACTCCCCTCAATGTCCCCGGTCTGACGACCGGAGCCGCTACCTCCACAAGTGATCAGCGACCTCTTGCAAGCTGAATCTAAAAATAAGGAGTAGACTGAGCGCACCAAACATTAGTAGAAATCCATTCAGATGTTAAACCAAGTAAGTAAAGCATTACGGTACCCGAAATTCGCAGGATCTCGACGAAGGGCGCGCGATGGACCGTTTCCCGGCCGCGGCGTGAGCGAATTCAAAGAGGCTCCGGGTATCTCCGCATACTTTATTATTCTGCGGTTGTCCCATGCAAGGAACCGGAGCTGCTCCAGTTGCAGGCGCCTGCATAGCGCACCGCAAAAACGACTGGAAATCCGCGGGATGCACCAGGGGCCCCTACCGCTCCGGTGCCGGTTTTATCGCTCGTAAAGCACGGGGGTTCCTCGCGGCTCCCATAAACCGTTCTCCGCGGATGGCTTTCTCGTTCACGCTCGCTCGTAACTCTCCATCACCCCCCCCCCCACTGGAACGGTCCCCGGCCCACGTTTCGTCGTGGACGATCCTTTCAAACAATGCCACCTTCCAAAGGTGGGCTAATACGGCCGGTGCCTGAGCTTGACGTCGGTCTTTTAACCTGTCGCGCGCACTCCCCGAGGTTCGTCCGTGAATGAACCGTCGTCATCCCCGAGTGCACCGCGCGCGCGCGCGTACGGAGTGCAATAAAACAGATAAAGGCCGTAAAAGTGCCGCCACCGTCCGGATAGTGGATCGAGATGATTGCCACCTCGCGAACGTTTCGGCAATAACACCGAGCTGGCGGGAAACGAGTGGCGGGCTCGTTGATTGAAACCATTAAACTCGAGAAGTTCACCATCGGTCAAGTTTTTGCCGGCGAGAAATTAAAAAACTTGCCGGCTAACTTGCACCATCTCCGGAAACTAAGGACCTCGAGGTGACTGGAATCAGCGTGCACAGGTGGAACGGTGCTCTGTGGTCGTTAATAATTGAAACAATGAACTCGGACATTGGAACTTTTGAACCTCGTTAGAGAACGTTTGATTGAGAAGTAATAATTTTTCTTCCGTTCGAAACAAGCAGTTTCGTTCCTAAAACAGTTGGTTATCATTGAATGATTATCACAGGGAACACTGTCTACACATAAGGTTGCCATCCGTTCGGTTCTTCCCGGATTTATCCTACTTTTTAGTGCGTCCGGAGATGTCCGGGGCGATTTTCTTTAAGGCTCTTTGCGATAATGAATGCATTGAGTGAGTATTAATAAAACACTAAACTGCAGTGGTTAATGTGCCCACATAGATCGAAAGATGAAAGACTGAAATTAATTTCGTACACTGAAATCTTAGTAAATTGTGTGGTATACTTCTAGTTCGGTGATAGGGTACTTTGAGTTTAAAGTAACTCTTAATTTAATAAAGTGAAAGGCTAATTCCACCGTCCACAGATTACTGTAGAAAGACGTAAACCTGTGTAAAGAACAGGAGAACCATTATTATACTTCCTACGCTTTTGTATGCACTGCATGCTATAAATGAATAAGATCGGTCTATCGAGTAATCAGTTATTTGCAGCTTTCAGTCGATAAATTCATAATTGGATATGTTAATTTTCTGGCTGACCGCGCGTATCGAGATCGAGCGTGAACGGTCCAAGATCGTGGTGATCCAGAGCGCTCGCTAAATCCACGGATCGATGAAAGGGATCACTCACGGTCGGTAATCCGAAACGGTTTTTTGATCGATTCGAGTGCCGGCTACGACGCCACCGGCAAAAACGCGTCTCGTCGCTTCTCGCGGCGCGGCAGACGCGCATCAACGAGAGCACGTATTAATTAGGAAAGGATCTTGCGAGAGACTGAAGAAGCCTCCTCTCGAGAATCGCCAGGGCTTGTTTTACGACCGGGTTAAGCGTGGTTCGTTTTATGGCCGCGCTTTTTTCCCCTTAATTTTATAAGGAGAATATAACTCGGGGCTGGCACGCGCTCCCGGAGACTCCATCCAGGCGGATGGATCCACTTTATCCTTTTCCTCTCCTCTTCCCGTTTATGGTAACGACGCTCGGGAGTTGAGAGGACCCGGCTTAATTTTCATATAATTAAGGAATCAAGCTGCTACGCGAATCGGTCGCCTGGATCTCGATTTCAGTGACCCTTCTTACAAGGGGATGAAATGTTCAAAGTTGGTATCATCTGTGTTCTTCGTTTCTGTAGCTTAATCTGTCTGTAAATTATTTATACGTTTCGTTACTTAATCTGTATGTTAATTATTTATCTTTCCATCGCATTGATTTTTCATCTCCGTGCCATTTTAACAGTCAAGCTTTTTACTTTTACTTGTTGGTCACATATAGACTGTGGAGATAATTTCTGTATCGAAATCGATGCGAAAAATTTGTATGTTGCCTAACAATTCTGCTAATGTCTTCTTACTATCGTGTCAATGATTGCGGTGTCACTTGGCGCGAGTCTCCGGATAGCGTTCCCGCGATTACAGGTACGATTAAGTCGTTTCGGGTGGACGAGCGCATTGGTTCGTCGCCGATTTTCCGGCGTGGCGCGAAACTTCGTGTCCGGGGCTTAACTGCCGGTGAAAATCGGCTTCCGTTCTATCAATGGCACGCGTGCACTTCGGTTTTGCGGGCGGGCACGGCGGACTAATGGCCATTTATCGACACTATCGGCCCCGGGTCCCGGTAAATGGTGTCGGCGCGCGAGGGCAGGACGTTGAATGCCGCTACCGTACACAGTTCGACGTCAAAGAGCTTCCTTCGCCGGTTCGGGCGCAGTCGGTCTTGCGGATTTGCGGTTTCGGGCCATCGCCGGCTGGCCAGAATTCGATTGACAGTTTTCCAAGTATCGATCCCTGGCCGCATAGTTGCCCGGGAACCAGCAGACGAGTGTCCCGCGCGTCGCTTCGCGCGATTTTCCGCTCCGCGTGCCGAGAAGATGATCGAATTCGAGCGTCGGCGGGCGTCGCGTCGACCAACCTGAATATGAATGGGGAGGACAGCCCAGCTGCTTCTTCCTCGAGAGATCGTTTCGCGATCGAACGCTCTCAACCGGCTCGCACTCTCGCGCAAATTACTCCCGAAACTTGGCGACGATCGATTACCGGAGACCGGCCCGAGGATTACCCTGATAAATTCGCCGAGTTATCGAGATGATGAATCGTCTTCGTGATCCGGAAGACGGAGTGGATCCGGATCGCGACCCGGCACCGCAGTGACGTATGGTATGAAGTTTCGGCGAACGGGAACCGCTCTTGTTTCGCGACGCCACGGCTCGCGTGAGAAATGTACCGCGCGAAAACGAATGCACGATAGCCCCGGATAAACGATCGTGAAAAATCCCCGCAGCCTCGCGGACATTTATCTGGCCGGCTTGCGTCTAGATCCCCGGGATCCGAAGTTTTGTAGCTAACCGTTTCGCCTCGTTCAATCTCGAAGAGGGATCTCTGTCCTCGCGCGTTCCACGTCGGCCCCCCGGAAATTTGTTAGAGCCCGATGCAGACGCGCCTGCGAAAATCGAACGATTTGTAAGCTGGCGCACAGCAAGCGACAGTTTTAAGGATCGTATCTTCTGATCGGGTCTGCTGCCTCTCTGTTCACCTGCATCCGGAATTTATTGCTCGATCTCGGCTCGAGTTGTCTATACCTGTCCTCTATACTATTAGCGCGCATCACTAACAATCGATTAATAATCACTCTCTTTCTGAGATCATAAAATAGTTCTTGCAGAAATGATCACACGTGGATGATCGTTATATCGATTTTTCATTAGTTGCTTATCTCTACCCAGCGTCCCGCGGTATGCAGAAGACACTGCGCGGTGGCAAATGCTCCGTCAATTTTCTGGGACAATCAGTTCGGTCGATTGGCTCGGAGACCGTCGAAATAGACCATTTCTTTCCGTCGTTCCGGACTCGCAGGGATTCCATCAAAACGAGGAAACATTCTCTTCCTGTCCCATTGGATCCTTATCTAACGAGCCGACGCGACGCCGCGACGTCGCTCCGAACAGGAACCAGACGGCCAATCCCACGGAAGACGTCTGTTAGGACAATAATTCCCCAGCGGTGATCGAATTATACGCAAACAAACTACCAGCAGTGGCGACTACCGCTTCCGTCGCACCACCGTCGAGTCCACCCTTTTGACCTGTCCTCAACCCCTGCTGCCACCCACCCTCTCTGTCTCCTTTCTTCGAGCATAAACTCTCCGGCATCCCCGCAATTTCTCGTGGCCACCCCTTCCGCAGACTACTTCTCTACTGTTCCGCATTTGTGGCCCTTCATTTGCAGATAACCACTCGTGGAACCGCCAAACAATCAGCAGGACCCTCGAGTGCATCCCACCATTCATTTCCTTCCTTCCTTCCTTCCTTCCTTCCTTTCTTCCTTCCTACATTCTCTTCGTATCTTCTCCTCCTCCCTTTCCCTCAGGCGCGTTCCTTTTACGCGCGACAACGTTTAAACAGCTAACACCTGGAAAGGATTCGTGGCGAAGGGGATGAAAAAGTGGAATGCCGAGGGCGGACGCTTCGAATCGTCTCGAGAACCCCCCGGACGGGCGTAGAAAAAAGAATGAAAGGGTGTCGTCTGGCCTCTGAACCGACTACGAGCGTGGCGTTCGCGCTTCTTTCGTTTTTTAACCCCCGCGGAATTAAATAGCGACGCGGGGTCGCAGCCTCGTCACCAGACTGGCTGCGACGACCAACCTGGTCCTTTCACCGAGCCCTTCTCCGGATCACCCTACATCCGCTGTTTACCTTACTTCGTGCTGGCCCCGGCATTAATCGCGGCGTCGACTCCGTCTTAAAAGACCGCCGGAAATCCTCTTCCAGGACCTATTATTTCGATCCAACCCCTCGCTTTTACGATTTCATAGAATCCGTGGTACGTGCCCTGGTTTCCCTTCCTCTGCCTAAGCTCCATGGTAGTTTTGATCCGAACACGTTTACACGTTGTTGCAGCTTTCGAACTGAAAATATTTCAAACGAGCTCGGACAACTGAGGCCTCAAAAAATGTTTCTTATCAATTTTAATGAAATCAACAACTTGATTGAGTATATATATTTTTGACCATATACCGATTGAATAGAGGAACAAAGTCCTATATTTTATTCAGTATTATATTTTACGTTTTTTATAGAGTAGGAACAATTGAATAAAGAATAAAAATGAAGAAACATTTCCAATAGGAAATTTTATTAATGCAATATCCAGCTATAGATTTTTTTGAATTACAAGCGGACGGTCGAATTTATTGGATGGAAAAAATATCATTGAATTCTCTGATCCAGTAGCCGGATCAGTAAAAGGGAAGTCGAAATTAATTAGCACTGTCATTTAATCCCCTCCGTTCGCGAAACTGCGGAACGGCCGCGTTCGAAATATGATGTAGATTTTCCTCGTGAATTATCCTCGTAGATTCGCCATCGACGGGCATCTCATTTTCCCGCATATATTATACCGCGGACCGGAGGGTGCGCTGTTTCTTTCGCGTGCTTGTTGCGGACTCTCGCGGAAATTTGATTTACAATGACGCCGCTTGTTATTGAAAACTGCGACGAACAACACGGCGCCGCGATAAATATCGGGAACGCGTCGCGGGATTAATTAAATCAGAGTGTAGTTTATTCGCGACGCGAGATTCGTTAATGAATTAATTGAAATATCTGTCGGTGGTCCGAGCGGAGTCCCGATCCGACAATTATCGGATGCTCGTGCAATTTTCATTACCGTGGCTCGGCCGAACGGAGAAAGAACCGTCCGGATGGCCGGCGCGTGTTATCGCATGGTCTCTGAGCGAGGGGGAGGAAAATAAAGGGGCGAAACGTGGTCCATTTTCCCGATAATCGTCTGGAATCCCTACCAAACGTTTCCTAGAGGTGCAGCGCGGGACATCATTCACCTCGTAGTCGCTTCCTGGGGATCCGGAAAGTCAAGGACAGAATTTTTCTGCATAGATTTTCGGCCGTTCTTCTCCGAGGCGATTCAGCCCTCGCATTTTTATGCGAAACAAAAATGTTTCAAATGTTCCTCATCAATGACAGAAAACAAGCATTAAATAGAAATACTCCTCGAACGTGTGTAGAATGCGCAAACATAAGATGAAAGGAGCGTTGAAAAGATTCGAGAGCGGAAGATTCCATCTCGAATAAAAATACTGAAAACGAATTCTCGTTTCTCTTCAACCAATCCTCCAACTTTTTCCGAGTTCTCGAGCGCCGTGGTCGGGGGATGACATTTCGGTTTTCTCGCCCAGCAGACACCCCATAGAAATCCGCCGCCCTCTTGTTCTTTTTTTCGGTTTCACCCTTGGCTCTTCCCGAACCCTCTAAGTGGATCGATATCGTCGCGGGCCGCAGTGTTTTGTATATCAACCCTCTGTTCTGTAGAACGCGCGACGTTTCGTCACCGCCGATGGAGGAGCGTGCCGGAAGAAGAAGTCACTCTTCGTTACCGCTCGAGGGCCTTGCACAGACCCCGCGATATAGCTTGTCCTCAGCCTGGTACACCCTCCTGTTTGTTTTCCTTCTGGTCCCTTCTGTTTTTCCTCCATTAGCGAGCGCCCCTCCGCGCCACCCCGTAACACGTGCGGCGCACCATATTCCTTGTCCTCGTTGTCTCCGGTATGTTGTCGTTCCGTTATCCGCGTCAATATACACCTGACAGCTTCTCACGACGATCCCTCGACTTGTCCGGCTCCATCTTACCCGCCGATCCTGGCTTCTTCGCGGGACTCCGACGAGATTGCGCTTCTCCTCTCCGTTTCTTCAATGGCGCTCGTCTTAGTCTATAGACGAATTCATCTTAGGATCTCGAGAGCCAGGAAAGGGAGACAGACTGATGCGGACACTTGTGGGCGTCATGAATTAACCCCAACTACATATCGTGCTGAAGACGAGAAAACTGTTTTCTAAGCCCTGGTTGTGGCCACAGGACACATGCAGTCTTTGCAATATCGTATAGATCGCAGATATACGTCGAAAAATATTCGTACACTACAGTAATCTCCGAGTATATGTGCCAGAGATGTACACGATATTTGCGACAAATTTATCCCCACTGCGCTGCAAGATATAAATCTTTAATGGTAGGGTTATTTAGCTGTTTGATCTGTTTGATCAAAGAAGAATTCCCGAAACAGTTCAATCTAAATCGATAACGACTTAGTCCAGCACTGCAGCTAGGTAATTGTTCTATTATCCGAACACTGGTGTCTCTCAATAAGGATAATTCATTCGTTGCAATTAACCTAGGCGAACGTCCAAAGATGTCCACACAGCAGCCTTGCATTAAGTACAACAAGTCTGTTAATTGCAGGTAGATTCTTGTCGTTCCTGACAGGATCAGCTTCTGCCGGTCGTGGACGGAGTATGTAGTTGTCCAATGTTCCGATGATCAAGACTACCGGGTGTTAGTCGCGAAACAGCAGGATCGCAGCCGATCTTTCTGGCCGCAACACGCCGCGGTTTCTCGTCGATTATGCAACGGCATTCCTCGAACCAGTTACGTCAAGGACGCGCGTGCACCACGCCGCGCCGGTGCACTGTGTTGCAGCTCCCGGACTGCCCCTTCGGGACGAACAGCCGCGACAGGATACGGACCATCGATCATAGCTCGCGAGTGAAAGGTGTCACCGCTCTGAGGTTCTCGTCGATCGCTTCTCAACGTTTGCAGATTTCACTTCCCTTGATCTGTAGGAATCTACCCATCTAATGTGCGTTAAACTGTAGCGCACAGTGGTCCTTCACTGATGTTGCTAGGAACCGTTACCGGTGCTGCGATATGGTGCAATTCAGAATCCACTGTTGAATCCACAAGAGAATCACTTTTCACACAAGCTCCGCCCACGCAACGGCGTAGAATTTCGCGAGCGAAATATTAACAGCTCGGGGGGCTCGAGGTCTCGGAGCATTCCGTCGGGTTCACGGTTAATGAAAGTTCGCGGTGATCGAGATCCAGGCACGCCTCCTTCTTGTCGCTGGATCGCGGCAATTCCGTAGAGCCGGCGCGTTGCAGGGATCGAGGCGACGGATCGCGGCCGCTTTTTCTCCAGGGAAAGGAGCCGACCGAACTTGTTCGTGTTGCACGCGAGACCGACGATAACGTCGCGTGAACCCCCGCGATCACCTCTTCTCTCCCTTGATCACCCGATAACCCGGCGATAGGTGCACAAGCCTGATACGCTCCCGCTTGACGAACTTATCGTGACCGCGACAGGATTCTGACACTTTCAATTTTCTACCCCTAACCGGGCCGCGAAACCGACTTCGACTTCACACGAACTTGCGAGTTCTGTTGCGAAGCCTGTTAACCTTTTGGCTACTGTTGACGTTGCTAGGGTAAATGCGTAAAAATAATTTTCTTTTGTATCCAGAACACCCCATTCTCTTCCATAAAATGCTTATACATATTATTTCATATTAAATTAGGAATAACATTAAGATGAAAAGTGCGATCGAAGCATGACACCACAATAATCGGTGCAATTGCCCTATTAGGCGTGTGCAAATGTAGCCTATTTTGATCGTTCACCCTGCATAATCTCTATGCCCATTAGCTAGTGGACATCGTAATGAATTCAATGAGTGACGGTTAATGAAACACAAACTGGAAAGTGGAAATTTGCGGCTTACTGACTTCTAAATTGCAGACTTAATGTGCCCATATAGATCCAAATATTGAAGAGTAAAATTAATCTCGTACACTGTATGGTACTTCCAGTTCGGTGAAAGGGTACTTTGAGTTTACGGTAACTCTGAATAAAGTGAAAGACTGTCGTTCTAATTCCACTTTCCACAGATTACTGTAGAAAGTGGTACACCCACACAAAGAACAGCAGGACTATGATTACGCTTCCTACGCTTTTGTACACTGGAGATACTTATCAAATTTAGTACGCTGTCAGTACAATAGTTAATTCTTAATTATCCTTTCTAAAGCTTTAATTTTCTTTTTAATCTCTTGCTTCATAATTCATCTCGTAACTACCCTTATCGTTCACTTATATTTTCATAATTTCATAAAAGAACATGGAATTGTACGTTCATTTTAGGTCTACATTTACTTTGAAGATTAAACACTGATAACTGAGCCGGATATGTATGCAAATTTACATTTTCAGAAAGAAACCGAAATTAAATCGAATTCTCTTTCCCTCGCTGATGCTTCGTGTTAATTACGAATAAAATGAGACGTAATGAGATGTATTTCCACATCCACGCAAGCTGGTAATCGCTGTTCCTGTTAAAAAATTATTTATTCGCTTTACGGGATTCGATGTATTACAATCGAATGAAGTACAAAGCTACTCGAAGAAAAATCTAGAAAACTCTTTCTCTCTCAGTCATTTACTATAAAATACTGTCACAGTCATTTACTTGTTCAAAAAGGTCGATCCACATTGTCTCCGGCGAATAAGAAACGAAAAGCTGCACACGTTTCTTTGAAGAGATCGCGTCGTCGTTTATGCGCTAAGTAACCGCAGGCACGTAAAGTGTTAATAGTCGCAGACCTAGGTCTAATCCCTGCAGAAACCATCAGCAGACGTAATCCATCTCGGTCCAAAGCACGGCCGAGCTTAACCCAGAAAGACGCTCTTCCGACGCATTCAACCACCCAGCGAGATCGTTCCGCAAAATGGGAAAGACACCAGGAATTTCCAGCTGGTCTGGCTTGACGAAGAGAGAAAGCGAAAGAGAGAGAGAGAGAGGTGGGAATAAAAGTGAGAGCGTGCAGAGTCGCCGAAACGAGGCTCGGTGAAAAAGTTCTCCGTCAGGCGGTTTGTCTATTGTCCGCCCCCTTCAGTCGGAAACTTCCCAAGAATGCCGTGCGAGAGGGCCACGTGTGCCGCATGAATTATTTCACGGGGGCTTTTCCCGGGTCCCCGCACTGCGGGAGCGATGCAGAGAGAGCGGTGCAGAGAGCGGTGCGGAGTGAAGCGGAGAGAACCCTTCCGCTCTAATTGCCGTAATCGCTTCGGTGACGTTACTCCGGAATATTGAAAATTCTGCGCGAGCCAGGCGTCATTGCCCTTCGCCCGTGGAAACTCTTCGCTCGTTCGTCTTGAATTACTTCGCCGGGGGTGTGTTAAGCCGGCTGAACACGCTGAAGGGGTGAAAACGGACGTGACAGAGCGCGCGGGGGTGGATCAAGGGAAGAGGAAGCCCGAATAGGTGGCGGCGCGTTCGAAACGCGAAAACGACAGACCCTCTCCTCTTCGGCAGGTCGTTATCTTCTCCGGTCGTAATCGACGTCTAATTCCGGAAGCGCGATATTGATTATGCGGAAACCGAGCGACCAGCGAGAGCGCGGCTGGCCCCTGTAATTCCGCTTGCGAGAGACCACCGGCCGATCCGTCGAGTTTATATCCTCCGTCTCAGAAGCAAGAAGACGCGGCGAGACCGGCAGCCCTGTAATTGTCGCGATCGTCGCCGGTTATTGCGGCTAATTAACGTCCGTTCGTTAGCTGCTCTTTCCACGGCTCCACTCCTCTCGACTCGATGCTAACCGCCGCGCGCAGTGTCCTTCAGTCGGTCTGCTTCTTCTTCGGGTCGGCTCCCCAGCCGGCGAACAGACCGCCAAAGAGTTAGCCTCTCTCGATCTATGTTAACCCTAGAGTGATCGGGTCCTTTCTTTACACGGTACATAATAGTCTGTCCGTAAAACTGTGACTAACAAGATTACGAAGCCACTTGTAGAATTCCTACTGAAAAACATGATTAAAATTCTAGCTGTCAAAACTTCAAGCGTACACTGGACACGGTGGAAAATGTCTCAACCATTGAACAAACACAGTCAAGTGATTCTGAATGAATCGGAAGGACGAACTTCGCAAGCAACAAGACAGTGGAATGTTCAAGAGCAAAACGACCATGCGCGCGACGAAGATCGCGATTTCAATTAAATGATAGTCAGAATCGGAATGATTTTACAAGGAAAACTTCCATCTTCCGTCTGGGCGGCTATCGCGACCGGAAGATTAATCTCGAAAAAACGAACGTAACTTTCCGAGCGGAACGCGGAAATGAACATTCGGTTCTCGCGAGCGAATTAATTTCACGTCTCCCGCGCGGCGTGTTCCCGAGGCGTGCCGTCGCGCAAAGAAACTTCCCACCGGGAAAGAAGATCAGGAATGATAATCCGCGACGTTCGAAGGGGCGTCTCACGCGGGGAATCCGGCAAATGTTGCGTAGAAACGATAGTGGCCCGAAACTTTGCCCTTTCCGGGAACGTATGGAAAGCGAGACCCGCGCTTTATTGAAAAGTTTCCGGAGAGCCGGTTAAGTGCGAGCGAAGTTCTAGGCAGCAGCGGCGCAAGAGCCGCGAGGATTTCTCGCTTCGGAACCGCGGCGACGGTGGTCCCACACCCGCCGCCGTCCCCGGACGCGATTTATCTATCCGCTACGCGGTTCTATTTGCCCGTTTACCCGGAGCTGGATCCCCCGGTTATCCGTCCCATTGCTCCCTTATCGATCGTGTACCGGCGCGGCAGCGGTGTGTCCATTTATCTGCCGCCCCGATAAATCCTCGGCGAAGAAACCGACTCCCCGCCACCAAAGAATGCGCTTATTGCGGTCAATTAGCAACAAGATTGCAAAGTCTATCGTTAACGTCTTAACTCGTCCGATTAGGTGTCCGCCAGGGAGACCAGTTCCATAGAGAGCCGCGCCGCTTTACAAGATAATCGATCACGCAATTAGTCTCCGCGGCCAGACGTTGCCATTGGGAGAACGGATTAATGGACGGCACCGACATATTTTATGATCGTTCAATGATTCTCGCCGAACCACCGCCGCGTCAAAGGAAGACAAATTCCCGGAAGGTAAACTCCTTGCTTCGGAGATCCGCTACGGTTTCTCAAGTCGCTTGATTCTCGGCTGGAGGGGTGCGAGAAGTAGAAAATTGGTCGGGTACTCGAAAATTTTGGGGTACGAGAGAAAATTCGAGAGTTCCGAAATTTTCGGGAACCCGTCCCAATTCCGAATAAAACTCTCGCGAGAAATATTATGGAGAGCAACTCGTAAGAGTTTATCACGCAGATCCTTTGCAGTTCGTCCGATATTTTCATAGCCGTCTTTGCCGCACACTGATCGTAAAAAGAGTAAAAATGCCGCATCAGTTTATGTAAATTTATGCTCACAAACTAACATACCTGAGATAACGAGAGAATGTTAATGAACCGGCAAGATTCAGCCTTCAGAATAAGACACATTCAACCCGAAAAGATTTATGACAGACTTAGTATTAACTAGTTGCGAGGTTCTCGACTTTTCGACGACCAAAAAGGACTTCAGAGCTCGCGGAGCGTTAATAATCTTCTAGATTGCAGTTCATTAGATAATAATCAAGTGGATAACAAAGTAACAGGCCTTTCCAACTCCGTTTACTCTCGAGACCGCTCCGAACTTTCCCGCGGAGTGTAATGATTTATTTCGAGCCGGAGGATCACTCGCTGGCGCGGCGTAGCGGTCGGTTTGCTCGCATCTTTGGGGACGCAAATTTATGCGCGAACGGATGCGCTCTCGTTAATTAGTAATAACAGCCGCGTAACATTCCGACAACGGAAGAAACTATGTCGTGACATTGACGTCGGTTAATCAGTGTGGTATGAGAAAAACATGTACATCTTGGAAACTGGAGGAAGGAAAGTAGCAGGTGAATGAAACTGAAAAGACGTAACTGATTACTTTATTACACTCACTATCTGCTGCGAACAGAGGTGGAAAATCGGGTTGTCTGTTTTCTCCCACGTACAGGGTGTATACAAAGTAATCGTCATCCGTTCCAGGGGTGAATCTACACCTCTGGATCGCGGTGGGCATTTCTGAAAGAAACCTGCTGGTTAGGTGGACTACAGTAGTATGCTTTTCTTTGTACATAATCAAATTTCGCAAAAACTCTAACAACTTAATATCTTAATAAGTTCCTTTCAAACTTTATCTCTTCTCGATAAGTAGGTGATGATGCAAAAACAAGCTTTAACAGCAATTTTCTTTGCTATTTACAAGTATCCACCGATCCAGAAGTGTAGATTCACCCCTAGGACGGATGACCATTACTTTTTATACACCCTGTACAAGGAAGAGTCTCGAAGGATTTTCCGAATGCGACAGCTTCCACCGGATTTGAATGTTTCCGACTTTTCAGTGTCGCGGCGCTCCGCTTTGATGTCTTTACTTTAATTGTACACTGTTCGCATTAAGAGCTCGTATTAAGGGATCGAGCAAAAGCGGCGTGCCGGACATTTTATCGTGGAAACGGGGATTTTTTCGTTCCTTCCGCGTGCACGCGAGCCACCGTACCGCACCGACGAGATACATAATATCTTCTCTGTCCATCTCGGACCGGCCCGTAATGACCTATCCTTCCCGTTCCGTATTCTCTGCGAGCCGTGGCGCGATACCGTCTGCTAGAGCCGTACCTCTAACTGGCACTGCCACTAATTGCCGTCCGTATAATTACCATATCGGGCAGATAAATATAGGGCTCTTACCTTCTGCCTGCGAGACAGTCGGCGGCGTTACGCTCGCCGCGTGCGCTTGAAAGATACAAGACCGGCAGACAGAAGAACGGGGGTGGTCTGTAATTTACGCATTTTTATCCTGGACGGACGGGGCGACGACGCGCGACGTGAACTTCATGATACATACAATATTTCCCCATCGGTCTTCATGAATCGATCGTCCTTTGTCTCGGAAAATGCTCGCGACAAGTGTTCCTACCTTGTTGCCACCCCTGCGCAACAGATCGATGACACGTAGGGTCTTTTAACCCTTTCTGTGCTTGTTAAAAGGAAAACGTACTGTGAAAGGAATGGTTAATTTTTAAGTAACACGTACTGCTTCTTATTCTTATCAGCACGCTAACCTTATATGTGTACTGCACAATATGTTATTATCGTTATCTAAATTATAAACAGACTGCAGATTTTTAATGACAGGATTAATTAATAACAGTTTGCCTACAGTGGCTAACGAAAGTATTCGAACGTCCTTTAAAACAAAATAACTTTTTTATAATTGTACAAAACGTCCTGACTTTTTTATAATCAATTAGAAGTATTGGTTTATGAAATGATGTGCAGAAAAGATTTTCCAAAAAGTATAATTTACAAGGTTACACGCAAAAATAGAAAAAGGGTATATTCAATTACTGTACAATAAGGATTCTCGTTTCCAAGATGGCCGCCATCGAACTGATTAAAAAGAGAAAGGGTGTAATGCGGGACGCTGATGGCGACAGCGAACAAAATTCTCAATTGGTTTCCCTCCGTTATTATTATTTCCGTGCAAATACGCGAAACAAATATTTCTATACCGTACACATTTTATCCCGGGCAGATTCCACGTTTGCGATTTTCAACCCTCTACAGAATAAACCGCGCAAAACGAATGTTCCTTGTAAATCGCAGGGCCGAGTACACAATTGTATCGGATATTTGCGTTGCAGTATCAGTAAATTTTTTTATTGCCATCGTTTACCGGCGCGAGTTTATTTTCCGTTATTAACGTGACAAATGGGTGGAAACGGTGATGTAAACGTCTCGCTTACATTATTTGCGCAGACAAGACAAACACGCGACAGTGTACAATTAGAAGACGCCGTTTCGATGGGTGCTTCGTCCGTGTCAAATCGATTGGCACCTTTTGTATACTCTTTGCTTTGGTGTGGGACGAAAGATTGCGTGTGGAGTAAAAGATATGAATTGGAGATACCGATTTCAATTTTTGACATTGACACCCCTGGTAGAATCATAAATAGACTAACTGGAATTGCTATGGTGTACAGGTCAAGACTTCGAATCCTCCAATTTCTACGGCATCTCACATTCGTGCGATCTCTATTTCATCAGCGTGGCAGTCGTCGACTGGGAAGCCCTTCACGGAGAATCCATTATTACAAAAATAACCTTTATCTCTTCCGTGCTCCGACAATGGGTTATATTTCCTGCGCTGGAGGAAGGAAGGAAAGAGATGGAGAACAAGCTTGGCGTAATCCTCTTTGTCACGGAAGACGTCGTCGTTCGCAAATTGCCTGGCTGCCGTCGGCTCCCCGTCGGCGAGCGATACACTCGTATCGGCGACGCGACGTTTTCTGGAGCGCATGAGAAACAGAGGCCCATAAAAATATCCGCGATACGCGAACAAAGATGCCGCATAAAAGAAGCGGCAGCGCGTGATGCAGGCGCGCGCGCGTCCGTGGCCACGGTAACGGCTCCCTAATTTTCTGCGGCCGTAATATTTAATGCGCCCCCTCGCGATCCCTGGCAGCGGCTCGCCAACAGTCTTTCTCTCTCGCTCTCTGCCGTACACTCTCGTGCTCTCTCCGACTCCATTTTCGGCGAGGGGAAGCGGGGACAGGGTGGAAAATTATTGTGGCGCCGCGCCGACATCGAAGCGAGACGCGAAACCGCGCGTTCCGGCGCCGAATCCGCTCCTATTCCGCCCTATTCCGCTCGCAAAACTTTCCTCCGCACCCAGCCGAAGACTAATCGCGCGGCTCGGCCGCGGTGACGGCTAATTAGCGCTCCCGGAAATGAACCGCGCCGCGAGGAATTAATATATCTCCAGACCACCGTCTCTCCCGCCGTCGTCTCATCCTCCTCGGACGAAGACGTCCCCAGGACCGACGACGATACCGGAAATACTGCGAGTCTTGGTAGTTCCCTTTGGTCCGGTGCTTTACGAGCCGAGTAAATCGTGTGCCGGTGATTAGGGAAATGATCGCCGTGGCAATTAGACAAAGAACGCCGCAATTCCGGACCGCGGACCACTTACCACCGCCGCACGCCGCGCCCCGCCGCCCCGACGTACTCCGCTCCGCGTCTTCGGATTCGCTGAGATACGGTTACGATCTCGGCGAGATTATGGTATCAACGGTCCCGAGTAATCGAGTCGCGAGATAGCCGATTGAGGAGCACTTTGCCAGTCCACGATTCGGTATGTCGGGCTGGCAAGGGGTTCGAACTGGCCAAAAAAAGCGAACAAGATCGCTCGGAAAGGTAATTACGCTGCTGTTAATGGTACAGGGGAATCGAGTCGAGAGATAACGGAATAGAGAGCACTGTTCTGGTACGGGGATTGGAATGTGTTCGATTAGAAGTAGTACTGCAATTTTCAGTGGGACACGGGTGCAAGTGGTTTGTAAAGCAGGATTTTGATATTTTTAAAATTCGACCAGTGTTTTGTGTTATTTAGCGTGTGTGATGTATGTATGAGTGAGAAAGGAAGTTGGGGGGTGAGAGTGAGCGAATGAGTAAACAGAACGAGTGATAGATCGAATGAGGAGAGACGAGAGAATGTGTGAGAGAATGAGAGAAAGAGAATGAGACAGAGAATTCGCGAAGCGAAAACGATAGTCAAAGTGGACACACGTACTCTTGAGTGTATTGCAAATCGTGTGGATCGTTTAAATGATTCGAGCTGTTCAATAAAAGTTACAACACGTGGATTAATTTCAATTAAATTGGAGATTCGACGTACATAGCGGTAGATGTTAAATTGTTCTTTACGAATGTTCTGGAACAATCCTTACACCAGTGTCATGCAGAGAATTTTATTTTAGAAACTATCTTGTACATAAAAATTCAACAGTACTCGGTGGATGAAAACATACCACAAAATTCAACTAGCCAATCCAAAGACTAGATTACGCTACAATTAACGACCCGGAATAGTGGAGTCACGAGATAGCCGATCTAGGACCACTTTGCCAGTGCAAGGATCAGGATATCAAACTAGTGACGGCTCGGAACGTACCGAGAAATTGAACCAGGAAGTCCACGAATTATATTACGCTACAATTAACGATCCGGAGTAATCAAGTCGTGAAATAGTTGACCGAGGAGCACTTTACCACTGCAAGAATCCGAATAGCAATCTAGTGGCGGTCCGAACGTCTAAAAAAATTAACCCGGATAGTCCGCAGACTAGATTAGGCTACAATTAACGACCCGGAATAATGGAATTGCGAGATAGCCAACTGAGGAGCACTTTACCACCGCAGGGATCAGGATGTCCAGCTAGCGATGGCTCTGAACGTACCAAAAAATTTGAGAAAGAAGTCTAAATCCTCGTACCGATACTCCTAATGGATTTCGAAGCTTTTCTACTGTGAAGCAGACGCTGAACCAAACGCCGAAGTACTTTCCTCTCGTGGAACCCCCGTAGGTTCCACTGTAATTTATCTCAGACTAGCTGAATCATCCCTCGGAACGTTTCTTTTTATGATTCCCGCTTAGTCCGACGATACCGCGGCCTCTCCCCGGGTCCCGCATCAATTTTCACTTTTTGACAACAGCCATGGTCGACGTTTGCCATATCCGCAGTAACGTCGCTCCAGATAGGGTGCGATTTACGAGCAGGCAACCCTCCGCGCGCAGTAAAGCCGCCGCGCCGGCCCCCCGCTCTGTTGTTATAGCGACGTTAAACTAGCCAGACAATGACGTAGCTTTACGATTCCGGCAGTCATTGGTCGGCTGATCGGAACCGAAATATAATGAATCCGAAGTCTCGTTAATAATCCCGGCACGATAAATCCGCGACCGGATCGGGACTGACCCTATTATCCGCGGCTTTACCCTCTGACCGTATCGATGCATCTCCTCGTGTCTGATCGCAATCGGCTCCTACGTCGAGCCAGATCAGACGCTGACACTTGCAGGAACGGTTATGCGGTTTATTGGTCCTCGTAGCATTCGGGTAATTCCATGCAAATGACCGTTAGTACACGCGAAATCGCCGGACAGTCAAATCTTAGTCAGAGAACAGCATGTTAAGAATTCTACACCGGCATAAATTTCATCCTTTTCATTCATGATTACTAGACTGCGGATCTTTATCACAGGAACCAAATAAAAATTGTACTCTTCTTTTGATTATCCTATCAAGCTGGAACTACTACACTTAAATATTTTTAACATGTCCACTGCTTTAAATTACATGTACCCATTTTCGTCATAAATGCATAAAATCCGCAGTCTAACGATTACACCAAGAATCACACGGAAACGATTTCTAAAATCGAACAAACTTTTTGTCGATGGGGGCTGCGTCAGAATCGGTGGGCGTTGACCCGGTATATTCTCCGCACCACAAACGGTTAAATGTTATTCGGTAGCCGTGAACATTCTCCATGAAAACAATTCCGCCCCTAACATCGTCCGCAAAAAGACGAAAACGGATGATTTACTTTCGGAATGGTGCAGGACGACGACGCGATGCAAATGTGGATTCGCTCGTCCCCGTCGGCGGCAATTAACCGCGGCGCACAGATTTTCCCGTGTCCTCGCGTTTATTACTCGTCACGGTTAATTAGATCGTTACCAGCGGATTCGCCGGCCCGACGCGCGACGCGGCGTCGCGCTCTGGCTTGACACGCAAATGACCGTCATTCCGCCGGGGCGGCGTCTGATCTGCATGTCGGCGGTTGGACATCTTTTTTATCGCGGCCCATCATCCCGAGAAGCTCGATTTTTCGGGGCTGGAAGCCGGCCAGCGATTCTCCTTATTGCGATCCGTTCGTCCGCCAACGCGATTTGCATCGGTGAGGGACGGCGAACGGTGTAACTTCCTCGGGAGTACAAGCGCCTCGCGCGCGGTTATTGTTCGTCCGATTGTCACTTAGAACGAAAATAGAGCACCGGTTGCTGTGTCGCGTCGGCCGACGCGCCGCCTCTCGAAGTTGAAACACGACCCGGCACCGCACCGCCCCCCCCCCCTGCGAATTGCATAATAACGCTCCTGGGAGAGTCCCGGCGTGTTTCGCCGATGCTAAATAGTCGCGAAACTTTCCGGCGAAACTCGCGTGCGTTCCGCCTCGGTCAGGCCTTTCAAAAAAGGCTTCCCTCGAGCCGGTGTTCGACGGTGTCTGTGGAATGCCCGGCATGCATTAATTGCGTCCAAGGTAATTGTTTCGCTCGTCACACCGTGGACGAGTTCTACGAGGGCGTCGATAGCTTCGCACCTTTTCCTTTGCTCGTCTTGCCTCGCCTCGCGCTCGAGAACTCGCGCTAATTGCCGACCAGTTTCCTCCACAATTTCGACGAACACTCGGTACCGCAGGGAAACTGGAAAACTCGGGGGAAATGCACAGAATTCTTTGCAGCGCGTTCAGCGTTCATTGTTGCCGAACGTGTCTGTTGGAATATTAGCTTTTCATACCCTATGCCACGACAATAGCCAATGAGAAGGCGCCCACCGATTTGATGAATCGGCTGTGCCTTCTTCGTTACAGTTTTGTTTTCCTATCGATGCCGCTAGTTTCAGTTTGAACTCTGACCAGGCAACCGACACGACGTGTTCGTTTTGATTTTCTAATTCATATACACTTTTCGTAAAGCGGAAAATAAACTATGTCTTTTATTATTAAAATATAGTCGCGTTATTTTCAATAGTGTCACTAGTTCTTTGCGCGGTTCACGAGATCTTAGAAAGCTCTCAGGTTTTAACTGGGAATTCTCGTGTAAAGCAGGAAAAATTACTATGTTACATTATTTTTTGTAATAAAAAGTGTACTATCTTCGATGGGAGTTGATTTTCGACATGACTCGAAACGATAACATTTCCAAGAAGTATCTTTCCTACCTAAACACAATTCGCACACGTATTTCAGTGAGTACAGTCATCCAACTAGAACGCGCAACCTGTAATCGTTTCGTACGTTCTAAACGAGTCTCGTATAACTCACGAAACGTCCGGGCATCGCTAATTGCGTTCGCGGGGGTTAATTGAAACGAAAAGCGTCGGTTCCCTGGGTCCTGATTACGCAAAACGGCCTGGCATCGATCTCGAAGGAGCGTGGTTCACCGATGGAACGAGCCTCGGTGGAACTTTTATTCCCTGTCGGTTCTAATGGCGTTTCCCATAGAAACTCGACTGCGGGATCACCGGGCGGGGGTGTTTTATTGTTCGCATTTCAGGGCGGCGTTTAAGTGCACCGAACGATCTCGTGTTTCGTGGGTTCCGCGCGTGGCTCATGTTTTCTCTGTCTTTCTCTCTCGATCGTGTGTTTTTCCTGTCTGACCGGTCGTTTCCCTTTTTCTTTGCAGGGATCTGAGACCAGCCAGTTTGGAGAAAGGCCAAGAGGCCCTCAGACTGCGAGTGTACACCATCTACGCTTGGGGTGGGCCGCTCTTGGTCGCCGGGGTGGCTGCTCTTCTGGATCATCTTCCGCCCCAGCCGCAGTACACGTTCCTCCGGCCACGATTCGGCGAGAAACACTGTTGGTTCTATGGTAAGTTCCCCTTTCACCGTTCGTATGAGATCCTGCGCACCAAAGCCCGCCCGGGAACCTTTGAACTCGTCCCGGAAAAGTTTCCTCGTCGGAAGAGTCGCTAGAGTCTCGAGCAGCTTGACTTTAATCAGAGCGACGCGACATTCACTCTCGACTGATTCGGTCAGCCTGCTTGGAAACCAGCCCGTTGAACATTATCAACCACCCCCTCGAGTACCGGGGATGTGGGGTCTGTACTCATTACAAATCAAATTCCGAGCCTCGCTGTTTGCGTTTACACACGCTTTACTCCGAAAACAAAATTTGACTGTGCAAAGAGTAACCGCGGCCGCGCAACGAACCAACCCCTGCTGTTAAGGGTGAACCCTTGGACCGCGAATGCGGGTCGCTTTGTTCCTGCTGAACCTGCTATTTATTTATTGTTTGTGTGCGCGACAGTTTTGTAGTACCGTGTCTAATTTGTTTATTTATTCGGTTGGCTTGGTCGATGCGTATTTATCAGGTAAAGGTATATAGAAAATTGAGCAGAACGGAGTTACTAAAACATTGTTCACTGGGGAATGTATAAAAGCTTTTACACATTCGTGATTAACAGTTAAAATTTGTCAAAATTAATTTCTAGATGATTGGAATATATTGAACGTAGAAATGTCTCCCCCTTTGACGTGATGATCTAGTAATTTCTTTTAGAACTCTCGGGTTTTTGCGTAATTAAAGACGAAAATTATTTATATTGCAAGAAAAAATGAGAATTTGAATTATAACAGGAGATGAAGTTGAAACTACAGGATACTCGGGTTTTATGTAATTATGAACGGAAATAGTTTATACGGAAACGAAGTTCGATCGAGGACTATCAGGAAGGCCGAAGGAAATATTTACCGGTGCGAAATGGATCTCGGGAACGGAAAGAGGTTGCCGGGGTAATTAATTCTCGGCCGTAGTACGAGCGCCGCGAATTAATTCGATCGCGTCACACGCGACTTATCAGTGAATTAATTTCCCGGTGGTTGTCGGGCCGCGGATCTCTGGTGTTCCGTTGTTGGAACGACATTCAGGGGGCCGGACTTGCTGACATTAGTAACGGATCAGTTCCACAGACGGTAATGGAGCCTATTACCGAAAGTAATACACGCTGGCAGGAGTACGGTTAACACGTAATTCCCTGTGATCCGATTATTCCGCTAATTAATAGGACTGGTCAGTCGTGTTCGGGGCGCTGATTAAATCGGTTTCGTTAACCGATCGATCGACGGCGTTCGGGGGGAGGGGCCGCCGCGGATTAATTGGTAATCGAGGCCTGCTATGCTTTCGACAAGAAAATCATTTCGAAGAATCTCGATGTACACAGGTATTAATGATTTTATTAAATACGGTGTACAGGGTGTATAAAGAGTAATGGTCATCCGTCGTAAGGGTGAATCTACACTTCTGGATCGGTGGACATTTGTAAGAGAAACTTGCCGTAAAATTGCTCGTCACAAAGACAATTGTTGTTAAAGTTTGATTTTACACCTTCTACTCGTCGAGAAGAGAAAAAGTCTGAAAGGAGCCATATGTCGCGAACAAATAGTTATTGTTTTGTTAAAAGACAGGATTTAAAACGCATTTGAAGTCGTTAGACAATTTTCTTTCTTATAAACAATTTTGCGGCAAGTTTCTAAACCAACGTTGTCAACGTTGTAATACATGCGAGACAGATTGACGTCTACGCGCTGCATAACTATGAGAACGGCCATAATTCGTGCCAGAGATCACGTCGGAGGGTGCGCAGACTGAACTTATGCGGTCGGAAGAAAAATTAACCCTAGCAACACGCCGCTAATGGCGAATGCCTCGCTAAGAGGATTACTCGGCTCCCAAAATATCTCGTTATGGCGTGTACAGCCGCGTCTCCAGCCTCCGTCTTCGGGCGCCTGATTTTTGGTAATGTGCGCATAGGCGTAATCGGCCGAGATAAGAAACAATGGCACGCGCTATCAGCGTCCGCATAGTGGCAGGCGCGGAGAGCAGCGAGTACTTCGCTAAGAGGATTACACCGTTCCCGAAAGATTGTATTTAAGTATGACGCAGGGTGGCCGAATAAGAAGATCGATACCCCCGGAGTACGGTTAATACCTCGAATCCCTAATAATAACCGGCGCGAGCCCTAGCTACCCTTCTCCCTGTGTACGTGTGCATGTATCAGTAGGTTGCACCAGCGCACACCGACCGAGGATAATAAGGAGCCGAACGGTAATGTCGTGTCTTTATTCGTGGCCGAGGCTCCGGCTACGGTTGCTGGCTATTTAACGAGCAACCCCCGTAATCCACATCCAGTGCACTCCGTAATCCGGCTGGCATACTCCTCCCTCCCCGATGCTACTCTCTCTCTCTCCCTCCGTTTCTGTTGGTACGCGCGTACCCGCGCAAATACTCGTTTCAAACAGTGGCGGCTACCGCGTCGCGTATTAATTTCCCGCGGCCGCGATATTTATCGACGACGGGAGGAGAGGGCCGAGGAGCACACCCCCCGCGGCGAATTAATGTTTAGCTTTTATATCCTTTGACAAATATAAACGCCCCCGCGCCCATCCCCACGCAGCCCCGCTCTCTTCCTCCCTCTCTTCCCCCGCGACTGTGTATTTTCGTTTCGGTTTCCGGCCGACCGGGACCACCGGGCTCCGGTTTTCGAATCCTGCCCCGATCCATCCCCGCAAAATCTATCCACCCCCCTCCCCGGGTTTATTGATCGCACGCCGCGATTTTATTCGCTAGCTGCCGCACGTGGCGCGACCCGGACCCGGACGCGGAATCCGCTACGAGTTTCCGCGAGCGCATCGAGAAACGGGGATGGGGAACGCGATCGGTGCGTTTGATTGGAATTCTTACCGTGCCCCGACCCGTTTATGGGCATCTGATACGGGGATCTGAATGGCGAAATGACGATTTCCATGGGGATTGATTGCGTTTGTTTACTCTGATGGGAGTACATACGTTTGGCAGGGGAAAACCAATAACCACAGTTGACATGCCGAAACGTACTTGAAAAAGAGATTGCTCTGTGATAAATGCAAATGAAATTCATCGGACAGTGTCGTCAGGACTGCCAGGTTTTAGGTTATGTATCCATGTTCGAGGGTGTCATTTCGAACACTTATACTAGCAGCGAGTATGCTATAATTTCAGCATCCCTTGAATACGGAAATAAATTTAATAAAATAGTTCTCGGTCTCTAATTACGATCTTTTTAAAGTAACGAGTCTCATATTAGGCTTTTTCACCCTGCGTCCCATGTCCATGGGGTACGTCGCACCCTGTTTGGAAATTCTACGGGTGCGCAGCAGCATTCTACGCGTGCAACCCCTAAGCGTTCGCTTACTGGCCGTATTACCTGTGCATTTTGTCGGGGCATGATTTCCAATGGGGGGGTTGACGATGTTCAGGGAGGGTTCCGTGCGCAGGGGTTGGGACTGGCTGGCGCCAGGATTATCTGCCGACCCCATCGTCTCGGGCTGCGTTGTTACGGGGTGTGCCCGCGTGACGTAGTGGGGGGATGTGAAGTGTCGAGGGTGCCGGAAAGGGAGCGAATCGACAGAATCGGCTGGTAGGATGGCCTGCGGAACGAGCGAACCTGTCGGTGGAGCGCAGAAATTACGTCTGAGAGTGAAAATTTAGTAGGGTGCGTCCGCGTGTTTACGCAACTTTGAACCTCCCGGTAATTATTGCTACGTGTTTTGATCCCCGCTAGCTAGAAACAAGGGGCGCGAAAGGGTGAAGGGGGTCGAGGAGCCAAAAAGAAGGCGAAAAGAAGGGCGGCGGGAATGGAAGCGTGAAGGAGGACGAAAGCGAAAGGGGTGGGAAAACGCGGGCTAACGTCCGTTGCAGAGCCCCGTCTATCTGTCCGTTCGTCCCTCCCTCTGAACCCCCCATCTGGTCTACAGGTACAAAAGCATTGTGTCAGGACGTAACAACTCGCGATAGTGCGACGCGCAGCTTCCCATGGGGCACCATTATCCTGATTTAGCGCCACGGCTACGACTCTATTTCCTACGCGTTTCCCGGCTACGCTTCCTCCCTTTGTCCGGCTTAGCTTTATTTGCGCGAAAAAAGGGGAGGGAACGCGAATGCGGCGACCCAGGCTGAACGGATTGACACGTTCGAGTGACCCTGCACACCTAACCCGCGGCGCTCGTTACGATCTCTCCAATGCGATTACGTGATGCCCGGCACCGTCGCGTCGGACACCATGAGACACCCACATGCGCGACAGACATCGTATACTTCGTCTTTGAATGCGCCACACGCATCTTCTATCGGACCCTTAACAAGGAACGACGGTCCACTGACTTTTGCACTTTGCGACCTGTGCCTTTGTCATCGTGGTTCGTAAAAGCTACGGGAAAAGGGAGTGCAACCCTGTGAACGTCGGTCTGCATCGTGTGAAGACTATTTCAGCATGGCCGTTGGCCGTTGAAAGAAATATGTGCACGTGGTCGCTAGTTTATTAAAAAAAAATACACAACTTTGCCATTTAAATCATCCCTTCGGCTCTAATAGTCTCCAAGATATTTAACTATCGTCAAACGTCGTCCCTGAACGGCTAAGGGCTATAGAACAATATGCATCAGTCGCATTTATCTTTTGGCAGTCCTGGTGTTAAGGTCCGAAGGTACCCCTTCAGGATAGTCTGCTGTTACTGCCAGAGAATTTCGCAAAAGCCATAGAGAGGGCAGAAAAATTTGGCCAGTCGAATGCAAACGAGGATGGGGAGTGTAAGGGGTTTGTGGAGGAAGGGATGTTTCCCACCCTCCGGGAAGCGAAACGGCCTCGAAGAGGGTGAATAAACGGGAACGTAAGAAAACTCATTTACCAGCACATCGAAGCGATCCGTGCTCGATGCCGGCATACTGGTATTCAGGCCTCTCTCTCACCCCCTCGCCGTCGTGCACCGGCATTCTGGCGTTCCGGTGTTCCGCCGCGCCCCATAACAACGTGGGCCGAAACGATGGGGTAGAGAGATAAATCTGGTGCCAGCCAGTCCCAACCCCGCAACGCGCTCGAAACCAGCGGATCTCTGGTTCCCCTCGCCTAAGCCCGCTAACTATCGTGCGGCCCACTAAACTGCACGCGTAAACGCACACTGGCACGCGTCCGCGGGGGTCTTCTGGTCTAGAATTATAAACAGAATTATCTGTTTTGCACTTTCCTGAAGCACGCTACTTTAAGAATATGTCTGCAAAGGAATTGGTTAAACTCGTAAGAATAACGAAGTTACGGATATGCATGTGACTTTGGTAACTCTTAAAGTTCTCCTTGAACCATGTCATTTTAGCTAAACAAATTTCCGATCGAACCATTAACAGTAGAATGTGATTTTGAATTTGATTCCTTTGCAAAAATTTCGAAACGGGGATTAAAAATTGACGCTCCAGACCCCCTGAGTAGCAGACAAGCTTCCCATTCGACGTTCCTTCGTGTGGGTACGTGTTATTAGCGCAGCTGCACGCGTCGCCTGGCAAAAACCAGTCGCGGGATTTCAGGGCTGTGTAGCAGCGCAATTTTCTGGCAGGAAATCGGCCTCGTCAGACGGTTTCCTGTTCCGCGAGCGAGGGAACCGAGCCCGGATCGTGCGCGACGATTCCACGGGAAATTGCGGCTACATGCTGCGGACCCTGAAGAAACAGGGGAAGAACCTACGCGGCGCTGGTTAGCGGAGATTACCGGCCTCGTTCCGTTGTTCCAGGATAGGAAGTTTTTTTCTGTGGGATTGGGGAGATGCGATCCGACCAGTGATAACGCTGTTAGGGCGATTAGACGGGACGGGAGATCCTGGAGGCGGATCCTAGGACCATGGAGTCCTGATCCTTGCGGTTTTGATAGGGAATATTGAATGTCTCTGTGGTAGACTGAAGATCATTCCTTGGAATTTGGTTGACAGCTTACCTAGATCCTTCGTTGACTATTCATTGACATCGATTTCAAACTATAATATATATTTCTGTCAAATATATACTTCTGATATAATACAGTTAGCTTAATATTTTTTAGTACCTGGATTGCCTTCCTCTAAAATCATTAATCGTTCACCAAACGTTCGGGCACGGTTGAAGAATGAAGGTCTCCCAGAACTTCTTCCGTTGACTCGTCATAGGAAGATTTCGCAAATACCAGTCACCCGATTCTTTGTGATAGCGTTTAACCTTATTCCCCTAGTATAAGAAGAAGGGATCCCCTAAGAGATTACCAGAGGAAACTCGAGGGAATAGACGGGAAAAGAATCCTCTAAATGTCGAGGAAGAATCCTGAAGAACTGCAAACCTAATCCAAAGGACGAGTCCTCTGACAAGCCTAACATGAAGCGCTCTTTGCGCGTTAAAGGGCGACTGCCACTGTAATAATTCACAGTATCGTTCATGCGATAATAATAATTTGGTTAATTAATTTTTTAATAAAAATTGAAAAATCGATTTCTGTATATGTATGAATAATGGCAGAGAAAACTAATTAGAAGACTCTCAGCTATATGAATGGCGTTCGTATAGCTAATAGTTTCTCGCTGAGGGAAATATTGAACGTGTCCATTTGCGAGTTTCAACTTACTGTTCGCTCTCCGCTGGCACTCTCAATACACCGTGTACACTGACGAATTTAACTCTCGAGTTTCACTCTCAGATGGTCATTTACCTTAACAATTTGATCACACCTTGAACAATGAGTCACAGAAAGGAGGAAGAGGAAAGGATCAGTGTGTTTCGTCCCACAAGAACTTCTTTGTCCGATCGGCCGGGACGATCCCTGCCGTGTCCGAATTAGCCGAAAATTCATCTGGATTCTGAATAATTGAATTTTCCGGCCACTTTGGAATCTAGACGGCGTGGCAAGGAATCGCGATGAAAAAGGGGGAGAAAGAGAGAGAGAGAGAGAGGAGAAGAAAAAAGGATCCGAGGACACGTTTCGTCGGGAGCGGCAGTTGGCCAGCAGGAACGGAATATTCAACTAACGTTCGCATACATTAGAATGGTAAATCTCCGGACTATCCTCCGTATCTATGCAATCTCATGCCCGTGGAAGTTCGGCAGAGCCGGGTGAACACCGGAGACCCGAAACGATAGGATTAGAGAGATAACCTGTCCGGCTCCGACCGTGCGAAACGCTACCCTCGAACACCCCCTAGCTCTGCACTATCGCCCCCTCGTTCTCAACGGGGGTTGTTCATACTAGACGCGTCGTTGTCGTCGATATTTATTATCGCTTTGCTCGTGTCGCAAACTCTTATTGAAAGGCGCGCTCCCCGCGGTGTTTCGCGCCCGGGACCAAACTATCCGGGAACTCGTTTCGAGAGCGGGCGCCGCGCGCCGCGGTGGTTTAATTGGCTGCGGATTCAGGGAAGCGTTTGTCATTCGAGAATGTAGAATCACCTGAGCTCCCCGGAGGCACCCGCTAGAATCGGTATCGACGGGGGAATTCAATTTCCGCGTTCGGTTTACAACTTTGCAGGATTTCCACCTGGAATCGGGACACGGGACCGGGCGGCTTGAAATTAACCCTCGCTCAACCTTTCGACCCCCATCTAAATACAATTGATATTTTTTTTTCGGTGTAGAAGAGACTGGGGAGGTGTTATACCAAATCTGTGGGGTACCTTTTACGTGTTCGTCCTTCAAGTTTAACCCTTTGGGGACAATAGTGAACATATTGGCAACGACAAGACTATACATTGCCTACCAGAAGCTGTAAACACGTTATTTGAAAAAATCTTATGATTTCCTATCGTATGATCATATGATTTAAAACAGATTTGTTCAAGCAGTGGATGGAATTGTGAATGTTTATAAACGTAACCGTGTCGTAATAGTGTATCGACTTACTCGAACTTTCTATATACATGTGTTTTAATTAAATGAAAAAGCCGATATCGAAGCTCAACCTTCGACTTCCGAGGGAAAAGACGGATGCTCTCTCGACCTCGTGGCTCGCATTCACCGGGCCAGAGTAAATCCGATAATTCAGGCCACTCGATTCCTCCGTCGTTTATTTGTTTCGTTTTTTTTTTTTTTTGCTGTGTGGCTTGCATGTGCATCGTTGCCGGGGATTTCGCGGCGTTTAAACGCGACGCGTCGGATCACTCGATTATTAACGCGCTCGCAACGAACGGGCCGAATGTGGGCCGTTATCAATTTCACCGATGGGATTTCCGAGCGGACCTCTTCCACGGACGCGGAATTCAAAGGACTTTTTTTCATCCCCGGTCGTCGATTCAGTCATTATTCGCGTCGTTATCACGAGCGAAACGAACCAAAACGATCCGTTTAATCATCCTCGAGACCGGTCGCGCCTATTAATTACATCGCGCGGGCCCGTTTAAACTGTTTGCGTCCGAATGGCACCTCCACGAATCGAATCCACTCGAGCTTACATATATGGAATTCGAACGGTGCCTCGCCGAGGCCATTTCTACATGTGCCATACGTTAATCAATTCGCGCGTGTTTCATGAATTCCTTAGAATTTCGATCAATGGGAGCGCCGTAAATACTCGATTGCCGGTTTGATGTAGATATTTATGTACGAATTTCGGTACTGTTCAATGTGTCCATATATTTCACCATTGAACATTTTATTTTCGGCTTGGCCGGAGCTCCAAAGAGCATGTGATGTGTTCCGATCCCGGCGAATCAGACATAATAAGCTACATTTACACTATACATATACAATTAGTGATAAATTACGCTTCTGTACAAATTATTGTTCTACGTAATATAAAGGAACAAGGAATGTATTGTCTGATATGTTTTCTAAAATACCCTACATTGTCGGGAATCCCGTATATTACCCCTACATATATTATCCCCTACACTTCTCACGTCACATCAATTTCCCGTTCGCGCTTTTTCCCTCGGCTAAAACATCTTCAAACAAGACGACTTTCCGGGCCCACGCAGACCCACCGCGGCCCTCCGCTGTCTAATTAGAGCGAATCCCGGCCACGGGACCGTGAAATCGCGGAAACAAGTTCGTGGAACGTAATCGTTTGGGGAAGGGCGTGTTGCGGAGGGTGGGCGATTAGGACACGCGAGTCGGCAACGAAAACGCGGAGAGAGGGAATTAGCGAATGCTAAAGAGCCTGGTGGAAGTGTCCCGGGTCGGAACGGTTGTTCGGAATCCCCCCGGCGATCCTGCTTTATTTATCGCGGCACTCTCGTTTTATTGGCCGCGTTCGCAATGAATCGGAATCGCGCGCCGGGGCTGGGAGAGAGGAATTCTCTTATTGTCGTTGTCCCGAGGTTGGAACCTCGTAAACTGGGCTTGCCGGGGGTTGGCGAGGGTGTGGCTGGATCGTTGTTTTACCGTCGAGTTTCCTGCGTATCGCGAAACACGCTGCAACAACAACAGCAACAACAACAACAACAACAGTATCAAATGGAGGAGAACAGTTTTCAAGATAGAATTAGTCCGGCAAGGATTTCGATCGTGATTCGGCCGGGGTTCGGCGGGGGGTAGTATCCGCGGTGGCCATCCCGAAATTCGTTTTCGTTCAGCACCCGTCCCTCTGTCCCCCGGAAAATTCGTTTAACGGCCGATTTCGGGGGCAGCGGGGCGCGACGCGGCACGACGGCTGAAATTTGTTGGCAACGGGTTCGCGGGCTCGTTGCCCGATACGCTGATACAAGCTCGCACAATCACTTTCGATTATCTGAAAAACCGTCGGTGATTAAAATGACGCCGGCGATAAATCTGCCGCCACCGTGGAAAAAGCGGTCCCGCCGGAGGAGGTGGGGTTCGTTGGGTTTTGCGGGGTTTTGGGGGGTTTCGCGGGGGGCGGACGAAGAGAAATGCGAATCGAGGCGGAATCGCTCGCCGCTTCTCCGTTCTCTCTCTCTCTCTCTTTCCCTCGCTCCGGGCCGCCCGGTCGGCCGGCTAATTATATTTGACAGCGATTTGTGCGCGCGAATTTAACGCGTTTTTCAAATTCCACGGCCTCCCTCCCTCCGCGTTGATTTACGCGCCGGCGCTCGCAGCTTCCAGCCGCGAACATTGTAATTGATAAAGCGAGGAAAGCTTGTTGTTGCGCGCGGATCACCGCTCGTAAATCCTTCGACGGCGCTCGATGATCCGGAAAAACATCGACAATTACAACGACGTCGAACAATCCGTCACTGTCGCCTTCGTCGAGCCTCTCGCGACGGATCTATCCGGTCCGCGAAAACTGGTCTTGTCGCGAGCCTGCGCGCCCGATGACGATAATAGCGGCTGGTCGGCCAGTTTTGTTGCACTTTAAATAATCCCGCGCGCCACGACATTCCGGCGATCCCACGCGCATAAACTAATTCGTACTTCGCAGACAGAAAGTTTCGCCTGTTCGTCCAATTATCAGTCGGACCACGCTGCCTCGATACTCCCGAGCTTGAAATGCGAGAGTGAATGTACTCGGGATAGCTGCCGTGAATACCGTTATGGTCGTTTCGTCCTTCGTACCGTGATTAGTTGTCTTCTGAATTACCAAGTTACAATAACGGGAAAAACGCGTTGCAAGCGTTCACTAGGAAATACATAATTCCCGGTCGTGCCGGCTGACCAGAAACGATTCGATTAATTAAAAAAAGTTACCCTTACTGCTCGTGCAATAATTCTAATCGTTGAGTTTAAAAGATAAACGAGACTCTTTCGATTTCAAACTAAAAATAGCTACTGCCATTGAAAAAATTTATAACAAAACCTGTATTCATCCATCATGGGTATTTAGAAAACAATGACAGAAGTTCACGTATGACTGGGTCCTATGGCGTCAACAGTTTCACAACGAACGCAATAACTCTAAATTGTCGAAGATCGCAACACAAATTTTATTTTACCCATTCCGCTACAAATTACCATAACCCATAAATCTGTAGATCAGCCCCCAGATTCGCTCGAAATTCGCGTAATCGATCGTCGAACGAAGTTTCGCCGGTCGCCGGAGAGCGAGCCCGCGCGCGCGCGCGCGCTTGTAAATCGTGTTTGCGTGCACAGGTTGACCCCATAGGGGTGCGTACAAAGGGTCCGTCGTATGATTGACAAGCGGAGGTACGTGTATTTGAACGGTAATTTTATGTTTCATGCGGCAATCCATGAAAACATATAGCTCCATAGAATTCGTCGTAAAAAGGTACAGTTAATTCCGTGGACCCGCTTAAGGGTTGCAGCATCAAGATTCAGAGAGCGCAAGAACGGGCAGAGGGACGAATACACTATCTGCTGCCATCCCTATCTTCGCCAACTCGGGCAAGTTGTCCTCACAAAAACGTGTATATCTCTGCTCACGCTCGAGCGAACGAATCTATTCGAAGGGGCCGGCTTGTTCTCAAGGGGTGGTGTTTGCAGCGGACGTTCGAAGCCTGATTAGAAACGGTGATTACCAGGTACACACGGAAACTCGAAGAACGGGGAGAGACTCTCGCGGAGAAAAACATCCGTGTCCTTTTTGCGAACAAAATCTATTTAGAGTTGGATGATAAGAGACATCACCCCCCGTCGCGCCGCGCCGGGTCGCCGAGGGAAACTCGGCTGATCTTGATAGGAAAAGTTTCGCGGAGGCGCCACGACCTCCCCGGAAGGATGAGAGGTCCTGCGGCCGAGGAAAAAGTTGGTAAATTTTGGTCACAGCCCGCCTGGACAACCGCGGAATTTTGAGTTGGTCTGATGAGCGGCCGGATAAAAACCGGAGCAACCAACGGTCGAGTGATTTTAATCAGAGGCCGACGTTCTCGCGCTGATTCGGTAAAGTAAACAGCAACGCTAAATATGTCTCAACCGGCTGAAATTGATAGGTGTCGACTCGGTTTGATTCAATGCGAATGTAGAGGATCGTCTGAGTGATCGTCGACGCAACAGCCTCTCGTCGAGCCTCCGACTGGAGTGGCTGAAGGAGTCGAATCACAAAGGAGCTCCCACGCTGAAACAATAGAGTCGTCGAGCGAGGAAAAATTCGATCGTAATCGATCGAATCGTTGAAGCGCGAGAGCGCCGTCGAAAGTGGTTAATTAAATCGGGAATGCTATCTCGACGGTACGTGTTTCGCGAATAATCGTGGATCTGAGAGCACGAGATCTAACGGAGCTCGGGAACTCGACATACGCGAGTGCATTTCGAAGCTGTGTTTTCTGTTGGCGCATAGTTCGTGGACTGGAACAATTTTGGAAATTGTTTTATGGAATGCAAGACATATAAAATGCACGGGAAATCGTGCCCCAAGGCACTTAAACGTTGAAATAATTAATTTAATGCTTACAAAACTATTTACCTTGTCGGAAAATATGCCAGATACAACCTGTAACTAATAAAGAACCGTGTTTTATTTTGAACTTGCGGAACTTACTAATCCTGGCGGGAGGGCTGCCGTTAAAAAAAATATTGACGAAAATTTCTGATGAGAGTAAAGAAGAGCCACCCTAGTGGACATCGCAGAGGAGGGGAAAGGAGGTCTGGATCGGGATCCGCGCGGCATAAGAAACAGAGGAGAGTAATGAACGAGTTACGAATCTCGGCAGTACAGGGGGCAAACTGGCGTCTATATTTGCTGGGTTTTGGCGGGTCGCCAACAATAGCTGTTCCGGCCAGGTTATATCTCACTCCATGGCAACCCATAACAAACATAAGTGAATTATGTCGACGCGTGCCGTTCGATACTTTACGGAGCCGATTAATCGGCTTGTCGGGAACGCTCCGCGAGATCAATTGCGTACGTCGGCCGTCATCCTTTCACCCTCTCTCTTCCGTTCCCTCTCTAACGACGCCAATTTATTCCGCATTATCCGTTTAGCCAATTTTTCAGCCGACCGCGCGCATGCGCACGCGCGGTCACTTTTTGTTCGCGAATGGGGAGGCGCCGGGGATCGATTGATCGAAAAGATTAACTGATCGGAGCGGAAACGGAAGCGCCCGCGGCTCGAAACCGCTCGAATCCGCTCGAATCCTGGACGCCGTCGGGTTAACAGCCTATTAACTTTATCGCGAACACCATCGCAACAATATTAACTACCCGAAGTCGCGGCCTTATTACCGGCAGTAACAGTTCTGTCGCTGGTACTAACAGAGTTAATAACAAAGTCGTTATCAGCCGGGGAATACCGTAGTATCAATACGTTGTTCCAGCGGCCAAGATCGGCGCAGATTATACCCGGAGTAAAGTTATTCGCTACACTTTGTGCAATTTACGGCGTAAGACGTTTAGTACGGTGGCATGATCAATATAGCTGTGACATTTTTCATTTCCTTCGACCACGATGGGTATAATCAAAATGAGTTGATCAAATACAAAACCGAGAAAATGTTTGAAACATTTCGAAATACTGTTGTGTTATTTCCATTCCTTTGAGATTATTGTGAAAAGAAATGAATGTCCATGCAGCTCCTGTATTTTGACAATTCTTCGAAATGACAAATTGCTTAGTCTTTCCAGACCAGCAACGTTGCTCCGTTTGCAATCCAAAAATTCTCTGTCAACATATATAAACATCCTAATGCCCGGTTACCGGCAATACTACCACGTTATCTCGTATCGATTCCCCATCGCGGACACGTGCTCCGCAGCCATGACGATTTCGAGATCAGGGCGACGTGTATGAGGCTGTTGGCTCGAGTATTCACTCCCCAACCATAAAGCGACAGTATAGCGCGATCAAACCGTCCGCGAAATATCCTCGCGAGCTTCGATCCTCGGTAAAAGTGCGAGGTTCGAGGGAGAATGGAGAAAAAAAGAATCGCGCGTGCCGTTGACAGCTAGGATATATCCTCGAGGCTCCCTTTTCGCGATGATGCCGCGCCGGATAGGATTAACGCGACAACTGGGTCAGCTGCAGCCCAGTGTCAGGGTGCGGAGGTGGATTGGAGGAGCGTGCATCGGCATCCATGAAAGTTTTGCGGCGTAAGGATTTTATTTATGAGTTTGTTTGCGGACGAGCGCGCGACCCTCTCGCCGATAAGTGGCCACGAGGCTCTCGACAGCCGCGTGCTTCTGGCAGATTGCACGCGCGTTCGTTTTCGCACACGAGGGTTTTTTCGCAAATGCCGGGGTTGTACCCTCGATAACCGGTCCAGGCGACGCGGTTGTTTAATTACCATAAAACTCGCGCGCGGCTCGCGAATCCGGGCTCGACCGCGGCTAAAATTTTATTACCGCCACCATGACAAACCGGCCAATTACTAACCACCGATACGCTAATAGAGTCGTTTTTCACGAATGCCAACGGAAAAGAAACGCGAGGGACAGAAAAAAGAGAGAGAGAGGAGGAACCGCCGAACGATTCAGTGTTGAACAAAAACTGCAGGAAAAAAGTTTATTCTTTATTCGATCGAGGTAACACGTGCTCCCCGACCGCAGACCGGTATGCGGCGGTAGTTCCGATTCGAAAAACAGGCCGCTATCGCGAGCCGATGGATACCGCGAATGAAATGCTACCGCGTGATGGTCGATTTTTCTAAAAAATACTCTAGATGTGCTTCTCAGTTTTCGAATGATTTTGTACGCGGGAGCGCGTCACGGAAATCGTGCTTAGAAGATGTACTTCCCATTACTTCAATTTTTCCCGTTCTTAGGAAAACTATACACGAAAAGTTTTACAATTATAAGTAGGCGAAAAATTGTAATGTAGAAAATTGTTTTTTCATTTTTGTCTCACTTTTGAGAGGAGTCTACTACTATGCGTCGTTTAAGGGTGGACACCACCCTGAGGTTTTCTAAAAATAGGTCAACTATCCAAATATTATCCAAAGTTAAGTAAATCGAAAAATTCAAACATTTCAAGGTATAAAAATATACCCTGCAGTTTTATCGATATCAGTTGTCCCGCGATCAGCGGGAAAATGAACGTTTTCGTTTCTGCTCGAGTTCCGAGCTCCCCGTCTGACTATTTAATAGGCAGAAGAATAGCGAGCGTACGATCACCGTCCCCGGGTCTACCCGCCGACAACCCCAATTACCCATCGATCCGGTAATTGTACCGTTTTGTTATTATCCTGTATCAAGAAAAACTTTTCCCTCGGCGGCCGGTTGATTCAGGGTACACGCGCGCATAAACGTTCCTCGGGGGTAGGTTTACGCGTACCAATAGCCGAAGCAAGGTATCAATTTGCTCGGGACTAGTCATTCTCTCTCTCTTCCCAGCTCGAGTTTATACTTACTGGATCGACTCGGCTCGACTGATTCACGAAAACTATTCCCGGCGCCGCACACCGTCCGATATATCGCATCAAAACGAACCGTATTCATATTCATAGGTGTTCCGCGAGTTCCAGGGAAATTTCGCGATCTTCCAACGATCCAGACACGCATCCCCCAACCCCTCTCTTCGATCCCCGAAGTCTACGAGGTTTCGATAAGTAGACGGTGCCGTGATCCGATGTAATTTCGGACCGGGAACGAGGATGGATTCGCGTGATCCGCGCGAGAATTCCGTGACGCTATTTTCGCCCGTTGCGCTTTCCGGAAGAAAGGAGATCCGAACGAGGGTCGACGGTGATTAGGCTGTTGCGCGAACGAGCTATCGCCGGGGATTCCCTCCCGTTGCTCCAACTTCTGTGAAAGTTTGCCGAGCGAGGATTTTTATCAGTGATACCAAACTGTTTTCTTCGCGGTAAAAATCTTTACACAATTATGAATTACTGCATTCAAACACTATGTCGTTTTCTACGTACTACGGCAGTCTTGAGAGGAAATGGAACATCACTCACCGGTTTCTCCGAATCAACCAGCAAAAATGCGAGCTTCCAGACAGCGTATCAACAACGCTACTCCCCCGATGCAGTTACACGGGAATCCAAGGGATAATCGTACAGTATAAATCTTGGACACTCCCCGGAGGGTCCGGCGAGGCCGCAGAATGCCCGTTGATCCTCGGGAGAGCGCCGCGAGGCTCTACTATCCTCCGAAGGGTATTCGAAACGAGAGACTGATAGAAAATAGGCTGTTCCGTAACTAATTGGTTTCCATGGAGCCGAGGTTTCCGAAATCGTTTCGGATAACGAGGTCGCGGGCGAGAGAGAGAGAGAGAGAGAGAGAGAGAGAGAGAGAGAGAGAGAGAGAGAACCGTCCGTTAACGAAGCAATGGAAATTGCAGGGAATAATGACGCACGAGGTCCGGGGGAGCCGTAACCGCGAGAAATATCCGAAAACCCCGGGACCGGCCGTAATGGGATCTTGAAAAGGGAAACAAATGGATCCAATTAACGACGTCGAACCGGCGGAATATTGAAAATATCGGGTGAGCGTAATTAAAATGCGCCGCGGTCCCCCCGGAACCCTTTTAACGAAATCATTTCTACGTTGCGCCTCGGTGGATGCACGTGACCGCGGGAAATCTCGTCTCCCGTTCTCCCTCTCGCCCGTGTCCTCTGTCTTTCCCCGGCGGACAGAATCGTCGGAAATAAACCGGCCGACGTAACGGCAGTTTACCATTTCGAGCCGCTCACGCAACACGCGCGACACGCGCGTCTCCTTTGACCGTCTTTTCGCCCGCCTCCCCGGACCCGAAACGCAACTAAAACAAACTGTCCCTGTCAGCGGGCCGCGGCTCCCCGATTTATTCCTCCCACCCGTGAATTATCGATCTATTTGTGACTGTTCCGCGAGATTTTTCCTCTACCCGTCGCTTTATTTCCGTCCGCAACCGTCCTTGAGCGTGTTCCTATCTACTACCCTGCTCCCACCGTCGCTGGTCCCGGAAACGATCGGTTTCCCGCTTACACGACGGAAGAAGCCATCCCGAGCCCGCTCTCGCAGGAGAGAGCATCGACGAGTGTCGCTATTTTCATTCACGGAATTCCTCTGTCCCCTGCACTGATCCTCGAAGCTGTCAATTCGCGCGAGAGCCCGAACGGGAGACCGAGCGGGCCTGTTTACGTTCGCAGAACTCGTCTATTTTCGCCACATTTTGCAACCGGAACGATCCAATTACACACGCAAATGGAGCACCAATTTGCGCGTCGACGGACGGCCCGCGCGCGCGTTTATTAATCCGGCATGGACGCATTTTGGCGATAGCTTTTGTCGGCACTTCGATTGACGGTTCTTCTCGTCGATGACGAAGGATATTTCTAGTAACATTCTAATTATTTGCTACTTACAATCTGAAAGTATCCTACCGCCTCTTAGAGGAAAGCTATCGTTTCCCGTGAGCTACAAGTTTAGGTTCTATCGATATATCATTATACATTTTAAATTTACAATAATTTTTGTTTTTCCTGGCTAAGTGGACTATCGTCCATCGTTATCGTTATCAAAATTTAATTTCGTCCAGCTAGATCGTGGAAATAACCCACTGTGCCCCGGTAGGTTTAACATAATGAGAACCTGAGGGCTATAGTGGACCCCGCTACGTTCCCCACGTCACTGGTTGCACCTAATCTCTTCGGTACGAGATTTTACGTCAAAATTCGTCAACGACGGATTAGCGGTTGCATGGAACGTTAAAACCCACATGTCCACACGCGAGAAAGAAAGCAGCACACGTGCACGAAGCCCCAAAGTCCACTGTCAGATCCTAGATCATAAACTTGCTACTAGTTCAAAGCCCTTTGCCGGGCCCGTGATAACAAGCAACCCGTACGAAATTATAATAAGCAAAAGCTCGAGCTGACATGGCACGGGAGTCGTTCAACCCAGCGGGATCCGTCGTTTCGCGATCGGCTAATCGTTAATGGCGGTCGAACCGACTTCCGGTTAACCGGCGCTGCACGGTGGCAAAACAACTCGTCCTCTGTTTCACCAGAGGCCCCGGTGAATCGAACCGACTACTCGACGCACACACCCGCTTGAATTAAACGTCGTAAAGATAAACTGGCTCGGCCATTCAAGCTTGATCGGAGGGTTTATTATTGAACGGACCCGCCAGCAGATATTTAGAGTGTTTCCAGGTCCCGGCTTCTGTCCCGATGCCGCTCCGAGTTCTCTCCTCTTAACGACGCGGGATAATCGCGATTACTCGGCGTCCTCTCGCGAACCATAATTGATTCTTATCCCATTGCCGCATATTTCAAAATATTTTAGGGCTAAAGAGGATGCCTAAAATAGTGATCGTAAACGTTAATCCAACCGCTCAGACCAGCCACCATTAAAAATGAAATAAAACAAACTAAAATGGAAACTGAACAAGGGTAGGGTCCAGCAGGTAGCTCGGCGACTAATCCCGAACCCTAACCAGCGCGCAGGCCACCATGCAGGGATTATTTCCGGACATAATACACCTGAAACAGCCCGAGTAAATATTCTTTTCTTCTGATTACAGGTGACATGGAGATCCTAGCGTACTTCTTCGGGCCGATCGGCGGTCTTCTCGCAGTAAATCTCATGTTCTTCGCGGCAACGGCCCGCGAGCTGACGTGCGGCTTGTGGAAGGGTGAATTCGTCAAGAGCACCACGGAAAGGTGAGTCGAGCGTTCCAGTATAAAAACTCTCGAGGAGAAAGAACCTAGACCCCGACATCGGGAAATGAGGTCCGCGGTTTACTGTTCGCCGAAATTCCCAGTGAACCAGCGCGCAGAGCGCCTGTTCCTTCCACGGGAGAGACAAAATATTTACCTGCGAAGCTTCCCGAGGCGAGTCGCCCGGTTCTGCATCCCGCACCGCATCCAACCGCGCCTTTGTGTCTCGTAAATATTTACGGCATTTTTCCGCGAACGTTCAACAGTCTCTTTCGCAACGGTCGAGCGCAAAAAGGCTGGAGAGAGCAGAGAGCCGGGTCGGACCTAGGCGGCTCCGATCTCGCTGGAAAGCTTTCCGTTTCCGTTGAGCGTTGCCAGAACCGACTCAGCAACGCCGAAATGGACGCAGAAACGGAGCCGGTAGCCGGCGTGTTGCTCTCTCTCTCTCTCTATTTCTCTCTCGGTTATTTTCAGTTTACCGCGAGTGGCACACGTTTGAACCCTGATCCAAATCACGTTGAACCGCAATTCGCTACCGTGGATCCCCATTTCGTTCCGAACGTGTCCGGAGAAGCTGTTTCCCGCTAAACAACCCGAACTTCCTAGGAAAAAGAAACCGTCGAAGATCCATTAAGTCCGGGGTAATCGTGGAAACGGCTCGTTCCCGCGAAATCGCGCGAGAAACTCTGGCGAAACGATTACCGGCGAACTCTGGGAACCTTAAACCGCGAAGTTAAAGAAGCTCGTTTGTTTGGTCGGCTAGAGAGGGTGGTAAACGCGATACACAACGATTAACGGGAGCAACGGTAACATATCGGTGTAGATAGTTTCGTGAAACGCGATGCGCTCCCGGGTACCAGAGGCCTGGTCGCGGTCTTCTCGTTTTCGTCGTTTTATTGCAACGCGCGCGAACGATGCTTTATTTCGGCGCGAAGGACAACGCTCGGGGCCGATAAACATCAAGGATAACTTGTTCCATCCGAGACGTTCCCCGCGGATAATCGGGATCATCGAACGCGCTCAGCCTCGGGACATCCGCTTCTATGGTCCTACGGAATCCCAATGCCTGCGAACTTACGCGGACAAAGATGAAGATTGACGAGCGTTGATTTCGGTATTTATAACGAGATCGGGGTGAACGGAAGGAACCGATTCAGCTTAAACCCGGAGATCCCAGGGGAGGTCGCGTTTGCTGGAACGATCGAGAGTAGCCATTTTTTACTAGAACGATCGAGAGATACGGGAAGATGTCTGATTAGCGAGATAACTGACCGCCCGCGATTGTGGACAGGATAGTCTGCTGGAGCGTTAAATAGAGATTCTTATCAGTGAAATGTGTAACACAGTGTACTGGGACACTAAATCCTTTTTGATACCGCTGGCGCCGTTGCGTTCGTTCACCCTCGCGAGCTCCTCAAGATTTTTGGCTTAGACACTGCAGAATCTCTTGTCTCTTTATGACCCTGCATTATAATTTGATCTATTTGTTTAATGCGTCGACTGTCGATAATCCTAAGAAATTTTATATCAAGTTTGCATACACAGAGAAAACCTCCATAATGGTTAGCATGTAATTTTATCTCTATTCCGAACTTCAGCTAGTCTTTAAACACATACCACTTTACACATTGTTAATTTTAACCTCAAATCTAAAGCTGGAAGCTATACGAAACGCTGAGGAGCATTCTTGACAAATTATGAGATCCATTGTTTTTTTTTTGTTTGTCACCGCTGTCGCGCAGGCGACGCACAGCGACGTAATAAAAAATTATGGTCACCTAAATTTTTTCAATGCAATTGTGTATTTTTTATTACGTATTATTGCAGCTAACGCCAAGATGAATTCAATGACCTACTTTACTATGGCTTTAGATCTTAAAAGAATGCTGAATAGTGTTCCGTCGTAAAACCCTCTGCGAAGGGACAACGACCGTGAAGGTCAACCTAATTACTGGCGATATAACGACCGAGACCGTCATAAAGGACGAAAAGCGCAACCAAAATTTACCGTGATACAAAGTATTTTACAAACCGTAAGCTGGCGAGCACATGCGGAACCGTTTTTACCGTTGGCCTACCGAGGCCCTAGTTTTATAGCCGTAGCCTCCGTAACAAACAGGACTATATCAGACTGATCGGACTTTCCTTTCCGTGGCCTGGTATTGTTACAGAATGGTCAACAGTCTGGTTCAATTTCGTCTGGCGAGTACAATGATTCACGCGGCCCGTTTTCGAAATCCTGCTTCATGAAACTCACGGTTTACAATCGCGTCTGCGCCGAGACGCTCGTCGAACGCTCTAAACAACGGCAAAGATACGCGCACGGAGTAGTCGTAAACCATCGTGAAATTCCCGGAGAAAATTTTCAGATCGATGCGTGAAAAAAAAATATTATCTTCCCCGGTGGACCCTCGCGCGACTTTGCTCTTTCTCGCGACGAGTTGCCGCGACGACGAGTGCCGTTTGACGAATCACATTTTTTCGGATATTTATGCGAGCGTGCCGCCGCGCGCCGAGTCATTTTATAGAGCGACGGGGCTCAAAGGAGAATTTATTTTATCAGGGCCGCGCGCCGACAGATATCAGGCATCGAATCGTTATTTTCCATTCGTTCACGGGGTCCCTCCGTGCCACCTTTGCTCCCTCTCGTCCCGCGCGCGAAATTGATATTGACGATCTCAATTTGCGATTCTCTTTCGGCCCGAGCCTCTACCATTTCCCTCTCGCCGCGTCTCCCTCTCTCCTCCCGTCTGTTCCTTTCTGTTTCTCGTTTCGCCTCGTTTCCATACGGGATACGGCCGCCATTATGGCGGATACAGATTCTCTGTAGCTCTCGTATTCGTTTCCTACGGTCGCCCCCTGGTTTTCTAACCCCATACGTAATTTCGGCGAGACCAGACTCTTTTTCATCTGGTGCCGCGTTATTCTGATAGGAATATTCAGCTCGTAAGCGAACCACAGGGCGGACAGAGAAAGCTGCCGGAAAAATTACCATCGTCTCCACGTGTCGCCCGATTTGTCGATCACTTCTGAACAAGCTGCTTCAGAATCCTCGTGTGCACACAGACTTTGTGTGTACGTACTGTGTATACCTACGTAATACACAGTTTGGTCTTGTATTTTGTAGCAGATGCTTCCGAAGATTTACATTTTTATAGACAATTCTCTACCTCGTCAGGAAGTGATGAGATCATTATTTGTGTTGCAACACAACTGTGTGGATTTTACACGTTTATAACGAAGTGGAGGATCTAAAGAGTTTGGGAATGGCAATATATTATTTTCTATGTATTGGGTTAGAAAGAAAGTTCGTAGCATTTTCAAATTAAGAATCGAAGATAAAATTAAAGTATTTATTCATGCAAATGGCAAAAAGTAATAGAACAGAATGGAAAATATCTTATTGAATAGATATCTGAACTTTAGCTTTCGATTTTAACTTACAAACACTACGAACTTTCGTGTTCCAACCCAATATTAAAATTGTTAAAGAAATAACAAGTCTTCTTTTCTGTATGGTAGCGTATAAGTATTGAATGTATCAGTTGAAACACGTGGAAGAAATAGGGATGGAAGAAATATAATTTAATTGGATCATTTAACATCGCGAGATTTTCACTATACTGGCCACTATTTGTGCAAAAGATCAATTATATCCAGCATTGAAGCATATTTCATGCCGCTTCGATGCATCATACTTTCAACAGCTCCGGTGTACTTTGAGAAATCATCCGGACCGTCTTTTCTCGGACCAACATGAACGACCTTCGCATTTTTAATGTGCCTCGCCTGGTAAAATTTCAACAGAATATTCATATTCATCCGGATCTTGAAAGAATTTCGTGAGCATTGCATCGATGATGTTCTCAAATACACTTACATATACTAAATCCGACTGAAAACACTGTCTCGGTTGAAGAATAAGACGAGGGTCAGACTGTTTTTCAGAAGATCCGTGAGCCTGCATGCATGACGAAGTCCGCGTTAGAAACGAGCGCGTAGAATCTTTTTCAGGGTGCACAAATAAATACCGCACGCAAAAATAGAAATTGTTTCCGATCTCTGTCAAGGCTGATCCGCGGATCTATGTTAACACGAGGTTCCCCTACGCTCAGCTTCTCATTGTTGACTGTACAGTAGGGTGGACAATAATTTTCAACTATGAAATTTTGAGCACGCCGTCCACTGACATTGTTCCATTTCATGAAAAAGTGATATATCTGAAATTGTATTGTTTTGTTGCAATTATTGAAATAATAAAAATGATTGCATAAGAAATCATCGTACAGACATCTTTAAATAAAATCAATCTAGACATTTTTATAAGGGAACATGTTCCAGTTACTTTTAATGCTCGGTAGGTTTAGTGTTAAATGTTTTAAATCTCTAGAAAATATCATAATCCCTTACATACATTCTTTCAAGCACAGGTTTACTTTGTACGAATTAAAATTATTTCACATTAATTGGCCTGCTTATGTTGGCTCTAGATCCACCAGAAAAAGTTTAATTAAAATCGAATCACAAGATTACTTCTCGCAATTGAAGAAGACAATTTTTATCTTGCATAAAGATCCGCAGCCTTCAAAAATGAATGGACTTTCCCCTCGTCCCTAGATCCCTTGTCGACTGAATGTTCTGCCAGCTCGTGCCGCATGCTCCACAATGTCAGCAGTGGCACAAGCGACAGTTTCAAGGTTCGGAAATGAAACTCGCCGCTCCACCGCGAATGTTACACCGGGTCTAGCACGGTCACGGTTTAAAAGTTGCAGCATCGCCGCGAAAATAAACGCGCTGCGAATAAAGCGAGAGATCCGGCTCAAAGGGACCTCTTTTGAGTTACGCCCGTGCCAGAGGCGCCAAGGTTGAACGTGATAAAACACGCGCTATAACCGTCGTCATGTCGTATGATGCTTGTCCCGCGAGATGCAGCCGCGAGACTCCGGCCCGGAACGTTTCCGCTCTTCGAGGTTCCCGCGATCGTAAACCCGTATTTTCGTTGGCTTCGGGGATGCTTCTGGCTAGACGTAACCGTGGCCGGAAGTCGTGGCGAAAATTACCGACCTCGCTCACTAACATTGTTGTTGTTCCAACGTCAACAGAACTGACTACATTACTCTCGATCGCTTATCCGAAGTTCAAACGAACGTACACATCAAATCTGCATTTTTCTTTGCAAAGGAATGCTTTTATAAAAGATAGAAGCGTGCAATCTGAAACTTCGCATACTATGCTTTTATATAAATTGTTTCCGTTCGGTTTATTCACAAATACCGCTTTTATGTAAGGTAGACTAGGACGCTGCGTGAATTTCTTTGTCCAAGTAATATCTGCATTTTTGATGTTAAAAAACGACATATATGCAACCAAGTGGCCTCATTTTAGGTCAGATAATTATAGAATTCTTTCTTAGGATATGGTTAAAATTTCAAGTCGGTCGGTGATTGTTCCATTACTTTCTTCTTAATAATGCAAAACCCGCGACAACGTAGTCTCCACGGAAGCGACCCGAAATATGCACTTCACTAGTCAATAACTTTGACGATATTATGAATTCTAACTGGAACTTTTACAGTGACGTTGTTAAAGAGTTAGGCTGCAAGATCCTGCAAAGTAAATTCGCCAAATCGCCGGTCTTCTCTGTTGTTTCATCAATAGTTTCCTATTTTTCGTTCGATTCGCGGAGACAGGCGGGTCCCATCGATTTCTGATAATCCACGAAAGTTGATTCGATATAAATATCGGGAACTTCGCGCAACGTGATCCTCGCATACACACTTTTCCATGTACAGTTTTTCGCCGATCTCGCCGGCTCGCGAAGAATATCTGTTTCATAGCGTCGTCTAGACAAAACGCTCACCATTAAATAAATATCCGTCGCATTATATCGAGAGTAACAAGCGATCGTTGGCTATATATTGTCGACTGTCGGCGACGCTTTCCCGGCGATCATTTTTTTCCTTTTCCTCTGTTATTAATGCCGTCGATATTTCCGATCTCGGCAGACGCTAACAATCCATATCCACTCTTCTGTCTCGTTACGTCAATTAACTCGTCGGTGGATCCACGAGCCTTCCTTCCCGAGCGGATAGAGTGGCATTAATTTGAAGCATCGAATAAAAATACAAGAGAGTGTCTGCCGCGAATGATCCTCCTTCGCCTGCCATTGGTCGTTGCACCTCGATGACGTTCCTATTTCTTCTTTTTCCATCACGGCCGTCGCAATCGGCTTTCTTCTCGTCTATTTTCCGCAGAGCAACTTGAAACTCGAAGATCCCGAGATCGAGTGAGGCGACACGTTGCTGTTTAAATTCAAATCTCGCCATCCCTCGTAAGCTCCCATCCCTGTATGCACACACGTTGTAAGTTTCCAATTTTATACAGTACCTGATTCCACTGCTGCGAAGAGTGTCTGAAATTAAATCTTAAATAGAGTACGTTGTTAGAAGAAACGTGTGTGTTAACACACGAGCGAATGAATACTTTTGACTCGTGCAATGAGAGGTTCGGAAAGTTAACGGTTTCAATTTTTATTCTCGTCACGTGGATGCTTCTCGAACCTCTAGCCGAGTCTTCCATTCTCCAAACTAGTATCTAATTAATTCCTCTTGCATATTGCTGCATCGTCGAATGTTTCGATCGGTTTTGTCCAGGTACGGGCCGCGCTCGCGCTCGGTCCGATGAATTTTTCAGGGGTTCCGGGCCGATGAAACTTTCATTCGAATAATAACCGGTCGACCGCGGGATTATTCGCTCGTATAAAAACCGGATCAATAATAAAACAGGCCGCGTGGTCTGTGGTTTAATCGCCGGGCAATATTTCCATTAGTTCACCGGGATATACGGGGTCCGGGGCCGGCGTTGTTTGATTTTCGATTTTACACCGTCGTTCTGCAACGGCATAATATCGTCGTACATGCATATATCCGCCACGGAACGACACACGTGTTCGACCGTGAGTAATAGAATCGGACCAGAGCGCGATTTTGTCCGAGCATGGGCCGCCGTTCGCGGACCAGTTTTGGTTAAAAGATGGTTTACACCGGATCATGTAAAATCGAAACCCGCGAACACACGCATCGAACCCAAGCGGGCGATTCCGCGAGCGGAATAACAAGCAACCGTTGCACGCAACACAACAATCCCTGCATCCGGTTGAAAATCCATCCCGTGTCGCGTTTCGAGGCTCCATTGTGCCGCCGGTCGATCGCCAGACGCGTAATAGCCCGGTCAAACTTTACGCGCCCGTACGTCCGCCTCGCTGATTTGACTTTCATAATCCGAGAACCCAGCCGTCCGCCCCCGCCCAGATACGATATATTTAGGGAGCCCGAATCACTTTCGAACTTGTACGCGAATCGTGATCGCGGCCCCATCGAATTTACCACAGACCTAGCCGAGGATCAGCCCCGAGACTTGGCAGAACGGACTTGCTATACCATCCATTTCATTCACAACGTGGGAAATCTTTGAATTTTCGTCTCGATATTTATCTGCATTTTATCATTTGTCTGATATTTATTAGGTAAATGTACTACTACGAAAAATACGAAATTTAAAGGGACATTCGTCGCTAAAATTAAAATTCCAGAATGACTCTCGGCTATTTTCTTCTTTCAAAATGGCCTGAAAAATCGGAATAAACTCGGAAGTATAAACCGACTGGAGTATAGGATAAATAAACGAATTACTGTAATACCATAAATGGACAATTGCCGTGCAAATACATATCTATAACCGTCTCCCCTATGCAGTACTTTTGAATATTTCACATCCAGAATATTACGATTCTCGGAACGGCGTTTTCAAGAGAACTTTTCCAACTCCTGAAATATTTACGATCGCGGTTTCTGTCATTGATTGACGGTTTTCTATTCGGGAGGGGAATAATTGCGGGATCTCCGGACGTCCAGCTCGTCGTGTGAAAAGTTTCTGTAGTTCAGAAGCATAATAGAGTGAACGGTAAAGACTCGTAAAAGGTTCGAGGAAAAGAAGCGTCGCTTCTCCGAGGGGTTGGTAATGAGCAGCTGTCAGGAGGACGTGGAAACTGCGATGGAAGGTAACCAGAACGGGGGTTCAGAGTGTAACCTTCATAACGCCATAATTTCCCGACACACGACACCGTAACGGGTCGCGAATGTTCTGCCGGAACGTATTAATAATGCTTTGACTTCGACCACAATGCGATGCATACATTACGCGCGCGCGGCACAACGTGTCATGCCGAACAAACGGATACGTTTGCCGGGTCTGATTTATGCCCGTCGTAATTGAACGCTGTGCTAATTGAATCGAGCGCCGGTTTTTCGAGCCGGAAATTCGTTGGCTCCGCTCATGCTACTCGATAATGCGCGAATCAAACTGGAACAGGTGCGCTTTTCATTGGGCAAAATAATGTGGGGACAGTCGGCGGCCGCTTGTTACCGCGACCGGACAATGAAAAATTCATGTAGGCTTGAATCTAGCCGCTTGCTGGAATCTTGGCGGCGTTTTGGCGAGTAATTAGCGAACGATTGACGATCATATCCAACGATAATGTCTTCATCTGCATACCGTTCGCACAGAATAGGCTATACTGACGCGTATCGAACTCGGAAGAAGCTGTTTTTCGTCACTTTCCTGGACAAATCTTTCGTCTAGTTTAACAACGTCCTATATACGAAACGAAATACACAGTTATAAGCGTCTTATTGTTCGTAATAGCGATTGTATCAATAACAGTGATCATTTCTTTGATTCCAGAGCGGCGTTAGGACGCGTCTGCATGAAGCTAGTGGTGGTGATGGGCGTTACCTGGGTGGCGGACGTGGTGTCGTGGGTAGTCGGCGGGCCGCAGTACATCTGGTACTTCACGGATCTGATAAACGCCTTCCAGGGCGTGTTGATCTTCGTGGTGGTTGGTTGCCAGCCGCAAGTGCGTGCTGCCTTGAAGAGGCTGTGCAACAGGAATCCGCGAACGAACGCCGGAAGGCAGGGTAACGGTCTGAGCACGACCAGCCACGGGATGCCCAGCATGGGGGACAGCGTCACCCAGAATCCGAGCACGAAGACAGCCCCGTTGGAGACCATCTGCTAAAGAAAGAGAGAGGAGAGAGAGAGTGAGAAAGAGAGAGAGAGAGACAGAGAGACTGGCTTTTCCCGCCACGGTGATTTAGCGGGAATCTTCTGATCGCATGCAGGAAGCTCTATGTCTCCCGTGGATCGGGTCTGCGGCCTATCATCAATAAACAGCCGATCGACGGGATCCAGAGGACGGGGCGCAGAGCTCGTCCACGAAGAGATAGACGTCCAAAGCCAGACGCGGAAGTTAGCCGCGGTTGATCAGGCTAGGAGACCGGAAGAGAACACAGTATACGAAGCGATACGAGCGTTCCCACCGGAACGTGGAGGCGCGTAGACGTGTAGGGATCGCGACGATAGGTCGAGGAAGGCAGGATTTTCAGTTTACAACCCGACCGTTATCGGATCCTCCCGGAACAATACCGATCAACACCGATCGGCGACGCTGGATGCTCGATAGCCAACCACCGAGCCGGGTCGGCGACCTCGAACGCCGTGAACCTTGGTTCCGGACGACTTTACAAGCGATCGAGAGAGACTCTCCGAGGCAGCTGTACTCGGATGTAGGCCTCGAGTCGGAGGCTCCTAGCGCCCGAGGTCGTCGACCTTGACGACAGAAGTCCCCGCGAAGAATGCGTCGACTGTCGCAGACGACTGTCCCCGTGGACCCGGCCGCGGGGAATGCGACACGCCGAGAGCCTGTCACGTTGAATAGTTCATTGTCACGGTAGAACACAATGGGAGAGCGGACAAAACAACGCGATGCCACAAATATTCATAGAGACCAGGTTCAACCTTCCCCGGGGACCAGGTCTCTCTTGTTCCTCGGGCTCGAACCATAAGGGTGTGCGCATAACAGAGCGCCTCGAGAGAGCCGCGGATCGTCGCGGAACGGAAAACGACGATTTTGGGGAGCAGTGCGGCAAAATTTCTCGAGCGGATCGACACCTCCACAGCAGCAGGTAGCAGGGCTAAATAAAGACGGAGCCCTGCTACCTACTGTGGAGCCGACGACCCGCTCGAGATTTATTGCCGCACTGCTAACCAAAATCGTCGTTTTCCGTTCCGCGACGATCCGTGGCTCTCTCGAGACCCTCTGTTATGCGCGGACCCTAATTCGTGCATCGTCGACCGCGTCGCCCGCAATTGGAGTTGTGCGGGAACCTGTCGATCGGGCCGGTTCTCGAAAATTTTGGGTATCTCAAATGTGTCGCAATTCCCAACATTTTCGATCCGAGAACCCGCCCTTGTAACAAGAAAAATTTTCGACACGTGCCGACCCGATATTTTCGGGTCCTCGCACACCTCTATCCGTAATTGAACGATGAACGTCGGGTATTTATAAACGGGGGAACTAATGAGACGACGCGTGCCCGATACGAAACGCTACTTTGTTCGAATGTTATTAATAAACGGCGCCAGTCGAGGTCGGTCCTGATTCGGGGTGAGCATTTCTCTTCCAGCAACGGTAACGATGATCGACGACCGTCGAGAGCAACGATCCAGCTTTCTTTCTTTCTCGTTTGTTTTTACGCAATGACTCGGCCCGTCCAGGCCGTGGTCAGAATTCGCATTCGGCGAACGATTGCTACGTTCGGGGAAATCGTGTTTTAATCGCGACGATCGGAATCTTGGAAGAAATTGAGATTGAACATCTCGTTCGCGAAATCGTTTATATTTGCCGGGTTTTTTTTTAGAAACGAAGTTCTTTATTAGGTGCAAGTCACTTTTTACGAACGTTGTAGATCAGAGAAATAATTTATTCAGTTGTCAAATGTTGAACCGGCGCCTGAATTGTTGAGTACATTTAGGATGATGAAAGTTCCTGCACTATATCGAAACTGTTTCAAAATTTATCATATGAAGTCAGCTTAGTGGAAAAACATTAAAAAGTCAAAATTGTGGAGAATTTTTGGAAGAAACTGGCAATCGCGTAAGCGTAGATCGTCGTTTCCGAGGTGTTAATTAGTCGTTCACTTTAAAACTTCCATTTATTATTCGTGCTGTAGGTAAAGTGCCAATTTTGAAGAATGAAATAGCCGGACCAGATCAGTTTATCAGAGCAGATTATCTTTTTCATATTTCGCAACTAGTTTGCTCTGAGCTGCTCACCTCTCAGTCCTATCAGGATGAAATTTCCAAGGGGAAAAAGCAGATCGACCTTGACCCCCGTTTCGCACTAAGCTCCGTAGAAAATCGTGCTATCCCATGGTGTCTACTTTCGGCCTGGGGCTTCATTATTCATCGGGCGCGCTCGAAGCCGCGAGCGATCGCGCTTCAATTTTCTTTAGCATAAATTTGCATCGACACAGTCGCGTTCGTGGGGGAATCCTCTGGCATTGGCATGCGCGACGTCCGGAGTTTTACACCGGCAAACCTCGTCATCGATCGGACTTATCGATTACTCGTTAAATAACCCGATTCCGCGTACTTTCCTGCCGGGCTTATCGGGCGTAATCCATTCATGGTTTCATCCCGGCGTGCACGATTTCTTGCGCGATCACGTTTTTTACGACCGCTCTCCACAGCCGTCCCGTTCCGGAAGAATATCCGCTCACTGCCAACCGTCGATTTCGATGACAAGACTTGAAAACAATTAGCAAACAGCTTTCGCAATAGACGAGGTACTCGGCGATCGCGTCAGTAATTCTGTACTCGAGACACACCGAACCGAGCTTCGATATTGCTTTGTGCAGACCTTCTTGGCACCTTTTCTTTATTTTACGAGAATGATAGAAAGCCCTTTATGTTGTTTTATTAACGAAGATTGCACGGTATATGTTGGTTCTATCCCTTGTAGCTTTTTACGAATAGACGGATATGATTTTAGTTTTCGCTTACTGTTAGTTAGTATTCAAAGCAAAGAGGGATGAGAACAATGGTTATCGGGCTGCTGAACTTTATGCGTAAGTTATTAAGTAAATTATAATAACACGAGGAGATCAAAAATAATTATTGTTCTGTTTGTTTTAACCATTCGCGAAGAAAGTCAATTTTTATTTGATTTATGTTTCTTTGAGATTGCATATAGCTTCACAGTCTAGTAAAGCAATAGCACGCACGTGCGCTTGTAGCCTTGAATTATTATTCTGTTTCGTAAACAATCGAAAGAAGGAGTATTTGAATCGGTCGACTCGAGTACAGAGTGTCCACCGGAAGCACAACGAAGCGACATCGTATACGATTTGCGAACCATGTTTTTGTACTTTTCATACCGCAGATTTTCGAGATTTTACTCAGGGGACACCGTGATCCGACGAAAACCGCGAACGGCTCGTCGTTCACGATCTGTCAACGGGCGAGTCTTTTTTCGTTCCTCTTTTCCCCGTTGAACGATACACACTTCTGTTTCCTTCAACTGTTAACGTGAGTCACGCATCCGCGATGACGTACACGTAGGTAGGTCAGGGCATAATCGATTCGAACTCGTGACAATACACTCTAGGAATTCAATGCCTTCGGAAATGCCTTCCAAATGTGGTGTTCAACGTGCCGAATTGTATACAATGGGGAACCAGGCGAGACCAGGTGAAATCTCCTCTCGGTTCTCGCGTTCAGCGCGTGCGGCCGCGCGAGATTACCATTTCTCTCTCAAGCCGCGATATCCGGCCTGCAACTTCCGTTTATATTCGCCCGAGATCTTATCCGTCGTCTGCATAGTTAACCTTTCGAACAAAAACTACCCTCGATACACTCTTTATCTTCTATTTTTCCTTCGACTCGCTCCCTGTCGTGGGTACCATTTTCAGTACACCTTCAACTGAAGGATTGACGACGTAAGCATCGGGAAACAATGCACAATAAAATAATTTGCCACACTGCCAATTTTAGACGAGCGTACTTCACTTTTCATACGGTATTTTATACTTTTTACAATGTTAATGGTAACACGATGATCCTCGTTTGTCTCTCGTTTTTCTTCACTACCGAACTTCTCTTGTTCCTCTGTGACAAATGGATCTAATGCCAAATCATTTGATTGATTACAAAAATTGCCCAACAGAGAACGTGCTTATACCAACTCAAATTATACAAGAGTTAGATGTGTGTTACAAAGTAATTATGCTATGGGAATCGACTGCAAAAATGGCTCCACAAAAAGAATCTCTATATCAACACCAGTGATACCAGAGACAGACGAGGGTTACCAATCAATTTTTCTAAGCGAGCTTTACAGTTTCAATTGAATGCAGAAATGGCCCGACAGAGAACGTCTCTATACGAAATGGCAAGTTTCTCAAGAGAAAGCAATTTTTGACGGCATTTCATACCCGTCTATCCCGCGAAGTAACGATATAAGTAAGTTCGTAGTTTAACGAGCTCTCGAGGGGTTAATTAATCACGGTAGCTCGTCGATGGGGTCACGTTCGAAATCCCGACCCTGTCGGGATCGCGAAGTTTGAAAACCGCGTGGAGTAATAGCTCGCCGCGCCCCACCAGCGAGAAAGACAGGTATAAGAAACAAGCGTCGGTATCGATTTCCGTATCGAATTCGCGGCGAACGTGATCGGAAGTGGCCAGCGATCGCACGCACCGCATAAAACCTCTCTACGTAGAGTTAATAACGCCGCGCTCGAGTTTTGCTATTCGTCAAGCAACACGTGCGTGGCCGTTTGACGAGCGGCACGAACCAGCCGCAAAGAGTAAAATCGTCGTCATATGTTTCTTCAGGTGCACCCAAGAAACTGAGCCGCGCGCACCCATCGCTCATGGTAGTCAAAACCTTCCATTTCCATTCGAGGATCCTCCGAAACTGCGAACAAAGCCTAACAAAAAAAAAAACATTTAAAAAATCGAAAAAAGGCTGCCGTTTAGACAAAATGCACACGATCCTCGGGCGGGAGCGGATCGTTTCACGAGCCTCCTTAGTTCCTTTTCTTCTTCGGTGTGAATGTGAGAGCGGACGGGGGCGTCGTTCGCGTTTAATGACGATGACGGGAGAACCAGGAAATTTTCCAGCTCGGGGAATCAAAAGAGAGAGACGTCGACGACGTCCCCGTCCTCGCGTTGCGTGCGTCTAGTGCGTGCCAGGTTGTAGCTGTTGCGAGTTAATCGCGTGACAATGCGAGCGTGCGAACGGCACCGTGTAATTAGTGTATTAACGAGCTGTAACTTCGTTACAAATCCCCTTTCGCTGTGTATAATCGCGGCGAACAATGCGCGACATCGCACAGCGACGGTCGCCGCGTGGCACTTAATCGTCCGGGGACTTTCTCGTCTTCTGGATCAAGGATCAATTAAACGTCTCCCACGATCCATCTGTCCAAGATGGACGGCCGGCCACGAACCCGTCGCAGCGCGTTTCGTCCTCCGTTGATCGTCGCTCGCCATCGCATCCTTGTAGATAGTATTCACTCGTCATTGTATTACGTGTATAATTACTGCGGACGTTGGATCGCGATAATTCGACGATAACGCTGCTCTAACGGCCCACTAAATCTGTAAGTTATTATTAGGCGTCCGACAACACCGGCAGGTCCCATAGACCGCGGGGCTACGCGCCATTTTGCGGACAATCGGCTGCCAACGTGGACAATGGCACGCCGAATACAAGCTTGAAATGAAGTTCATTAGCTGCACCGATATCCAATCCAGTTGCTTGATCTCTAATCTGCCGCTGCGATTCTCATAAATCAAAATGGTAGGATTACTAATTATTATTAGTTACTTGACAACGAAGTTTGTGCTTCTACACTTTAAGTTTAGTTCATTTCGGAACGAATAAATTGCTATTCAGTGCCACAAATTTTATAACAATCGTTTTTAAGCAAATTACTGGTGACCACCGTGGTACAAATGCATCAAATCCGCAGTCTAGTCAACGAGAAGATTGATTAATTATTCAATAGTATACACTTTCAGCTCAACATAACTAATTAAAATCGACTGCATTAATCATTAGCAACTACGTTTTTAGCTTTTACCTGCAATGTGCTACTGACATTTTTGAAAATCAAAATGGCAGGAAGGTGTCTTAAAATAAATGTGAGCTTTATACAGCTTCTAGAGACACCTTACAGAATATTAAAAAGCACGATTCAATAGTGCAAGACTGCTGTACGTCATTGTTTAAAGTCGTTCAGTCGTAGCAAGACGTACCAGTTTCCTTTTTAATCCATTGATTGGTGCACCTAATAAACTTCATTTCCTAACGTATAAAAAGTAATAAAGATCTAAACAGGAGGCTTAAAGCAATAATAATAGTAACTCTACGATGATCGCTCGAGTCTGTAGGATCTGCTGGTCGATCGGACCCCAGTGTACATTAACGTAACGTCCGTCGTAGTCGGCGGATAGTTAGTCAGGTAGTTAAGATAACCTAAGCCAAGGGACACCCGTAGCCTTAAACTAATTTATTCGGAGTAGACGTTGTTGGCGTACGAACAATAAGATGAACGGTAATGTATTAGGCGTAGCGCTGTTGATAATGCCGAGATAGCCGCGTTATCCTGCGAGATGTACGCGGGCGTCTCTGGTAAGTACACGATTTGAATCGATAGCTCTAGGGTAGCTGGTATACACGCGCATTTGTGCGTACACTATCGCTCAGAAATAGTAGGTCAGTCACGACAGTCAGTTTCTAGGAATACAGAGAATAAGCGACAACAGGTGCTACATGTTTTCTAATCGATCTTGCACCGTTTCTTTCCGATCATGCGAACTGTTCACTGTTCAGTGAAATTGAGCAAGTAAAACAGTAAATGACTGCAAGAACTGATATTTTATACAACGTATTAAAATCATTAACGGAAGACTGAAATTTATTTTCAGCTCGAGTTTCTTACAATTGATGTGGAACGTTTACATGTTGCCATAATGAACCACACAGTCTAGTTATGATACAAAACTTGAGTAAAATGGAGACACTATCTTGAGCGCCGAGGCAAAATTAAATAAAGCGTCTGCAGCGCCGATAAAATCGATGAATCTTGGAATTCATTGGATTGTTTGATCAAATGGTTTTGAGCGGTAGTGTACTCGGTAGCTTGCCAGTATAGAGGCGTAGGGTTAAGGTGAAGCTTGAGAATCGCGCGAATCGAGCGGACAGCACCTGAGAGACCGAACGTGTGTTCTCCAGCGAGGAAGAAGGAGAAACGACCGACGACTATGGTCGTTCCCGGAGAAAATCCGCAGTCGTTCGAGCAATGGCTCGGCCGATTATCGAGTGCCGCGTGCCATCGCGTAATTTACGTGCGTGCACGCGGTCCCGCAGCGGAAAATCCAATGTTGAATTTAACATCGCGACGGTCGCGGATGGAACGCGCATCGGTATGTCGCGCCAAGATCTTTGGAATAGCATGAGAATGCTTCTTCTTCCGAGCCTAGATCACTCGAAACTCCAGGTGGATCTTGCTGGTTCCGCGAAAATCGTTCACTTTTTGTACATTTTTTACACTCGCGTCCGCGCACGGCTTGCGTCCGATGCAGCAGGCAATTTTTGTTCGATGTTGTGCAGACTGTTGAAAAGAAACGTGTGCGGATTTCTTCGGAGAGAATACGGAGGCTATATGCATACAGGTTGACAGAGGAAGAGAGCGTGTGCGTGTGTGTGACAGAGAGAGAGAGAGAGAGAGAGAGAGAGAGAGAGAGAGAGAAAGAGAGACAATAGTATTAACTGGTCGAGCCCAGCCTGAACTAGCCTTGCGGCGTGGCTCGTCTCGGCTCGATTCACCATGTAGAGGACTGTCGATTCACTTATGGTAGAGAGTTTACGATTACAACGACCCTGTACTACGACCGAGCGTACACCATTCCTGTACAATGTATCGTAACAGTATTTACTATCGCACTAATGGTAATAAACGATAACTGTTAGTACGTTCGCTGGGTGCCTTCATTCGCCACCCCCTGAACTATCCTGAACCTTGTACATATAGTGTCCTAGAGACTGTGTTTCTATATAGAAGCGACAATTTCTTACAAAATTGCTGAACTAATTACACGATCTCTCCAAAGGGAAACTAGACGCAGAAAATTTCTAATGTTGAAATTTTAAGTAGGTTTTATGCAGTGATTCATTAAGAACATTCTTTCACCCCCTTCAAACTTTGTTCAAAATTATCCCCATCAAAATTTGGGCAATAACAATAGAGTATGTATAATAACGAAATTTTATAAAACAATCACCTAACTCTTCGACGTATTTGATTGCGTCTGTGCATTTGAAGGCCATTCCACGGAAAACATTTTCTTCTGAGGGTACAGAAAAACCGAGACAGAATCAAAAATAGGATCAAGTCACAGAAAATCAGGACGCCCGGTCACGCCACTGAAATAAAATGATCATCTGCGACTTGACGCATTCCAAAATTCGCCGAGGTATCTGCGAATCTATCTTTCGCGGAACGAATGTCTGTTCGATCGTAGCGTCGGTCGAGTGGCTCATAAAAATCTCTATGTTCCGATAAACATCCGCAGTCTAATTCGAAACGACCTCGAGCACCATTCGCCGAGTTCTCCGATTTACAACGACGCGACGGCGCCAGTGCACGCGCCCATAGAATCTAAATTGATTAGCCCAATAATCGTATAACGACGTTTGCCCCGGGTATGCATCATCGATTCGGTAGCGGGAAGTTTGGAGCCGGACAGACCCTTTCTAATTCAATCAGGCAACTTCCCTGTCACGGACTCGGGCATTAGCCGAGCGAAACCGGAAACTTCGACCGCATTGTTAGTCGGGGACAATTACGCCCGGGCTCTTATTAAACGAACGAATTTTACAGTTGGTTAATTAGATCTGTGTCCCCAGCGTTGCGTTAAATTCAGAGTCTGGAGGGAGAGAGAGAGAGAGAGAGAGAGAGAGAGAGAGAGAGAGAGAGAGAGAGAGAGAGAGAACGGTACCACATCTACAAGAGTGTCATCATTAATTCCAAACGTTTCGAAACAGGGGCAAACATCGACACCCGATAATTCTTGTCGAATAGGCGAGCCTTTATTTAAGGAAGATCGATGGTAGCAGGCACATTGCATCCGGTGGCCGAACCGACGGGAGCAACGACCCTTTGTTTACTTAGTTCGTAGGTCGAATGTTTACTCGCTGATAGTTGAGTGACATCCTCAGAATTTGGGTCGACGTTTGGTAAATGATTCCGTTCGATATTCTCTCGGCGTGTGACTTGCCTCGTTGGCTCCGTCGAGTGAGAGCGTGCACGATAATACATAAATCTGAAACGGCCGCGATCAGGCTTCAAGGTGAAATTGTTTATTTGGACTATATCGACATTATACAGTACATGGATTCGAGTTTATGTAATATATCAGTCGCAGAATCGTTGAAGGAGTCACGCCTGAGATTCGACTGGCTGCCGCTATCTGTGATCGTGCACATGAACCATCAATGGTGTTGAAATAGAAATATCGGCCAGGGTATTTACTATTTAATGTACAAGATGATTCACCTAATTCTGTCACCTTAAATTGCTCAGCAACTGTTTGTTATTAAAATTCCAGTCAAGGTGAAATTTAAGGTCAACGAAAAGGTCATCGATGAAGTAAAATAACAAAAAATTAATTACTAAATTGCAGACCTCCCTATTGATAGCATACAATTTTTGTTCGGAACATTTTTTCATTTAACAAACAGTTTACAAGTAATTTAAGGTGTTAGAATTAGGTATCACAACCCGTTACTTACCGTATGCGGCTGTAGCTTCGACAATTTCTCCTTTTCCTCCAGAGATATGGACAACCTTTTTCTAAAACAATTACACAAAAATAGTTACAATTGTTTAAAATAATATTGTGTGTTACAATAGTAAAATGTATAATACAAATTGTAGTCGATGTCCTGAGGTATGATCATCTGCTCGTTCTTGCGGATTTCATTGACCTCGTGCTGTTGTTCCGCGATCCAATGCGCGTAAAGCCCCTCTATCTAGAAGATCAATTGAGCGGTCATAATAATCAAAGATGAGCATATACTGATTTACCGGCATTAGTTGTAATGAAACACGCGGCAACTCTGATGTGCGTTCGATAGCGAAGAAGACGCAACCGCACTGCATAAAATGATGTTCCATACCATCAATCTCCGTGCGACTATTGGATCCTCGCTTAAATGTTGAAATCGATCCGGAACTATTTTAACTAACGCTTCGATGGGTACATATTCCTGGGATATACTCAAAATGTCAAAGGCAGACTTGCGTTGAACATTTTTACTTGGTGGCAAATTCAGCAATCTTCGCCACTCCGTGTTTGACCGGATTTCACTTTTCAACAACTCCATACTATCTTGTAATTTCGACAGAAGCCTTTCCGTCTTCGACATTCTCTCTTCCGATACACAACCCATTTCGTAGCCTTTCTTGGTGAGCCTTTGGTCGGCGTTATCGGGTCGCAGGCTTAGCCTAAACTCCGCGCGGCTGGTAAACATTCTGTAAGGTTCGTTTGTCCCTTGTGTGGTGAGATCGTCGATAAGGACGCCTATGTAGCCCTCTGTCCGACTTATTATCAACGATTTCTTTTTGAGAACCTGGTAAATTAATTCTGAATATTATTTTCACCACATACCTGGAGCATAGATTGGTACAACTAATTACAAACCTTAGCTGCAGCATTAGCGCCCGCTATTATACCTTGTGCAGCAGCCTCTTCGTAACCAGTGGTACCATTTATCTGTCCAGCAAGGAACAATCCTGGTATCCTCTTCGTTTCTAATTTAACGTTCAACTCTGTAGGATCTATGTAATCATACTCGACGCCGTAGCCAGGTTTTACTACAGAAATATAGTAGAATCTTTAGTTACACGATCAAAAACATTCATTATGATTAGACTTCGAATTTTTATGCAAAGTAAAAATTCTTTGCAAGCTACATAAACATTTATTTTTTTCCTTAATTGTTTTAAAAAGTTGAAAATAATACAAGGGTATTTTTAAATTCTTTAAATATTTCCATTGTTTTCTATTTAGTTTACCTATTTTTGTCATGAATACATATGATCCACAGTTATGATCGAAAGAGAGGCAACTTACACATTTTGGCATTTTCTAATCCCGGTATGCACTGAATCAGCTCCTGCTGCTTTTCTGGTGGAAGGGTGCATGATAATCCCGAGGGATATATCATAGGCGAGTCTAATCCTTCCGGTTCCAACCAAATTTGGTGCTCGTTTGCAGGAAATTTTAAGATTTTACTCTCTATGCTTGGGCAGTATCGCGGCCCATTTATCTCCTCCGTTATGTGCAAATTGCAATGCAAATTCTCTTTTACTATCTTCGACACGCCTTCAGATGTAAATGTTAGATAACATTTTAATTGCTTCTCTACAGGTAGCCAGACGGAGTCGTTCATGAATGAGAAAGGTGTTGATACTTCGTCCGGGAACTGCACAGTACATTTGGAAAAATCTATGGTAGATTTTTCTATTCGTGGTGGAGTACCTAAAGAACACAATGGTTTCGTGAATGTAATATTAGGAGGTAACAAAGGTAGTTAAAGTGGTAGATACCAGTTTTCAATCTTCCCATCCTGAATCCAACTCGTTCTAATGTATTAGCTAAACCTATGCTTGGTTCATCGCCAAGTCTTCCAGCAGGTCTCTTCTCTAAACCAATATTAATTTGACCCTTCAGAAAGGTGCCAGTTGTAATAACAACTGCTCCACTGTATATTTTTGTACCATCCTCTACAACAAGTACATTCTTAATTTTTTGAAAAACAGATTTAGCATAGTCAAAATATGAGCATACTTAGAATTATTCCGTGGCATCTTGGAGAATCTCCTTGAATTATTAAATCTTCTACCGAGGATTCGCATATTTGTAAACCAGGAGTGTTGAACAGTTCTTTCTGCAAGTGTTTCTTGTATAAATCGCGGTCGATTTGTGCTCTGTAACCCCATACAGCTGGACCTTTGCATTTATTTAATATGGTATAATGAATCCCAGACAGATCACATATACGACAACAAACCCCATCCAAAGCATCTACTTCTCTCATGAGATTCCCTTTGCCAATTCCACCAAAGGATGGATTGCACGACATTTCTCCTGTTCAGCCAAAACATTGTTCTGAACTATGATTGCATAAAACTTTATTTCACTGTATCAAGAAAAAGTATGCAAAAATCCGCAAATGTTAATTAACCGATGATATCAGGATTTTCGAGAATCCCAATACATTCGGAAACTCAAATATGCTTGGCAATCCCGATATATTCGAAAATACCGTCCCGATCCTGAATAAAATTCTCAACCTGTCCGATTCAACATTTTCAGATTTTTGCACACCTCTAATAAATAGGAATCATACCTACTGTGCTTTTCTTGTGGGTGACCAATAAAGTTTTAGCTTTCATTCTGGCAGCTGCTGCACAGGCTTCTGTCCCAGCATGACCACCCCCAATTACAATGACATCAAATTTGTGTTCATTAATTGTAGATGATGCATTTCGTATGCACTGGTAAAACCTTTGTCTATAGTGCAGTCCCAAAGAAGACTGTCCAATTGTTTTCAGGCTCATGTTTTACCTAGGATAAGAAAATAAAACGCTCTTTACATTTTTATAAATAAATTGTTGTTTAATTCATTATAATTAAATATACAAATACAAAATTTACAAAAATCAAGTAAAAAATATAAAAGAAAAAAGTGCTCATGATATAAAAAAGTCATGAGTTTCAAGTTTTTTAAATATGCAATTGTATTTCATTGCATCTTGAATCTTTGATAAAATAAAATCAATGCAGAAATCTGCTTTATTCTCAAATTTTATGTTCATGTATTGCAAGTTATTTAGGAACTCCATAACAAAGTCAAAGCAATTCATTGCTGTTTCATCATAATTTTGAGACTTCCACTTTGCAGAATCTAACATATTTTTTAGAGTTGCATCCCAATGGTAATCCCAAGAGTTGGGAGTTATTTTGAATGCAATACAACTTGTCCACTTTGATCGGTCATTCAAGATGATGCCTTGTTTATCATATTCATAAATAACTCCATTTGAATCTGTCATTCCTATGTGCAAATCTTTGAACACATCATAATCATTTATGAATGTGCCTTGAGATGGTCTAACAATTATAGCAACTGGATGATGCATTGCATTTGTGTATGGGTATGGTACTAAAAAAGGCTGTATAGCGTAATCCAAAATATCTGATTGACAAATTGGACACACTTCTAGAACCCTTCTACAAAAAATGCTTTTTGAGGTGCAATGACGGAAACATATAATTCCAGGATCAACAGCCATGGTGTTCCTGTGCTTTCTTTAACAGTCTCAAAGAAGTAACATGTTCATAGAAACAAATGAGACAGATATAACCATCAAAAGCTATAAAAATAATTAATTTCCTTCATTATTAACTTGGTTCACGCTCAGAATATATAACAAGGCATGCTAAAAACATTACCTTTACCAATGGACCGTTATGACCGTTGGAACGTTATCATAAAATATAAATCTAACTAAAGTTTATACATTTTCATATACATTTGCAAGAACATACATAACAAGTATTTTCCATACTTGTACATAACCTCAAGTTGTGTCAATTGCACGGTATATACAGAGCACAGACGAGATAAATATGTGGCAATGGGGTCACTCGGGGGCGCTAGCGTCCCAAAACCGACGAACACCAAAATACATTATATAGGTTCAGGTCTATTCCTATATCTCGTCTGTGGTCGTACTAGGGCATTTTCTACAGAGTCGGTAATTCAGAACCGTAGACAGAAAAATACATTGCATGCAATGTCTGTGCTGATCTTGTCCGTGTCAGATTCGTGTCATAGATGTGTCGTGTCACTGATATTATATCAGTGATATAGTATATATATCAGTGGTGGACGCACACTAAAATAATATCAGTGTTCCGGCATCGACGTTTGGCGGCGCTGGCATCGAAAGTGCCTTCTTCTACTGGCTTCAACGGCTGTACGCACGACGCACGACGCACGCACATCAGTGGCTCAGTGGCTGTGTGGCTGTACGGTTGGCTTATTGGAATCTTGTATGGGTACGAGTCGTATCTATAGTATATATATCAGTGGTTCGTGTATAGTGTATATACATACACATCGGAGAGGGTGTTCACCAGTGCCAGTGTTCGCTTTTACTTGATTTTCTGACAGTAGCATTCAGAAAGAAAAGAACCGCTAGCAAACGTTACTTTCGGGTTTGTTAACACGTTGCTGACCCAAGCTCCGTCATGGACGATTTACAGAATTATAAACTGCAGCTACAGCAGGTGAGAGTTTTGTTTTTCGCTTAACCTCATCGAAATGGTGGAATGGCGAGTCCATTTTTGGTGATCCCGTCGTTGTTTACGAGCTCTCAGGCACAAATGAATTTTCGGTTTTCTCGGTTTAGGTGGAAGCAGCGCTTACCACGGATCCAACAAATGAAGAACTCCTGAAATTGAAAATTGATCTCGAGGAAGTAATAGAGCTGACACATGATTTAATTAAATCACAACAACAGGAAAAAAGGCAAGCCAATGGCATGGATGCTAAAGATCCTATTTTACTTGCAGTTCTGGCCAATAAATGGAAGGTTGGTGATCAGTGCATGGCACCCTGGAGCGAGGATGGCAAGTGAGTAGTTCTTAATGCCACTTACGGATATATTATTATCCCTTTCGGAGTCTAAGGTTGATAGAAACAATATTTTGTGATTACTGTTTCATATTATAATCTTATAATTCACTAAATCTTGATGTTAGTAACGCTAACATGAAACTAATGTTGGTTTACTATTCATTTAAGCAATATGTAAACACGAAATACTTGTTGCTTAATACTTTGCCTGAAAGTCACTATCTTTTCATTCATGATATTCTCATGGCAACGTTGAATATCTGTCCACAAGCAACGTATCTTTTATGGTTTATATATAACTTTTCAGATACTATGAAGCAACCATAGATGCAATAAGCGAGGATGGAGTTGTGAATGTAACTTTCAATGAATATAAGAATACAGACGTCACAATGCTAAGTCAGCTAAAATCGGTAGCCAAAAGGCCAGCATCGGATTGGGCAGATCAGAAATCAAAGTAAGCGATTAGTTACGATACTTAATTTCCTTCATGAATGATTTGCGATTAATATAATCCTTCCTAAGTTTGAGTGTATGCCAGATTTTAAAGTACATTGTAGGTTGTTTTATAAGAAACAATGTTAATCATTAATTTTTCTCCTAATCCCTCTATTCCTAATTGGCCATGATAATCACTCCGCTGTTCGGTGTGCCTTGATCTGAAATTCCAATATTGTTGATTTGTCCCTTGGTGATGCGCTATCTATGTACATCGCCGGAAACCAGGAAAAGGTAACAGGAAATATTAGATTTTATTGAAATATTATTTTTATTGTACATGCCATGTGTGTATGGTTTTAGTATTTATTGTAATGGATGAAACTGAGAATTGAGTGATTGAAGATGATTGAGACTAACAATTAAGTAAACCCTCAGTTGTTATTATCATTTATAAATGCAGAGTATTCACCTATTATAAAATAAATTTCACAAATATGTATGTGTATTAAATAGTCACAATGGTATATTGTCCTGATGCAGGTCTTCACTCAGTTGCTTTTTGAATTACTTCTATGAGTGATAGATTCATTAATTTACAGAAAAATGCAAGCTGCCGCAGTTGCAGGTTCGGATCCTAATAAACAAAGGGAATACCTAAAGAAAAAGAAACAGAGGAAACTTCAACGATTTAAAGAACTCGAGGAAGAACGAGAAATGGAGAAAAACAAATGGCTAGCATTTACAAACAAGGTAACACCGACAGTTTCATTTATATAAATAATCCGATCAAACGTTTTATAATGTTCTGTTTTTTTTTATGTTACATAAGCAGTCTTCGAAGAAGGGTGTAATTAAGAAGAGTATATTTGCCACGCCAGAAAATGTAAATGGACGAGTAGGAATTGGTACCTGTGGCGTGAGTGGCCGAGAAATGACAAAATTCAGTAACGGTGAAAAGTGGAGGAGGGGAGCATGAATGTTATTGTAAATACAGGAATTAACATTTCGCGGGATAGAATTATCAATTATTGTTATATTACATTGAACTTGGTTCTTGAGGAACTGACAAAAAAAGGAAATGTATGTTTTGTGTTATGAGACATGAATGAGGAGAGTGTAGTTGTATCTTGAGACTGTGCGTAGACATTGTGTTGCAAACGAACAATGACCTCAATAAATCCTGAAATTATCTGGATTTTCTACCTTTATGGAATGAATGCGTCGTCACGAATGAATGTATTTCTAGATTGATACAATTATGTGGGTATGATTTGTTTACAATCTATAAATAATACGAATAAATGTATATTTTAAAGTCAGATTATGTTTATTAAATGCCTTCGTGGAATTCAGGTAACATTAGGACTATGGACAATTGAAATAATTTAATTTTAATTATACAAATTGCAAGAATACATTTTACGACATTTAATGAATGAATTTGTTTCTTTATTTTTTCGAAATAAAAAACCTGAAATATCCATTTATTTCCTAAATCAATTTACCACGTCTGGTGTGAGGTAAGATCTTACGGAACACTAGCCAATCAAAGCAAAGCTTGCGGAGTAAGTATAAGAATATATGTACTATATACTGCATGCACGCACTAACACTCAACCTATTTACACCTGTATATGTAGTACTGTCAGAAAGATCAAAAATGGTCGTTCTATTGTGGAACAACACGTCACCACTAGGTGATATATTTCAAGCGATAACATTGATATAAGAAATTGATAAACTTCAAAAAAATATGAAACTACTACTAAGTTTTGATGATACAGTGGTGGCAGGCGATAACCACTGATTCATGTATATGCAGAGAACACATTCTAACCTAACCTAATTAAGATTGACAACAGACGTATTAAGTATATTGAACGCTTTTTCCTTGCTGCATTAGCAAAATAATTTTATATTTATTTTATTAAACACATAAAAGCATCTATAATATTTGCTTATTAACTGTGTTAATAAGTGCTTTATGTACTACTACACCGAAATTATGTGTTACTACATTACTATTTAATAGACATGAGGCATATTAGACAGGGCTTTTGTATTTGTTTATCAATATATTCTATACTACTTTTACAAAGTCGGAATTGAAAGAATAAGACTGATATTGTTACCGCAGAGTAGCTAATTACTGTACACAGTATCTCAATGAACAGAAACATGGAATCCAATGACAGAAATCAAATGTCAAACGGAGATGCTGCGAGCAATAAAGACATTGATTGGTCCAGATATGGCTTGCATAATGTAGAAACTCAAAGAAACAATGAAACAAGAAGGAATAATGGAGAGTATGAAGAACTTGGACCTGAAATGTATCAAACAGGAGCGAATGAGCTGTTTGCCCAAGAATATGTAAGTAATTGCACTAAGCAAAGCAATGCTTGTATTTATATCTTTTCATATATTTTCAGAGCTCAGATCCTTGGTGGAAATCAAACTTTTTCATTTCTCAACCTGTATTGTTTGGAACTTGGGACGGTGTGTTTACATCTTGTCTTATAAATATTTTTGGAGTAATTGTTTTCTTAAGATCTGGTTGGATAGTGGGACAAGCTGGCGTTCTTAATGCAGTACTAATTATATTATCTACAGGTAATTGCATACAGTTGCTTAATACGTTAAACGCCATGTAGGTCCCTAGGAATCAGTCATAGACTTAAATTCATGAAAAAATTCATACTTAAGAGATTTCTGTTTTTTTCAGTATGCACTGTACTAGTAACTGTACTTTCTGCAGTGGGAATATGTGAAAGGTGTCGAGTAGAAAGTGGAGGAGTTTATTTTTTGTTGTCACACGTGTTAGGGTCAAGATTTGGTGGATCAATCGGGCTATTATACTGCTTTGGACAGGTGAGGCAACATAGCAAATGGTAGCAATAATGGAAAATTACTTGAAACTCTTGTTGTAGGCGGTGGGTTGTGCATTGAATGTGTTAGGTTTTGGAGAATCTATGGCTGGCTTGGTACACTTAGAGTCTGCTTGGGCAGAGCGTGGTTTTGCATGTGCAGCTGTTATCTTGTTATCTGTTATCAATGTTGCTGGTGTCAAATGGGTCATAAAACTTCAATTCCTTCTCTTGTTAATTTTACTTCTTGCTGGAGTAGACTTTGTGGTGGGAAGTTTTACTCATGTGAATATCGGTAAGATTCTATGCGTGCTTTTAAAATAAAATAAAAATTCTATGTGCTTTTTAACAAATAATTCATTTCATACCTGTATAATTTTGCAAATATTGTAGAGGCAGGCTTCGAGGGCTGGTTTTCAGGAAATTTGAGAAATAACACTTTCCCTAACTATCAGAATGGATATAGTTGGTTCACAGTGTTTGGTGTATTCTTTCCTACTGTAACTGGTGTTTTAGCTGGTATCAATATGAGTGGGGATTTACGACATCCCTCCACTGATATCCCTAATGGTACCCTAGCAGCAGTTGGAACTGGGTAATTACCGCAACCAGGCATTTACATAAATTTACATATTAGAGTTGTGCGAGAACCCGAAAATGTCGAGTTGGAACGAAATTTCCGAATTCTCGAATAATATCGGGATTCTCAACAATTTTCGAAATACCTGACAATATTCGCGATCATCGGGGCATAGTGAAGCATGCTGAATTCTGTAATATGTATTTAGGAATCCTGACATTTTCGGGTTCTCGCATACCTCTACTAAATGTATCCGCCAGGAACTTTATATTGAATTTTCTATTTTCAGAACCTTCTTGTATCTATGTTTCATTCTATTTCTTGCGTCAACATGCACTCGTAATGCACTCCTGACGAACTTTATGATTGCATCAAAGGTGTCAGCTATCTCGGTATTGTTGTTGGCGGGTTTGTACGTGTCTTCGTTCAGTAGTTGTTTGGGCGCTATGTATGGCACACCCCGAGTTCTTCAGTCCATTGCTAGTCAGAATGTTATACCAGGGATGAGTTGTCTACAAAGAGGGGTGAGTCAAAGTGATGAAAAGTTCTGTTCAATTCATTAAGCTTACTATAAGGAAGTTAAACTTATTCTTTAGAGGGGACCAAACAAAGTGCCTGTGTACGCAATGTTGGTAGTTGCCGTTGTTACATTGACGTTTATCATCACTGGGCAAATTAATACGCTCGCGCCAATTGTCACGATGCCTTTCCTCTTGACTTACGCATGCTTAGATTACGCGTATTTTGCTCTTGCGCAAACGTTTGATATACAGTTGACTCGTGAGCAAAGATTTCGAACGCAATCTCCAACGTTTGACCGCAATTATGGAGCAGCGAGTAGGGATAATTCGATACCAGACATGGACAATGATTTGGATAATCTCTTTCCTGAAAGAATCAGGCATAAAAATCTTGTGGTAAGTATACGTGATGTTGGACCACTATGTTGGGATAATAAGACATTATTTTGAAATTACTTATAGAGAAATCCTAGTCTCTCTGAGAATAACGTTTATATAGACTCCTCGCCGAGTGTTGATGAAGGTACTAGTCCCGCGGATAATACCGAACGAAAGATTCACATCCATAATAAATTGGGAAACTGGTACAGTCCTTTGTGTAACAGATGGCTTTCACTATTAGGTGTAAGTTTCTATATGTTTTACGTGTATAAGTTGTGCAAATATGGTTTTGACGAGAGTATGATTTACAGTGCCTTATCAAGTTGCTGATAATGTTTCTCGTTCATTGGGGTTATGCCATTGCCAACATAGTCGTTGTTTTCCTTGTGTGGAGCTACGTTGGTCATGCTAATCCCGCCGTGAAACCGGGAGTATCATCAGAATTTAAATTCTTCAGTTGGCTGAAGATAGCGTTATTGAAGCTCATGGGGTAATAATTTAAAGCATTACGATAATTTACTATATTTATAATGTAGTGATTAATTGTTCAATTTTTTTTAATTTTAGAAGGAAAGTTTATGACTACGAGCAAATTGTTGTTACTCCGGTCCATCCAGGAGTTGAAACGTGTTCAGCTCAACTGAACGAAGAGAACGAGGATTTCGCTGGTAGAAGAAGATATCATCAAACAGCCACGGTTACAGGGCAATATGTGAACATTGACTAGAAACGAAAGACTGTAAAATATTTACAAAAATCTGATTGAAGAGATATACATATACAACTATAGGCAGGAGGAATTGCAAAGGAATCGCATTAATTTTATATCCTACTATATAGAACAAAGAGAGCGTTGCGAACTTTTTAACGTTATTAACCGCACAAAACTAGTCTTAACCAGAGTACATTTCATATCTTAGGGACATGGAATTTTTTATACAGTGCAGCATAATAGCCCCTTAACGACACTAACAATCTCCATCAAAGATCAGCTGTTATAACTTTTTCTAACGATTTACTCTACGTGCAGCAGGCGCAGTTGAAGCAATATACTGCCATAAACATTTCTAAAATGAAGGGTCCATTAATTCTTAATTTACATTGTTTTAATAACCATAGCTTGTAATGCGAGATTATTTATTTTTTAGCAGTACTACTAATTTGTAGTTAGAATCGAATCATAGTATCATAAATATGATTGTATGGCAGCGTCATCATATTTATATAATAAATATTCTGTAAATATTTAGTGATAATATATTTACCGAACATTTTTATAAACGTCTTTGTGGCGACGAGTATGTCGATAATAAAGTATAGATTAGTACACAGAAATCTTGTATCCCTTTTATTTGTTAAAGATAGTGAAAATTATAACATGTCGCCAGAAAAGGGATGAGTATACATGAAAATGATGTTTTCAAATATTTTCAAATTCTGGAGCCATATAGTGATTCGGATTAATATTCGAAAATGTGTAGGTAAACAAACTACGATCGAGTACAGCGATCGGCGAGCGAGTGCGAGGGCGATATGTTTTCGTTCTCGGTCGAGGTCGAGGCGTCCTAGCCCTCGCCCACTGGCCCTCAGTGCCCCCCCAGTCTTTAGCCAAACACGGCAACGAAACGTTCGGCAGAATAAATTGTTTTTTTCCTACGCATTCTAAATTGAAGTATCTTTTATTTTCTCGCCTCCTTAGTTTCAATTGAACTACAAAATATGTACTACAAAATCAACGTAGTATCACTGACGAGATTCTCGTCTCTGGTAGTATGCATTAGTTATATCATATTTTCGCGCTCTTTTCAATTTTACAATTTATAACAGTTTTATTAACTTTTGACATTATATTATTATGTTTGAGTTAAAATAGTTTTAAAAATAGTTTTAAAATATACGGATAAAATAAAAACCATTTAAATCATTTATGAAGTAGACTTCCGGTGATGACGTAACACGACTCGCGTAGTACTTGAAAGTATTACTGTTTCAAAATTGACAGAGAATGTTGGAGTGTCGTCATTCTAGTCGTTTTTAAAACAATTAGTTGTTCAATAAATACTGTAGTTTATTGTGAGGTGTAATGTTAAAGTATGGACGAGGTTTTTCATTAATCCTGTTAGACATTAAATATTTAAACAACTATTTTCGTAGGACATTCTGGTGAGTATAATCATCCTTCCATTTTCCTAATTCTCTTATTTTGTTGAGTTAAACATTGTTTGATGAAGAAGCAATAAGCTCCAGCAGTATAATTATATTTGCAATAGTTAACGAAACATATAAAAATCAGTGGAATACTGATATTTCGATATAATCTAAGCAAAATTAAATTGAATTGTGTGGGTTCGAATGGATTGGAGTAAACTGGAGTGAACCAGATTATGTCCAAGCGCTCTGCAACGGGTATAAGCGGGTATAAGAGGATTTGAGCGGATTGAAGTGTATTAGGGCAAATTTGAATGGGTTAGAAAAGATTGGGTTTGGTTGTTATGAATTAGAATTGACCGGAATAAATCGGGTGGCTTGGAACGGAATGAATGAACCGGACCAAGCTGAACCGAACTATGAACTGGAGAGAGTAAGAGAGAAATAAAATAAATCGTATTAGGATGAACCGGGCAAGGATGGATCGGACTAAAATGAACCGGATCAGGATGGACCGGAACCGAATGAAGAGGACCAGGATGAAGTAGACCAAGCTGAACCAGAATCGTTATGAATCGGACCAAACCGAACCAGATCAAGATGAACCAGATCTGGATAAATTGGAGCGGATAAGAGAGCACCAAAATGTTTAAATCGATTTAAACCAGAAAAAATGAACCAGAACGTATTACAGCGGAACGGAATAAATCGGAAACGTAGAGGGCAAGAGAGGACCGGAATGAATTGGAGCAGGTTGAACCGAAACAAAATGAACTAGAACGTATTAGAGCGGAATGGAATGAACCGCAACGGGCAAGAGAGCATCAGAATGAGTTGGAGTTGAAGTCAGAGTGAAACGAAGTGGATCGGAGTGGCTCGAAGCTGTTTAATTACGGTAATGAAGTAGTAATGATTATATCGTATATAGTAGTTAGCAATAAACTAATAATTATGTTTATAGTACGCTGATTACATAAATATCTATATAAATAAACTACGAAACGAAAACTCATTAACAGTTGTGAGCAGCATACGAACATCATTTATTCACGATTACTTGTTGTTGCGTTTGCTTAGTACTTTGGCCATGAAAATGTTCTAATCGCGTTTTCATGGCCTTGTTATTAATCGCTTCGGATTCAGTAAGTGCTGCAAGCCGCTGGAACCTACGCGGTGAGCTTTGGAAGCTTCGAGGTCCGCGGTGATCTCGCGGTTAGCCGTGATGGTTAACCTTCCCTTGCGCACCAGCCTCTTACGTGGTTGCGTTAAAATCATTCCCGGCGCCAGAATGCGAGATAATTAGTTCTGGAGAATCAACATCGCATTTCTGAAAACCTCCACCAATATTTAACGCTATGCCTAATATCGATCATCAACGCTTTCCAAGCAAGAAGTCTAAATTTGCTGATATCATATTGAATTGATTCTTGCAAACCAATTGTTCAAGAAAGTTGCATTAGTGAACAACGATTTTGATATGCTCCTTAACTTTCTTTTTACTGCACAATTTCCTAAATATATTTCAAAAGTTAATTTATAGTTTGCGCGCGCGGCCAGTTAACAGATTGAATAAAAAATATTAAATACTCGTATTTTACCTTTGTAATTTGTATGAGCGCGCCATTTAATTCTTCATTACGTAATTTTATGTTGTAACCTAATGAAATTGTGTCTAGGCTGCAACGGAGTTCACAAACGCTCCGAAAATTTGATCACATTGCTCCGGACGCATATGCTGAGGACACTGCTAGACCATCATTTTTTTCAACGAGCTTCAGCGTGGTTAATCTACACCGAAAATGCGTGAGAGAGTACGTTTGTTATTATTAATAATATGGAAACTAATAAATTCCTGAAGTATCCGGTCCTACGCGCGCTAACACTGTTTTAATCGAAATTTACTTTGACAGGGTACTGCCTACAAGCCTGGATACCCAGACTGGCCAAGTGTGTGCATGTATGCATACCGTTGTGCGAGGTATTATAAATAGACTGCGGAAGTTTATGCAAATACATGTTTCCATTCAGAAAGGAATTGGCGTGAAATCAAATTTAATTTTCTGCGTGAACGGTTCACGCAAATTAATATCGAAATGGGACTGTATTGAATATTGTCGAAGCCCATATTTTATTACCATTTTGCAAGCCTTTGTACGCTATTCAAAAATTTCCGCGGTCTAGTTGTAAATTTCGAATGTCGACGTCTTCGTTATTAACGCTTTCCGGTTCGTCAATAACTTTGGGTATGTACAATTCAAAGTCACTTTTATTAATTATGTAGCCACTGCAGAAAAGTTAGTTAAATATGCGGTCCAATCAATTTTTTGCAAAATCAAAAAAATGAAAAACCTTCAAAATCATGAAGGTTTTTGACCAAAATCGTGTATTCTATTTCAAAGTTGCACCAATTTACCAATTTGTCAATTCAAGAATATAAGAATTGAAAATTCGTTTCATATATTCATTTCTACCGCATATTTTCCAACGAAAAAATTAGTATAATTTCCTAGAATATGAAGGAAATTGTTCGGAAAGTTTGAAAAAGAATCGCTCCATAGTTTCTCAAGCTGCCTTTTAAATACTACTCGACAAATATTGATTGTAACAGAAGACATCCCCGGGTTCGAACTGCTCATCCCCGGGTATCTAGTCTTCTTATCTACCTTGTAGTATATCTCGCTCCATGTTGTTCGAGATTATGCTGGAGCCGTTCGATCGAAAAGTCCGCATATTGGATTCTTGGATAAGCAGAACTCAAACTAATCGAATAAAAACATTTCGGTAGCTCGGAAAAATAAAGCTCCACGAAAGTCTTTGATAAATGTCCAATCCTGTATAACAAAGTTGCGAATGTTATTTTCAGAGTTTTCGTAATTTGTAGCTGAAGAACTTTGGTAAATAGGTTCCTGAGCATCTTAATTTCGCATTGAAGCTTGGATAGAGTTGTCACTTACAAATAGTCACCTGGGAAGGTTGTAATTTGGCCCTGTTGACTACACGTGTTTCTTGATTTTAATAACTAATAAAGCTGGAGCACCTTGCATCTATATTGTGGCATGAATTATACATGGCATTTGAGATGTACGGATTTCGGCTTTAGTCAAGACGTAGGCTCAAGCGTTAAATCGATGGAGTAGTGTACAGAAGCGTAGAATTTATGGGAAAACTTCTGAACTGGGAACTCTTCTGTATCTGTAGATATACGAATCTTAAAGCAGAAATTGAGTAGCTGTTAGAATCATCAATTGTGATTTTCCAGGGGCAGAGCTTTTCAAAAGACAATGTTTTCGCATAAGCAAAGTATCTAGCACAAACTATTAACTTAGGAAACTCAAGTTATTCCCTGTACATTGGAAAAGATAAGACTCGCCCAAATAGGGTAGCGACATTAACATAAATCATTACCGCTACGAGCTAAACTTCTGCAGGGATTATATTCTCACGTATCAGGTAACTAAATTCAGTCACCTTTTCTCGCAATTCAGCTGCTGTTTCTCCACTTCTCCAACTTTGAGAGCTATTTTCATGGTGTTCGTACAGCCTTCACCGCGTGGACTGCCACACGAATTTTACTTCAGTTTACATCATTTTAGTTTTGGAAAGACATCGAAAAATGTCAGAAATATAGTAAATGGGTACCTGGTTGCCTGCTAAGGGTTGAAGGGGGGGTACGGAGACATTTTTGACTGACTGTATTTTCAAAACACAATAACTCAAGTCATTAATTTTTGGGAGAATCTATTACCAACAGCCTCTCACGTGTCAGACTGTAGCCTCCTCAAGAGCGATTGTGGGGGTGGCAAATTCACGCCTCGGCTGATCGGGCGGGTAAACCTGCCCCCGCCCGGCTCGAGATAAGAAGAAACTACTTCATCAGAGCTGGGGTCCTTGTAGCACCTAGGCTAGGTGTCGGTCGAAACGAGGGTTGTCCGTGCGTGGGGGTGTACGATGACGGAGTTGGGTGACGGTTTTCGAGTGTCGGCCAGGCGGGAGGGTTAAAAAGGGGGTTGTTCGTCGATGCTGGGTCGGCGAGGACGGCTGGTGGGGCGAGGGCGGGTGGCCACGTTCGAGGGAGGGAGGGTACAGCGGGTAGGGGGAAGGTCGGTGGCCGTCGGTGTGGGATCCTAGTCGAATGCCGGATCCGCGGTGGTAACTTCAGTGCGCGATCAACCACCGACGTGTGTTTACGGTCGGAGCTCCAGCGGAAGCTGCGAGGCCTGGCTGCTGCGGGGTGAGAATTTCTTTCATTCCTTTGCTGATCTATATGGATCATTTTGCTACCGTCGCCACCACTGTGACCGACCACTCGATAAGTGGAATTTTCACGCGACCATCGATCTTACCGTTGAATTTGATCCCTCGAACCTCGTGCTATAAGTGAATCTCCATGGTTCGAGAAGGTGAGATCGTGACTAGAGGTTGAAACTGATGGACTATCTTGTAAACGGGACGTCGAGAATCGCCCACGTGTTCTCGACGCCGCTGTCCCGGACCAGGACTCTAACGAGCTGCCACACTCGTTACGAGTCTGATTGGAATTTTGGCGGCGACCTTTCTCTGGGAGAGTAGAGTCCGAGGAGCATGATCCAGTGCCGAGTGACGACGAGGAGGGTTTCGTTGATGAATGGTGAACGGTTGGGCACGAGTAGTTTGATTGTAATGGCCAATTTTGGTTCCGCAATTTTTGGTACAGCTACTGGTGTTAGGACTTGTTTCGTTGTTGTGTGCCAGGCTTTGTGCGAGATTTTTCGGAGAGATCTTGACGATCATTATCTCCACGCGGTTGGTTCGGAACCACGATCATGGGGGTTGGAACTTTATTGATCTTGTGAACATAGTCTATTCGAGAATCTGTTAAGATTGAATAGTAAAAATGCTTTGTATGCGTATGAGGTAATAGTGGTGTGAAAGTTGAGGTCCATGTGAAAAATTGATGTATTAATGATATTAATTTATGAGAATCGGTGTGTTTTTGCATTAATGTTTTGAGGACCGATTTATTGTTTGTAAAATTTTCAGACGGTTATAAATCAATTTCAAGTAATTTGTTGTGAATCATATCACCCCAAGAAAACCAACTCTAACCAAAACCTGCTCTAAGGTCATTCAAATATAATTAATAATCTAGTAGAATTAACAAATTATAAGTGTACATATCAATGTGTGAGAATTTAAGTTTTCATCTGATTAAAAAATATAGTATGTTATTTCTACTATTGTTTCTCCTGCAGAAGGATTTCAAGTAGTATGCTCGTAATTCGAGCACGTGGTTGTAACACGTGGATTTCATCCACCCCGACACACCGATTATTCCCAAGCGAAAATAAGCCGTGAATTTCGCAGTCGAAAACTTTCGCATAATCGAGGCTCATCCCTCCACCAGAGTTCGAATTTCTCAAAGCAACCGGACCGTTTTTTACATGTCGATGCATCGACTCGAGATCGCGTTTGCTTATTCCGGCTACTTTTTATCGTTACGAAGAAAGTTTCGGAGGAGTTGTTAGGAAGTTATGAACCTCGGTGGCTTTTCAGGGTCAAGGTGTCGATATCGAGCACTCGCTTCGCTTTACAACGCCGCGGTCTATTCACAGGAAACTTTCGGCCGTATTATCTACCGAATAAAATAGTTTCTCGCGCTGAAATTGTTCAACACGTTGCTTGTAAATTGTCCGCAAAATTGTGGACAATTTAACTCGTTCAACTCCCGGCAAATTCCATTTGAAACTGTTCCCGAATTACGCAAATGTGTACTTTAGTTCCTCTTCGGATACTAACGTCTCATTTTCAGATACTAATTCATGAGCGTGCTTGACCATTTTTGTGCAATGACATGTATTATACAATACTGAAAGGGAATTACTACTAATTTTATAGTCCTTAACAGAATAACGCTTAATATTAAGACGTAAATTATTTCAATATTAATTTTCATTTAGTCCCCGAGGTTAAAAATATAAAATTAAATATTCCGATGCAAGCTTAAAACTGACATTATTCACTATTCTACAGAATTCCAGTGAACTTACTGGGACATTAATGTCTTTTCGAAGTACATATTTTTAAAGCGTGTATTCGTTTCTGCTTGAGCGCAAAAGCGTTCCACCATTCCTCGCGTCCGATATAATTTAGACTGAGGTTCGGTTCGATCTTTTTTTGTATTCGGTACGGGGGACGTTTGATTGCGATCTGTCATTCGGAACGAGCGAAGAAAATAGGTCAGCCGAACTGTTTTCAAGGGTCTGTCTCCCGCGTGAAAATTCGCGGTACGTAGTAATCGTTTGATACCGCTTTCAAAAAAAAATTCTGTGTGGAGGGTTGAGACACTTTTCAAACGGAATCGAGGTGGGAAGAAGATAGAGGATCGACCGAATGATTTTCTCTTGGTCGAATGTTGAACGTGCTCGCCGGGAATTCCGGATAATTGTGTCGATAAACCGGAATGTGTTTCAAAACGAACTGAAAGATGAAACGTGCCGTTACAACGTGTTACAGGAATATTTCAGTCGATAGAATTCCGATTTGATACCCCCCCCCCCCCGCCGGGGGTCGATTAAAAACAGGATATCGAATAGGAAACATTTCGGAAACTTTAGAAACTTTCTTTTTAAGGCTGGAAAAAATCAAATTGTGAAGCCAATATCAGATCGCCATGATTTATTCAATTTTTTATGAATGAGAATTATTGGAAAATGCATCGGCATGTTTGCCGTGAATTATTTTTTTCCCTGGAAAAAATTGATCAAACATATTTTAAAGCGAGAGTATGTGTGGTAATTCGGATTGATTTTTATCCGATTTTCCTTCCGCTTTGCGCTCTGAAAGTAATTTTTCTAATAAATCTCATTGCTATTCAGCATTAGAAGAATGATTTTAAAGGAGATGGATTCAGCAGTGAATTTTATTTATAATGACGTTCACCAAGTAATAGAAGCAGTAAATACATTATTTGGTAATTTCGTAGCTTAATATGACAGTGTCTCAAAATTGTTAGATCACTTTGCGGGCTAATAAGATCTGATTGAAGATCAATACGACGTCAAATAGCTGCGTGGTGTCATCTTGAGTCTGTGGCGGGTTCGACGACCGAAAGTTCCACTAGCTTCGAAAATCTGAAGTGTTTGGTCGGAGGAATTCGGGGAAATTCAATAATTCCTTTCATTATTCAGAACTATTCTAATTTCGAACGATGGGACGGATCGATACGCGTTATCCGGCATAATTATTCCGTAATAAAATTTTGATAGCGGCCCGAGGAGGATTTAATGAGCAATAATGGAATCTAAAGAATCCCGAAACGGAGAAGTTATAATGATTTTTCCGCGCCTCGGTCGGTGGGGTGGGGGCAGGAGGATTAAAAGACGAATACATTTCCATTTTATGGACTATTTTAGGCGATCTCCTTCGCGGTGGATATGGCCGGTCAATAATTCAGAGATTCCCGCGCTTGTTCGTGTTCCGCGGGGAAGAATGGTTTTTCGGAATTCCTCGTAAAAGAGTACACCGCCCGGCTGTTTTTATTCGCAGTAGTAACAACTTTATTCGCGGCCGAGCGTCTATAAAATGATCGTAAAACGTCCTGTACAGGCGTATAAAAAAGGGGGAGTGGAGGAGGAAAGGTTGAGAAAATGTATCGAATTTTCGTTTTTGGATTATCCTGTTCGCACCGATCTTTAATGCTTTATGAGCCACTCGAGAAATTGTTTCTCGAGTGCGACGGAATGACGATGAGTTGTGGGTTCAATGTTCTGCTGGAAATGTCTAGTCATGAGCATGAATGCTCTATGGAAAATTGATGTACTAATCTCTATGAGAACTGACGTTTCCTTTAATAATTGATATAATTAATTTCTTATTAATTCGATAATGTAGCAAACAAATGGATTAACTTTCTTCAGGCTTTGGTATACGTTGGAGCGGCACTTAGCATGTTGAACTCTTCTAATGCTTTCACAGTTTCATTCCTCGTCCATTCATCCCTACCGCAAACGCATAAAATCCGGCAGGATCACGAAAGCGTTAAATCACGCGATGCTCAAACAAGGGTTTATCTGTTGGATGATTCAACCCTCTGGTTTCATCAGCGAGAGTCCCAGAAGCTCGGCCAATTAATTTCTTGGAGTAGCGGGGGCGTCGCGGGGCGATTTTCAGTGTCAAGGTGGCCGATGGAGAACACGGATCGAAAGGGGGTCGGGGTCGTGCTGCAGGAGTATTCGAAACTCCTCCGGTAAGAACGCCAGGAACGCGGTACTACGGGGGTGGTTGCAGTATCGCAGTGTCGGTTAAGGTGGTGGTGGTGCCGGTTTGCGGTGGAACACGTAACCCACACTCCGCCTCGGCTCCGGCGCGCTAGAGTGCCTTAAAAGTGGTGGTGGTGGCGTGGCCGTGTCGTAGTACCAGGCGGTAGTAGCAGCGCTCGGGTGGTAGTAGTAGTAATAGTAGTACGATAGTGGGTACAACGCTATGTCTGGCCGAGTTCATGAATGAACGACCACTTCGCTTTCGCGCGAGCGCTAATGGGCTTCCTTTCTCGTGGATCGAACCGCCCCCGCATTTTTGTTACGGGCCTGGCCGGCCCGCACCTGTTACCAGGATCGCCAATCGCTGCGATTGGTAATGATTTACTGGCACTGGACCTCGAACAAAATAAAATACCACCTAGTTTCAGGAAATTCTTTATTAGACAGACATTCATTCCAGTGCACTTATCCACGAGTCAATCCACGATATTTTCCATTGTTGAGACAATTGTATGCACGGGGCAACTAAATGTAAAAATCAAATGAAGGAAAGAATGTTGTATTTAATGATGGTATTATTTGAGACAGTTTGTTACCGGGAAAGATTGCACGAAATAAAAACGTAGAAGTTGAATCGAAGTACGATTGAAAGGTGATCGAGTCTGAAATAGTTATTCCGCGACGACTGCACGGAATAAGATTGTTATCGATCGGGTACGAAGCATGTCTTTTTTCAGGAAAATCGATTATACGAATAAAAATTATATAGGCGGTCCCTGTATCGCTCTTTAACAGGCGTAATAGCTGTCCGGCGGAATTCTGGAATAGTCAATGCTGGGTTTGAGCAAAACGGAATAATTGAAACGTTAATTCGGCCGCATTGTGCCGGCCGAATGAAAATACGGCTTCATGAATTCTTGGCGATTATTTGATTTTAAAGAGTCCGCTTCTTATTGCAGCGCAGGGACTTCTTCTTTGGCGAGAGTCGTCGGAGTACGACTGAAAAGATTTCATTTCGTCCTGGAATTGTAAATTTAGTTAGACGACGACTTCTTCTAGACCTCGTTTTGGTATCAAACTCTGTTCCGTGTTAATCGGCGGCTGTTTGTGCCGACGTTCCGAGTAAGATCGAGTGTGAAATACAAATCACGTGGTAGATTCACTCTTTCATTAATCGTCGATTTGAATAGGACTCGAGTCAAATTTTGATTAATCATGATCTACATATTTCATCTACATTGAATCGACCAAATCTGAATCCAACTTGATTCAACCTCCAACCAAGTTTGGATCAATTTATACCAAATTTGAATCAAGCATTAATCAACTTTGAATCAAACTTGGCAACACCAAACGTGCATTGCAATCATTGAAATATCTCAGTGTCAACAATAAAATTCTAATTCGATTTCTCGACTACTGCGGAAGATTCCAATTACCGCAACAGAATTCTAAAATACCCCGAACTGCCTTTAGCTCGTTACCACCGCGTAATTTCCGTTCGCATACTCGTAGCCGGAAATTGCTTCTATTTGTTTCTTTATTTGTTTCGCATTCTCTTTTTTCTTGCAGCAGCCGATAATTGGTCGTTTCGTTGGTCGGTTCCGCTTCGACTCGTTTCTCCGGGCGATAACGCGTAATCAAACTATGAATATTTGCTCAGTCAGCGGTTCGGTAAGCAAGCCTATATTTTTTTATAATTATCTCTGTCGGCTCGGTATTTCAAGTGCGCGTGACCTGGTTTCCGGCGCGTTATTTCGGCGCCGCGTCGTTCTGAAGACACGAACATCGGCGGGAGGCTCTGTAGCATGTTTGGACGGCGACAGTAAAATCCTGATAGAATTTGTATGCGATTTCGGTTAGGCGTGTCTCGGGGTCGTTGGACGGACTCGTAAACCCGTCCGATGCGTCTCCTATCCGGTGTCTCTCAACCCTTGCACGCCGGCTTTTAGTCCCATCTATTTTTTTTTACGACGTGTTTGTATCATGTTTCCGCCCCAGCGTGTTTGTGTATTCCGTTCGATCTTCCATCCAGCGAGAAAGACTTCATCGAATTAAAAATTTGAACTGCTTGTTTTTCGACGAGCGTTCAGCGAAACCTTACAGTTGCGAAAACTGAATTAAATTGAACTACATTGAACTAAATTGAAGCTGAAGAATTAAGTGTATGTTTACTAGGGTGGCCTTTATTTACTTTGTTCCAAATTTGTCCCAAATAATTGAAGAAAATCTGTGCCCCAAGGCCCATATACGTTAAAATTAATTTCATGCTTACAAAATCGTTTTTCTCGAATATCTTCTAAATTATTTACCGCATCGAGAAATATGTTAGTTAAAACCTGTGGATCTGAACAGGCTGTGTCTTTTATGTCGTACTATTTTATTTCGCAAAATAAACGGTTTTCGAGATATTAATCAAATACAAAATAAAAACAAAGAATCAACTTTTTAAGTAAAATCGATTAGATCAGAGAATTTCCAATTATTAAAGCTCGCGATTAAACACTAAACGCCATCAAAGTTGAGAGAACTCGTCGCCAGCAAAGCGAAATCGATTACCCATTTTGGACACCGGAAAACGTCGAGCGAGTGTAGTTCATAGATTATTCTAGCGAACAACACGACGCCGAAGGTGAAATCGGACGTTCGCGATGAAATTTCATTCTGGATCCGCGCGTCCTTATTAATTACTAGTTAATTTCGTCGGAACGAGACCCGGAGGGCACGCAATGCCACGCGATTATGCAGCGCAAATATTTATCGTGATTCCATTACGATATCTGTGCGCGACTTCGCATCGGATTATGAATAAAGTAGAGACCGGAAACGTGGGAAGAATTCGCCACACAGGATCTATACCTTGAATATTAAATTTATGTTGTAGCATTCGAAACTGTATGATCGCGAATTTCGTTGGATATGTATCGATCAAGTGCGACGATAATCGTTGTTTTAATTATGGCCGGCCGACGCGTTTCGTCTGCTTTAATTCGATTCGCGTTCTCGCGTTTTTTCCCTGGGACAATGACTTTTCCGATACGTAGCAAGAAAACGATGTTTGAACACTGTTCGATATCTTTTCTGCGTCCGTCATTTCAATCACGACAGGGTCGTTAAAATGCATTAAAAGCAACGTGTCGGCGCGGCCGTAGTCTCGTGGAGAAATATTTCACGTTGCCGCCGAACGCTTTTTTTCCCGGGGTACGGACAACGAATGGCGTCGCGACGCTCGATACGGCTGTCCGGTTCTCGCGGAGAATGAAATTGATGGTACAACGGCCGACATTATCGGTTATTATGTCACGCAAGACACGTACCGCGAATGCGTAGCGCAGCCGGCCGCGTTTGATGCGTGCATTAAGCCGGGACCGGTTGAAATATTAAACATGATATTGACTCGTCCGCAAATAATCACGCCGTTATCGATCACCGGTAATGATTAATTTACGCGGGACTATGCCGTGCTTGTAGCTGCGCCTCGAGTTTTATGCCGGGCTCCTTTCGATTCGGCTTCATTCTCCCGTTCTGCTCGTGTGAACGTGTTTAGGTGAAATTTTCTATCGTTGAAATGATTTTCAGAGTATTCAAATTCATCATCTTCATAATCTTCTCCATGTATTTTTAACGAGGATCCACTCCAACTCACTCCCTCTTCTCAAACTTCACGTTTAAGCGCTGCAAACGATTTCCAGTATATTTGAACCTAATTCCTTCTGCCACATATTTCTACTTTAAAACCAGGTTCAACCCCATTCAACAGTGTCCACTTAATCACTATAGTAGAGGGACATTTTCTTCGATCATACGTCGTTGTTTCACGGTCCCAGGGATCGCGTATCACCGATAAATCGATAAGTTACGTCGCCAGGGGAAGAACACAATTCCAGCGGACATTTATAACTTGACTGGAGTAATTAATTTCCCGGTGTAGTTACGAATTAACGCGGCGGCGCCGTGCCATTAATCACCGGCAGCAAACCTAGAAGCGAGCCGCGTTAATCAGTAATTCATACTTTCGCGTTAATTCAATCGGTCCGCCATTGCATCGAGAAATAATGTGAGATTTATTTAATCGACGGAACGGCGAGAGCGAGAGAGACAGAGTTGAACACTCGGGAGATTTAACGCTTTACTAGAAACTCGTTTTACATCGACGGCGATATCCGTCGTTCTCGTACTCGGAAAATCTGAGATATCTACTAATTAAGACACCGGGCACCACCGTTACATCTGCAATTAACACGCTCTGTCTACTTAGCTTCTCGACGTAACTGACTTGAAGTGAACGTGAAATTTGTCGCCATCGCTTCATCAAAATTTCCCCGATTCGTGCACTCGCGGGATCAGTAAACCATGGAATTCCGCCTCGATCAAAAGACTTTTAAGGTCGGAAACCGGAAATGGTATTCCCTTCGAGGGAAATGTAAATGACTCGGCTGCAGCTTCCGTCCTTTGGCAACATCGTTGCTTAAAAGTGCCGCGGCAACAGGGCTCGCAATTAATGGGGAAAAGTAACTTGTGAAAAACCAACTCATTACATACTTTCCGACGGATTTCGAATACGCGCGGCTTCAAGAAAACGGCCGGCAACTTGAGCGAAATTAACATTCGTAAGCGGCATAAATATTTCTTCGGCTGTTCAATATAATCATTTTTATAATTATCTATCGTGAAATTAATTTTAAAGTTGTATGCATTACAAGAAACTTCTGTTACACGTTCCCGAGCGTTTACGTGGAACTTCTTTAGTTAATTCTCCGACAGCGGAGCCTGGGTCTATTTCCTCTGTTTCTGACGAGTAATTAAAATACAGCTGCTGCATTGGTAACAATAAAAAGATTGACGTGTCTCTGCCAAGTTGCTTTAAAAATGTGTTTTAAAAAATTGATAAGTAAAGCGCGCAGTCCGTGGACTTAAAAATCATTAATAATATAATTAAATCTTTCCTCTTGCTTATAACTGTTTATTGAAAACACAGCTTTATTATTGTCTGTTTTGCAGACCGTTTTCATTCGTTATCTCTTAAAACGGGGGTAGCTGTAGCGTAAACACTGCAAATTCTTTATTCGTAGACGCATCAATTTTTATGTCGAAAGTGGAGTTTTGTCGGTAATTCCGCGTGCGAATTCGGGGCCCGCGTGTTCGTATCACCTATTTATTAACGCAATAACAGAGGAATCGCGACACCGATAGCCGGATCACGGGGCGAATGAAATTCGTAGTTAAATCTATATCCGGGGTTGGCGAAACTGTCGGGGAACTGTGGGAGCGCGGGGGCGTTCATTAGCACGGTCGGCGTTGGAGCGCGGCGGGAGTTAAAGCAGAGATTAATGAGTATCACAATCGTCAATTGTTCCCGCACGTCGGGGTATCACACGCGACGACCGGGAACGCCACCGATTGACACTGCACCAGCCCCTGGATGGATAGAGGGTTTGCGCCGGGGGTTGGTGAAACGAAGGAGGGAGGGGGTGGAGGCAGGGTGTGCAAAACAAAAGTTTTTCCTGCTCTCAGCCGAGACAATGGGCTCCCACTTGCCTTTTCGGAAATACTTTCAGCCACTCCGGCTCTCTTCTCCTTTTCATGCTACTCTCTCTCTCTCTTCCCGAGTCCAGGGGAAGGGAAAGTAGAAATTCTCGGAAGTCCCTCTTTCTTTCCTCCACCCGCTGCCGCCCCTGCCCCGACGTTCGTTCTTCTTCCGTCAACCCTTCCAAAGGGAATTCAACGCCGATGGAATGCGCTCGAGTGCCACTCGGCTGCGTATCGACTCGACGGCTGCCAGCACGGGATTGATACGAAAGATCATCGTGCTGCCGATGGTATCGAGTGCGCCGACGGTCGATCGAAGTGTCTTTGCATAGCGGGATAACGATTTTATCGGGAACATTGGGTCCCAGGCGTGTCCGCGGTATCGGCGAAATCCTGTTCCCGAAGTCTTCCCGTGGAGATTTTTTGCTTTATGGGGGTTCGAATAGTAGCTGGTGAAACCCTCTTCATGATAGATCGATTGCGCGTTGGAAATCGAAGAGTATTTTAGATGCCTTCCAGTAGAGACTTTTCAGTTTATTTAGAGTCAACATTTTATAAAGATTTATTAGAACAATTCTCTCCGTACGTGTACCAAAAATTTATACAGCAGATCTTAGGTGCTAACGATGACTTTATTCGTCGAAGAACTCGATCCTCATGATATACTTGTGACTTTAGATTTGGATTTGAATCTGTAGTTGGATTTCTCCTTCGGAAGAGTGGGACTTAAATTAATCAATAGGACTTAAGTCTCGAAATGGAGTGGGAATAAGAACCAGCTGTTTGTCTCTATAACGTCGAACGAGTTCGTCGAGATTGGCACTCTGGAGAGCGCCGATATGACGATCTAATAACGCCCTAAGACCCGTCGAGCTTCATTAAATTTAGCATAAAACTAACGGGGATGGCATTAGCGTAACTGTTTTAAAAGGGAAGAGAAAAATAATGATCTCGCTGCCGGGGCGCTCGGCCGTAGTCGAGTCGTTCCCGCGAGCTTATTAGAATTTTTCGTTTGAGATATCCACTTAATTGACTCCGTGTGAAGGGATGAGAATAAGGGATGTTAAGGTGGGTGGGACAGGGAAAGAAAAAGCGGGTAAAGGGGTACGAGAATAAGTGGTGGATAGAAAGAGAGCCAGAGCCCGGGGTCTGGTGGACTCGGGGATGGGGGCTCCATTATCGTAATTAATACCATTACAATTAACGCGCCAGAGACGTCGGTACGTTCGTTGGCCGGGCTGGGGCTTGGATTCCTTTTACTGCACTTTTATCGCGACCAAGCTTTTCCGGCTCCGTAACGAGCGGAAACTCGGCTCAAGATTATTCTTGGATTTCTGTGCACGCGTTTTCGGACGCCCTTTTCTCCTTCTCCTAAGCGACGTTCCGCGAATGTCGCTGTCATTGGCTCGTCGACGCTGCGACTTGTTTGCACACACACTTTTGGTCACTTATACAGTGCCAACAATTACTGTTCAACTTTTATTACAAATAGGTAAATATAGGGTTGTTGTCCCATGGTATACATGAAATTAGTGTCGTTACAAAAGAAAATTCAAACTTCCGACCGCGATGTTCGTGTTCGGTTCAAGGATCATTTTCTAACGACTTTCACCAATAGTCTTCACATTAACGATGCAACGCTGTGTCCTTGTTAAGAAATTGTTGTTTGCTCGATGCTAAAGTAAATTGTTATAACGTTGAACACGCATTGTAGTACAAGTATATGTAAACGAATCATTTGCTCGTAAAACGGAGGTATAAAATCTTTGGTGTTGTGTGTTGAGGGTCCGAATTCCTGTAGAAAGTGAAGGGAGTACAGCGAGCGTCCCGAGCACTGAACAACTAGCAGGTATTCTTGGGGGCGAAGATTTCTGGAGCTGAAACAGCGAATTCATCGTTGGTCGGAATTAATCATATGAACCGTTCCGTCAGTTTTTCATCGTCCACTGAATGTTCAATTTAGCAGGCCGCGCGCGGCTCCATTACCATAATCAACGGGGCCCCCGGTAACGCGTGCCGGAAGCCTGAATTCCTTTCGAGGCGGGTTTATCACTGGGAAAGGGTTGTTCTGCCGCGCGAAACCCTCGTTTCGAAAAGTCTTGGATTTCCGGGGCGGGTCTTGAATGCGGCCCGTTTCATTCCATCTCGTTTTACGCTAGTCATCCTCCCGTTTTTATTGCCTGGCGCATTGTTGTTCCGCGTGCACAAGCTTTGCACTCCTAACTCACTCTCTCTGTCTCTCTGACACTCTCTCTTCCTCCTCGCTCTCCTGTGTCTCTCATCCATTCTCTCGAACGTTTCTCCTTTCTTCGCCAGTCAGCGAACACATGTTTTACGGCGATTAACGTTCCGCCGAGTGTAAGCCCGACACATAACTCTCATTCATTAATTCGTTTGATAGATTAATCCGCGACGTTCTGACGGCTGATTAATCTTCCGCGTCGAGCGCGGCGCCGCGATCGATAGATCGGAAACGTTAGGAGTACGGGATCGGTGTGGCGGTTCCCTCGTTAATCGCGGGGAACAATGGGCCGCGGTGCCTGTTTCAAGATAATCCTTCTTGTTGAGCGATCGGCCAAACTTATATCGAATGCTCGAACAATTGAGTTTTCTCACGGAATTGATAGTTTCGAAGAAATGCTGACAAATTTTCGCCCTCGAAAGTGGCCGCGTGCTACTTTACACTCACTCCGCCATTTACGAGCAGAGAACTGCTTAAAGCCCCGTGCTCATTACTCGGCAAGAAAATTACACCGCTTCTTAACCCCACAATCTTTTAATAGCTTCATTCATTGTAAATGTACGATCAAGGCTGAACTGTTTTTACATGATGTAACAATATTTCTCGATGAGATTTCCGATTTTTATAGACGATGTTATACAACTGGTTAGACAATTTTGTTCACCCACTAAATGTGTACACAAGAGATGATTGATTATAGTATAGAGTCTTAATTCTCTGTTTATTCGTTAATGATTGAAGATTAAGATTCTCGTAAATTAATGGAGTACAGCGTGATTAATTAAACCGCGATTCCATTTTAACAATTGGAAATTTCGTTCTTTTTTTGGTCGAATATTTCAATAATCTCGCATTGGAGTATTCGTGTAATTTCGCTCTCTTTTACAGAACAACAAGGCGAATGTCTCAATTAAATTAATTATCCCCGGAGATCAGAAATCTGCGAGAGAGATTACAATATTTTCCTTTGATGTGCAACGAGCGCTCCTATTTGCAATGCGCGTACGATTTTCCGGGGGGAATCGAATTAAAAGCTAACGGACTATGGTTGGTTTATTGGCCGGGTGTGCGGTCAAGCGAATTGACGGCTAAAAAATTTAAGTCACCGGTCCCGGTCCATCGTGGGCGTTTTTCGTTAATAATCGTTTCGCGTTGTTGTCGGTGGCCGAACGTTTTCGCGTTTCCGCTGACTGGGCGCTCGCCGCGCCGCGCCGCCGCCCACCCTGCTGACTTGGTGTTATTATTCTCCGTGAAAATTCTGATTTATTTGTCGATCTGGATTTTAATAGCCCTTTTATAACAATCAACTATTCCGGCTCGGTGGCTCGCGGCCCGAATTGAATTATTCCCGTCGCTTTTTTTTTTACCGTTCTCTGTTTTTTCCACTCTTTTTCCCACCTAATAACTAATTCCCCGTGTGTCATCAATTTTTTATGAGTTGTTTTAGTGTCCGTGATCATTCGGCCCCCGAGTCCCGTAACTGTTATCGCTTCACCCTCGAGCGCGTTTTTTTTATGCATTTTTCAATGAAATTGCAATGAAATTCAATCGGATTTTTCGGTTGAATTTTATTCGATGAAATTTGTCGCCGGGGAATTTAATTGTCTCAACATCCGAGGAAGTTGTCTAGGAAAACATGAACCTGTATGAACCTACTCTCTAATTACTAGACTGCGAAAGTATATGCAAATTCACATTTCCAGGGGTTATTTTATGATAAGCGGAAGAAGAGTGAAAACCTCCTTATTTTTCCAAAAGACTTTTCCTGTAAAAGTTGAAATAGTGGTACTGCTACATTTCGTAGTGTTCGCTTTATTATCTTTTTTTGACGCTGTTTATTCTGTTACTACAGACTCTTCATACTAACTTCAAAGTTTAACTTATTGACAGATCAGTTTTCCTGATCAAATAATTACTGTCATAACTCTCTGTGAATCTCTATTCTAGATTGCTAGGCACGGACACATTGTCTCTTTCCCAGACGAATCCCCATTAACTTTTTTCACGCAGGATCACGCACGCTGTTCGACAGAGAATCACTATACCTCGCGGAATCGCAGAGAGTATGTTTCCCACAACACCGGCGAGTCGCGCCGCGGCAGAACAACCGGTTTCACCAGGCTCTCGCATAATCGTTCGCAGTACCGTTTTTCACGGTTCGCACTATCATTTTATTCGTTCCATTTTTTTTTCGGTTTCCCCTGTCGCTGCAAATGGCGGTTCTCACCGAACGCGGTCCGCGATCCACGTAAATATTAGCCGGTAATCCGGGATCGGGCTTGACATTAAAAATTCATGGCGATGGCGGCGCGGCACGGCCGCGTGTATTTCACGGGCCATCGACGGGAATATTTTTCGCGGATACGCGGCCTCGCGAGAATATGCGAAAAAACACGAAAAATCGACCGAACGATTCTGGTCGGGAGTTTATCCCGAAAGCCTAGAATAAATTGAGCGACAGGGGCTGGCCGACTTTATTCTTGGAAAACAACAGTCTTTCAGAAACCTTGAATTATTTCTGAAGTTTATGGTTGCGCGTCGGTTTCGTCGCTTCTGCACAACTTTCTAATCTCGTTGGAACAGTATCAAGTCTACAAGTAGTTCCGAGCCACTAAATTTCAAAAACATTTTTAGCTCTTACAAGATGGATACTTTCGACGATTTCATGACAGTCATGGCTAGATCCATTCAACTCTTGCACATTTTCGAATCTACTTCTTTGAAATCAATGTTACCCTCTCCTTGTTCAACCTAATAAAAATAAACAATTAGAGTTCGAAGTCCTCCTATACGAGGGTGCTAAACAATGACGCATACGCTTCGCGAGAATTTTAAATGCAATTTGCTTGGAAAGATTGGAATCTTCTTCTTCTTTTACGAGCGATTTATCGGATTCTTTTAAAAAATTGATACACACAAACGCACGGCAATGCGCACACGCGTATTGCATGTATTTGAGCAGCGTAAAAAAAGTTTACGATCTGTTAAAACGCGGTATTCGCTGCCTCGGCACCGAGTAATCTGCAGTGTAAAAATTTACGACCGTTCACGCCCCCCGAATTTCTCTCCGGTCGTTCGTTCGAAAGGGTAGCTGGGCTTGCGCGACTGAGAAACATCGGATGCTGGGATGCTCTTTCGATTTCCCATGCACCTGCACTGAATTTCGAAGCGTTTCACTTCAATTTCGACACTCGATCCGATGGAAGCATTTCGAACAACCTCTGCATAATTATTATTTCTGATCAGACCTCGAACGCTGCAGGTAGACAAATCTCCGAAAAATTAATTATTTTATTTTTATATCCTTGAAGCATTTGAATTATTCTTGTACTAGATTGTAACAACTAGAGACTTACGATTATAAAATCGTTGACATTACAAACCAATAGATCCAGATCAATCCAGTCTTTAAAAATTCATTAAAATTCGGCTACATTACCGTGTTCAGCCAGAAGAGAAATAAAAGTTAGAAGCTTACGTTCATAGAAAGAACCAACAAAACAAATGAATAGACTCTTGGTGAAATTTTTAATTTACTAAATAATTCAAAGAGAGAAAGAGAGAGAATTATGTTTCCATAATGTTTGCAAAGAAGTCCAGCCAGGTGAGACTTTATTGTCCTTCCGTCAAGTGAATTAAGCTGCAACTCAGTGGTAAGTGATTAAAGGAACGCGATTTGAAGTTTTTGTCCGCGTCCGTCGGACAACAATGCTCGTTAAAATTGCTCAAGAGTCCGGTGACGATAATTCCGCGGGTTTGAAGAGTGTTCACATGGAAAGCTGTTTTCCGCGGAGCGGCGGCTGACCACGACAATGGTCCCCCGTTCATTTTGCACGTGCATACGTCATGGAAATGTCATTTGCAGCGTTCACGTAGTACGTGCGTCGGCCGGTGTATTATGTAATTCAGTGCTCGCAACCGGGTCACATGAGTTACTGTTCCATGAGTATCTGGTCGGTGTGGCCAAACCGGCCGCGCTAATTACAACACAAACCGGCGCATAATCAAACAGGTAACAAGCACGCCGAGTGGTCCGTTGACATATTATTAAACACTTAAGATCGCTTCCGGTCACCCTGAATGGGACCGTGGACCCCGCCCCGGTGCTTGTTAACAAAGATTGGTTCCGGTTCGATAAGTTATTGGTAACGTCGACTTAAATCGCGAAAATCGCCAATCAGTTTCATGTTAGTACCTCGATTTATTAATAAAATAGTAGTCACACAGGGTGTATAAAAAGTAACATTTTTGTTGAATATAAACGTCGACTATTCTATCGCATTCATCTGATATCGAAGCTGTGTTCCACTTGTCTGGCCAGAAACCGAGTTTACTACTCGGTTAGTATTCTTATGTATAACAATGAATATAAGGGTTTCTTTCATATTTTACAACTTAAAATTTGTGTCTGACACGGTTAGGTGGACTGTAGTAGTAAAGTATAAATATCAATAACTATTTGGTAGAGACATATGGTTCCTTTCGAACTTTTTTCTTTTTGATGAGTAGGAGTTGATGTAAAAACAAACTGAAACAACAATTTTCTTTGGCATAAACAACTGTACGGCAAGTTTGTTTTACAATTGTCCACCGATTCAGTGGTGTAGACTCTCCTCTAGGGCGGATGATCATTACTTTTTATGTGTTAAAGAAACTCAACCGGGGTCGGTGAAGTAGAATAGAGACATTTCCAGATCAAAGAGGCGGAGTAAAGATATCCACAGGTCGGCCGAGTAGTATAGCTTGGTTTCTGGCCAGACAAGTGGAATACACTGTCGGTATCAGACGAATGGGATAGATACGGTCTACGTCGACGTTTATATTCAGCAAAAATGTATCGTCTTCCTTAATAGAATTCTCCGACTATAATGCATTTCGCGGTATCAACAGAATCGACCTCGCAGAGATTTAAGTGAAATATATTTCCACACTCGCGTTCGAATTTAAGTGTCCCATTTCACAGCAGTTATCGAAGACTGAAAGCGGGAGAGTGGCTGCAGTTCCAGATACTCCCGACGTCAATCGAACTGCCGTGAAACGGCCTCAGCGTATCACAATATCTTCAAATTTCCACGCGGACCGTAAGGACAGAATAAACTACGACATCCATATCAAGAAACATAAATTTTCCACGGTACACGGCCGGGGCAACTTCGAACTTTTCTCGCACGTAGTTTCGCCGCGTCTACGACGAAACTTTTCAAGCTCCCCAAAAGACGTATCGCGGGGTATCGCGTACATGCTCGCATGGAGAGCTTTCGTTTTTTTTCTACGCGCATTTTCTCTCTCTCTCTCTCTGTTCTCGCGCACAGCCAGTCGAAAGATAACGTCGTGGCGAGGAAATTTAAATGTGAACAATGCTCCGGGAATTAGCATAAGCGCATCGATCTTACCGCGTCGGCCGCGCGCGTCCTCGCAAGAAAGTTTCGCGAAAAAGGTCCGCTGCAGTCTTCCTATTTCCGCGGAACAGTCTTCCTTTGCGGTCCTGGCTCTCAGTATGTAAATCTATGGGAATTAAATTTAAGCATGACGAGCGGTATTTCAGAGGCAATTTGGAATCGCGGTGTCTTTTGCGCCAGCGGGAACGCTCTATCGACGATTACGCGGTTAAATCGGCTTCACGGAACAAGGTATGAAAACGTTAGGTGTGCGTGGCGTCATTGCACAATTGCATTTCCAATTTTATCGATCCCTTCAAAACCTTCACCGTTCTGGAGGAAAACAGTTTTTGCCATTTCATCAGAAGCGAAAGCAAGCTTGTGTCGTAAGAGGTAAAATGCCTATCGAAAAACGATTATGCAACCCTTATCACACGAGTCATCACTAAACATTGCTGCACCATTATTCACAATATTGTTTACATTATTAAATATGTTGGTATCTAATCAATTACTGCACATTTACGTATTGTATGAGGTATTATTTCAATGTCGTATTCACACATAAAATGAAAAAAATTGTGTACAATGGAATTATTCTGGGTCGAAAGAAATGTTTAATTTTCGAGTTAAAATAGCTCCGACTGTAAAGGGTTAACTGGTCAGTAATGACCAGAAGACCACACGAGGTTTAAGTTAGATGAGCCACAGTATGAAGCAAGTAGTAGAGCACAGAAATTGATCGGGCGACCGAAATGGGATTACATACTTGTTGGAACTATTCGTGCGAGCGGAATAAAGGGGACTCGGCATCTCGCGTTGTCCAAGGACAGTTTAGCGGCCGTCAAGTTCATTTATCCCCGTACTGTTATCGCCGTGGTGTATACATACTCGTATACCTCGCGAGCGGTACACAAGGCGACGAAGTTTCTGCGGCTCCGAGCTCGAGCCGCGGTTTCGCGAAGTAGTTGGCAGTCGAACTCGGCCGGCTTTAAGGTAGCCGGCAGGTTACACCGCGCGAAATAAACCCGGGACGTCAGCGCTCTGAAGCGGCCATTACAGGATCACGTTAATTACACCAGCACTTAACGCGCCGCCGTGGAAATTAACGGGGGCTTTCCGTGATACGTTCTTTTCGCCGGGGCGACGTTCTCGTTTGCGCGAAAGCATCGATCCTGTTCGCTCGGAATTTCCGCGTTTTTGTTCGTTTTCTTGCCTTGAACGGCAAGCAGCAACAGCGGCAGCAACGACTATGCAGTTCTACGTTTCCCGAACGAGAACTAACTGTTGATCCCAGGATGATATTCGTACAGCGCGTAGACGTTCTCAACGATTCGCGTCCTGTTTTTTACTGTTGCCCGTCCGACATTCAACGAAGCTTGCTCGGCGAGCATTTACGACGAACAAAACGGAATTATGTATCTTCCAGAGGATTTTATAACGCGACCGGTGCGCGTTTACGATCGTCCACCTTGTTTCGTAATCTTTCACCCGCTGTATACTTCTTCGCGAAGCGGATTCGACGAAGTTGCGCCTCTAAACTGTCTTAAAAGAGGGTTCGCCGATGGACGAAGGAAAGATCAGTTTACGAGGGAAGTTAGCGCGCACGCCCCTTCTCTCACCCCGGGGAAGAAGCGCAGATTTTACGATCGTCCGAGTGTGTATTAATTAAACGGTAATCGAGTTGCTAAACTGTAACTATGTTGCCGACGCTACGTGCACGGTGGGCGTGAAAAATGAAGATTTCATGACACGAGCTGCCACGGAATAAGTAATATGCTTACTAACTTTCGAAAATTATCAGCGGCCATATTTTCGCGCTTTAACCTATTAACTCGGCGATCTTTTAATTTTAAACAAGATTTACGCGAACACGCCAGGTGGGTGCTATAGCACTTAAATAAGGAAGAACTTTGGAGGAAAATAAAATGTTTTTAAAAGCTGATGGAAAATATAAATGACCAAAATTTATTCGAACTATAGCTATTTTTAAGTTGCGAATACGAGTGAATTATATGTTGAATATTTAGGCAGCTGGAATAACGATTATTCCGAGCTAAATAGGTTAATAGAATGTGTCCCATGTTGTGCTAGACAAGTAGAATAGGATGTAATAAATCAGACATGCAGTTCACGTTTATGTATAACCAGTCTAATAGGATAGGGTCACATAACACAGAATAATTCTTAACTTATCAAAATATTATTCATTATGAAATATTATCCATTATAAAATAATGTTTTTACACAAGTGAGTTAAGTTTACATTTAACCAACCAAATAAAATAGTGTTGTATAAAAGAGAATGATAATAAGTAGACCAAGTCCGTCAACGATCAGACAAGACTTGTCTTGATTACAAGATATTACAAGTGAAAGAAGATTATCTGTCCTACTTTGTACAAACAAGTAGAATAATCCGTGACAAATCAAACAAGTGGTTTAGAAGTAGAACAAGTCTACGAATTATCAAACCAGCGGGACTCAATCTTGGAAACCCTATTGGCCAGAAAATGTTTATATTTTTTAATGGACATGATTTCGAAAAAATTATGAAATGTTCCTGCGCGACTTTTCTGTTTGTGTTCAAAGTTGCTATGGTTTACGGTCGGAGCTTTTCAAACAGTTTCAAAGTTGCGTGGTCCGCATTCACCGTCGAATTGAAAGCCACGGTTTGATTACTGGACTGAAAAATTTGTCGGCCAGTGTCGTCGTTGTCGCGTGTCCGTCATTGAATGGACCGGTGTCCACGTGAATGCGTGTCCACGCAGCCGTACGTCACGCATCGGTGTAGTAAACGTCACGCACTCTTCGTGCACCGCCGCGGTGGATACGCGGGGTTTTAATCAACCGCCACGTGCAACGGGGACACACCGTTCACCGGATAGAGATGATTTTGATCAGACCTGCCGTAATGAAGAGCGCCGGGCGTCTTGATCACGCTAATTGGAAAGCGCGGCCGGCCTCACGTGGAATTTCATCGGGATAATTAACGCGCGAACGCAAAAACTTCGACGATAAACAGGAATATAATCGGGTGCGGGGGTTTTCATTGGTCCGGAGCGTTACGGTCGATTCACATCAAACGGATCGGCACAGTCAAGGCGGATCTCGAAAGACAGAGCCGTGCATAAATTGAAATTAATTAAGCCGACCAACGTCGAAAAATGTAACGTAATATTCGCTAATTAACTCCCAACGCGTGACCTGTCGATTAGTACCTCGTGGCTTTGAAAACTCTGACACATAGTCATCATTCATAGTCTCGAGGATTTATTAATAAATTTATCGTGTATCCTTTCGCTCAGAATGCTATTAATATTATACAGGGTGAGACAGCTAGGACTCCCACCAAACATATCTCTCGTTGTTTTTAGTATACGAAAAAATGTTTCAGGACTGTTAGAAGAGAATTCGGAATGGAACTAGGAACAGAACCCTAAAAAAATTTTTTTCATATTACTAAAATCAAGGGAGATATTTACGGTGAGAGTCTTAAGCGGCTCACCCTGTATAGGCGTCATAAGTAGTAACACGTTTTTTTGTGACATTGGGATAATCACTAGAGACACGATTATCATAAAATGTATTCGCTTTTTCGCATTCTCTTTGCCGTGAACGTAAGAGAACGTAGCCCTTCTGGAAATACGTGGAGGAGCCTGATACGAGGATCAAAGGAGCCTGGTTTTAATAACGGTTTCCGGCCGGTTTCCTTGTCCGGAGATAATCTGTTCGTGTCCGACATGTCTGCAAGAATCCTCTTTTCTTCGCTGAACAGTTTCTATCGATGAATCCGCAGCGTAAGCACTTCTCGAGCGCTCTTCCCTCAGTCGGAAAGAAGCAACTAAGTAAATAGGACCGTAATAAATCCGATTGTTCCTATCGTCCGAGGCACAATGATCAAGTCAGTTCAGATTTAATGCGGGTGACCCGAGAGGACGATGTCGATGCCCGAGCCTGCAGTACGCTCCTTAAAAATATCCTATTATTTACGGTTTCCACTTTACCTCGAAGCTATCGCAGCGGAAAGCGACGTAATGCGATTACCAGTGGGACTAATTCGATTAGCGTTGGGGTTTGAAAGAAAACTCGTGGAGAATGAAAGGAAGTCGAGGAAATCTGCATCTTGCAAGATGAATTGAAATTACTCTAGACTGACCGACTACACTGAATCATAGACATACATTGAAAGGAATTAAATCTACAATAATTGAAATTCCTTACAAATTGGCTTTAGGAAGGGAAGAATTAGAAACAGCAGCTAAGGAGAATATTTTGCGAATTCCTTCTGGATTTCCGGTAGCCAATTTCATCACACATACTAGTACTGTTACCAGCCAGTACCTACCCAAAGAGAGAACTGAAATAAGCGGATCAATTAATTACATCTAATTTGCACGAGGCCAATGAAACAAAATCAACTTGGAAGAGACTTTAACGAGATCCAATTCCTTTTAAGTGTCGAGCCAGGATCTAATTTCTCGAGCTCGATCCAGGACTGATCCTTCTTTTCTGTTGAAGAGGATAAGAATTTGAAATCCAGCTCAATCGTCGAAGTTTCGTTGTAAGAAACGAACGTTGTTCGAAAAAATCTTTCACTCACCGCCGCGCCGGCGGTTCCGACACCGTTCCCATCGTTAAACACGATTACGCGAGTGGGTAAGACGGAGGTCGGAGAGGCGAAAAAGGAAAAACCAGAGGAAGACGGATGGACGAAGATCGCGGCACGATTATCCGTAAGGGATAAGGGTGACCGCGACGTGAACTGATCCTCGTTGGCGCAGGGGGAAGAAGGAACGTAGCTCGATCCCACGCCATGGATCTCCGTAACGTATCGTGGCGGCATCGAGCGATTTAGAGAGAGAAACGAGCGCGCCGGTTAAAAATGTTTCCACCGCGAAGCAGTTCGTTTCCGGAGCTCGTTCCGCGAGTGGTGTGCGAGAGTATATTCGTGGAAAAGGCCGAGCAGCAGCACCGTGCGCTGCTCGAGCGGATCCGACAGCGAGCAGGGCAGAGCATTTTTACGGTTCCCCGGGATTTCTTGGACGTTGCTTAATTCTTGCCGCCCCAGCAATTGGCGAACGCTCCTCGGAGCTCGGTGACCGATGTTGCGCTTTGGAAAACGTTTACGGACTGAGATAATTAGGGCAGGTGTTCTCCGAGTTCAGACTGCACTAAATTTTCCATTACAGCTCGAGGAAATTTTGTATTTATTTAGAAATTCAGTTAGTGCGACGCTTTAGCATTGGAATTGTATTAGAGCAGGAGATAAAAATGGAAAGAGTTAGATAATATTTAGTTGTGTCAGACACAAGTAGAAATTCTCATGTGTGGTCGGACAAGTAGAAAATTCCAATGGACAGATTAGTCGAATTATGGACTATGAATAAAGAAATAGATCATTCGAGTGGTCATGCTAGTGGAAAAATCCTGTTTGTGGTCAGGCAAGTTGGAAGTATCACACATGTTCAAACCAGTAGAAAATGCAGTTCGTGGTCAGACCAGATGAAAGATCGTACGTTACGAGATAGATAGAATAAACGCCATAAATGATCAAACACGTGGAATAACGGTCCCTTTTATGGGACGTAGAATGGGATTCGTTTATGTAGAGACATGTGGGTGTACTGGATTTTACAATGTTCCCGGCGACATAAACATTCATGTCGAGCGTATCTTAAAGGTAAAGATGTTTGATCCAGATGCAATGAAATTATTTTTGTTACGGTCGGAAACGTGAATGAATTTTCGGTCGTTAATTTTGTCGAAGGTAGAAGGAGCCCTCGTGAAGAACCAGTAGCGAAACTACGCCGCTGGGAACAGATATATGTAGAGCTGCAGGGGGATTTGGCGTCTCTATTCGAAGCGTAAAATCGTCCAGCGGTGCATTTTTATGTCGCCCCTGTAATTTCTCGTCCTTCCACCGACACTTTCCTCCCAGTTTCTTATTGTTGTACTTGGTGCTGCCCGATGTTTCGCTAACGTTGCCTCGAGTTACCGGTAACCATCGTTCCGTTCGCTGCTTTATGAGAGGTATAAGGCGTTCCCGGTTATATGGTGGACGTTTCACCATTCGGCCGGTTTATTTGTCCCTTTTAGAACCGAACGCAACAAATACCGCCGCGGTCGCCAAAGTAATTTCCCATTTTATCGGACGGCGAACCGGATCGTCTTTCAAATTTCGATCGAGGGCGACTAAAAAGTTTAATACGATGCTGCACTTTTTTTTTTTTATTGCCGCGACGCACAGTGGGCCAGAACGACGAATTAGTTGTTCACGCCAATTTTAGCAGTATTTCAATACTTGAAAACCACATTAAAAAAGTAGTCGGATTCGTCTTGATGTCAGTTATATACAAGGTGACCTCAATTTTTTATTAAACGTATAATTATTATCTTCAAATATTCTATATTGAGATTTGTTACTTTTTGTGGGAAACATTTTTTTGTTGCACCACCGGAATTGTCTGAAAGATCATCGAATGTTTTCGGATATAATGGACATTTAAGAAACATTATACATCCGCTAAAAATCGATACGAGGACTTTGATTTTTTAGCTCATGAATAGCTGGCACGTCGACCTGGTCCACTGTGCGACCTGACGTATTAAAATCATTCTACGTCAAAGTCGAACCGAGGAAAATAAGCAAAAAGTTAAAATGTCTGTCAGGTAGACGATTTCGTGGATTTCCTGGCGAAAGCTCCCCGTTCTTTTTTGTTGAACGGATTTCCACGAATTTCAAGTGTGAAATACGCCTTAAAAGGTCAGCCCTTAGGACAGCTGCCGACACAGTTCGCCAGGCGGCCCTTTAAGAATGACATTTCGCTTCGTAACAGGGTCACACGGACATAATACGCCACGGAATGTTATCAGACCGACGCGGCGAGAGCGACGTCTCGCAATTACATTCCCACGAAAGACGCGAACGCTTGTTAATGTTAATAGAACGAAACCTTGACGCTTTCGCCGACCATCTCTCGACTGTTCTGTCGCCTTGGAAACTTTATACTCTGTTTCGCACACAATTATGCCCCGTAAAACGCGTTACGAGCGTCTCCTCGACGTCAATTAATTCGTTATGTTGTACTCGTAAAAGCCGCTATAATTAATAAGCTATCCGAACGATCCCCAAAACGACCCCCGTGAACACAGGTTTAATGGAAACTACGGAACACGGTGCGTCTCTTATCGATCGTTTCACGAAAAGATACGCCAACTCGAGCAGAACAATGAAAATCCCCCTAACGCAGAATCGAGACTGTTATTTTAAATGAAATGCTAGTCATTCAACGTGAGCTTAATTTATTAACGACTCCCGTGTCGTTCCATTTTTTACCTTCGCTAAAACAACTCGTCAACTATGTTTCATTCGACGATATCGTTTCAGTTTACTTCAGTATTACTTCAATATTAATTTGAGAGCAGAGAACAAAATTAAATTAGTAGACGAAAGTTAACTAATCACTTTTATGAAACGTAATGAAACCCGACACGTTTATTTCGCTGAAAATTTTTTGTGTACATAGAAATGAGTGTACGTTCAGAGAGCATACTTTTATTAAAAAATATAACTTTAAAGAATTCGCGGATTTCCAGCTCCACTTTTAACTTTATATTTTATTTTCTCGCAATGCGTACGTACACGCTATTCGAATTAATCTGAAAGCTAATACTGTCAACTGTGAGTCTACATTTGCCGTACATGTTGTATTTGAACATTTTAAAAAAATATCTCCGGGTACGCGTTTCCAGGTTTACGAAGTCACGGTGGTGGTATCGTTTGTCGCCGCTGTCGATGGTTTGAAGGGACCCCTTGGGTTTCCCGGTCTGTCTAAACAAACACGGCGTTGAAGAGCCACTCTATTTCCCTTGAAAGGTCTCGTTGGCCCACATCGTGGCCTCGATGACATCATTATCGCGGGAAAATGGATCGCGGTTTCACTGTTCGTTGCTAAATTGCGCGAGCGTTTTTGCGAGCGTCGCGACGTCCCGCGCCGCGTGCGCGCGAATCTCTCTCGGTGACGGAGCAGGAGTTACTCGACGAGGGGGCGAAAAAAAACGAGGAGAGAGAGAGAGAGCGAGGTTAGATAGAACAAGCAATAGAGAGGGGGCGGGGGAGAGGAAGAAAGAGGGGAGAGGAAAAAAGGGACGCTCCACTCTTTTGGCGCGCGGAATCTCGCGCAACTCGAAAATGAATGGCACTTCAATCCTCGGGGGCAGGACGAGGGGTCAGGGGCGGGAAATCTCCGCCGCCTGTGCCTGGGCTCCATTGTAAAATGATACAAAGAAGAAGGACAAAGCGAAAGAACGGAGCAGAGATTCTGCCGTGTCGAAACGGACAGAGAAGGAAAAGTGGAAAGACAGGTCGGATAGCCGTAGTGTGTCGGTGAGAGGGAAGAACACGGCCAGAGCAAGAAAGAGCGGAGAGAGAAGGAGAGAATAGGGAGAGAGCAAGAGTGTCGCGTGTCTGTTCAAACATGCTCGTCCCCTCTCGCCTCGTCTTTTCGTCCTCTTTGCGTGGCGCGCGAGTACGAGGGACCAAGTCGAGGAGAGCACTCCAGCTTCATTGCATAATACATACACGGGACACCGAGTTATACTGGGATTGTGTGCGTCACGAGCGTTCCCTCTACACGCTGACATGTCGAGAAGGATCGCTACACCGACCGGGAACGAGACCTACGGTGTTTGGCAGCGATAGTTTCGCGGGATCCGGCCGATGCGATGCGATGCGATGCGATGATTCGTTGGAAATTCAGTCGGCGTTCGTGGTTCGATGAACCGGCGAATTGATTTCGTTCGCGGTTACATGCGACGCTGAATATGCTCGCATATTGGCGGGGATGACGACTCGTTCCGCTGAACCTTCCCTTTCCCTTGAAACCGTAACGAAGGGAATTATGTCTGTCTATTTTTGCGACGGCAAACGACGCGGATTTGCTATTCTCGACAAACAAACCTCGTAGAAACTTTGACTATTTCTGGCTGGCACAGTGAATTGATCCTGTGTAACTGAGAAAGTATGATAAAACACAATTTAAAAATTCCACGGTCAAGTAAGTAGTATAGGATTTTTTTTTAATAAGACAGATGGTCTAGAAATACCTATATTGAATTAAGAAGTATAGAAACCTCATTGATCAAGCAAGTGATACATAATCGTACCGCGTACACGAATTAGTGAGGACGCGTAAAAACGTTTTAGAATACTGAAGTCTTGGAAAAAGTGAATCCAAGGGAAGGTAAATGATCGAGATGCAAATGTTTCGCCTCCATTGGTGTCGTACATCGACGGTTTGGTCGACTCGTTCTGCTGGCAAACTCGATTCTCCAGGACGTAGTTCCAGCGGCCTGGTAATTTGATTATGTTCCATTCGCCGGAAGTGAAGCCCGGGCGACTTCCTTTCGTCGCCGCTCATTCCTAATTCAGTTCTCTTTTTCGCCTTTTCCATCTTCGTTCGGTGTATCGATCGGTCATCTTGTTTCGGTCACCACCAGCGTAGCGAAATATTCTTCTCGCGACGTTCATCGTCGGTGCTTTCGCGTTCTAATCTATTCGCGATATATTTCGCGGGTCATCATCGCGACGCGTCTTTGCGAGTATTTCCCCATGTTTTCCACGCTAAACCGGTTACTTCGGTGAATGAAAATTTAAGCGAGGTTGCGGGAGGAGGGAAAAAACCGTTTGCCTAGACCGGACAATAGGCGGCGGGGAAAAAAGAAACGCGCGGGTGGACATTGTTCTCCTAATGACTCGGTTTTTGTGGTTCCTACCGCGGCCGACGTTGTCCCGCGGTTGTCTCATCTTTCTGTTTTGCGCTGGCGAGATTTTTCTCCCGCGTTCTTTTGGTCTCCGAACAGAAAAATGTTGTTGCGCAAACAGCGCCGGGTATCAGATGAATTTACAAGCGAATCTAATACGGGCGCCGCGTCGCGACACCGTGTAAACCCTGAAACGTTTAAAAATAGGAATCCGGTTCCAGTTAGCGAATTTGCGATGCACCGCGTTACTGGATAAAAGTTCCTGTTTTATTTTAGGATTTGAACGTTTCTTTTATTCATTTATATTGTTTTGCTTAAAACAGGATTAAAACTGGATTACACTCGAGTGTAATCATTCGTCGTAATCAGAATGTCGCCATTTCCTCTTACGGCTCTTTCTATTATTTTTCCAAGCAGGGGACTTACGGATTACTCCAAGCGGCTATTTTTGTTTTACTGATATATGAGTCTTCTACGTTTGAATAGTTTCCGCAATAGTTTACTTTGAACAGAGCAGGCAAATATACAGGGTGAGGATACTGTACTATGTATTCATTCTCCTTTACGTGTAGACTCGTTCTCATTGTGTCTGAATCTTTTTGGGACACTTGTCCGATGAAACGTTGATTCATACTACTGCTTTCCTTATACGACTTCTTTCACACGCAAGAACGGGATTCTTGTTGCAATAGGATCAAATTTCTTTACATCAAATCTCCATGAAACCATAGAAAAAATCTTACATCGCGTTTCTACTTCTAATCATCTACAAGCTTCTAATCTACGGTAGGTTCAGTCTCAAAAAAAATTTTGCAATATTTCCAGAAATGGTTCAAACCGTAGCATATTCCGGAGGGAATATCATCTGGATTTCCCACACGCCACACAGGGCGAGACACCAAGACTCGCACCGAAAATATCACTGAACCAAACATTTTCTCGTATTACTAAAAACGACGGAGATATTTTCACTGGAGTCTTAGATGTCTCACCCCGTATAGTCGAATAAGATGGTATGGGACAAATCCTGGTAAGACAAACAGTAACGTTCTACCTGTTGAACTAAATATACATGTTCGTGTACTTAAAGTGTACAGCAAAATCGATTCGTCTCCTAAGGCACACAGCTGCGTAAAATCCCATCTTGTAAGGGATGATAAAAATCGCTCACCCGTTTCATGAACCTTCATCTTGACACGAAATGTCGCCTCAGCTCCGCCTCGACACAAACAGCCGAAATGCAAATCCACGGGGCGAGTCGTTTTAAAACACCGGAGATTGCGGGGGATTAAAAACCGAAGCGGAAAGGGAGCAGAGTAGGGGATTGGATCCGTGGTAAGACGATTCTCGTCGTTCCCGTTCCCATCGTCGTTTATCCGGTTTTTAAAGCCGGGGCCAGCGTTGATATCCGATTGGTGTACCATGGGCGAGGGATTCGAAAATCAGCCATTAGGATTACGGCGCGTGGCGTAACCCGGGGAGCGTGTCCGATTCTTCGAAGTCCAAGAAACATCCGGCCTGCTTGCTCCCGGTGCGCCGAGCCGCGCTGGTCCCTTAAGCTTCGCCCGGCTCCGGGAGCCACGGCAAGACATTCGAGCCACGAAGCGATGTACGGGTAAACACGGATTACAATGGCCGTTAGCTTATCCCACCCTTGTGTGCAATAGAAAAGTAGGAAGAAAACCTTAAGGGTACCTCGTTCCCTTCGTTCGCTCGGCGAACTTTAATGGCTCCCCGGTCTGGAACTTCTTAATGCGTCTATTTTGCGAGGAACTTTAGCCACCGGAGAGCGGCGGAGTCCTATATCGGGCCATCGAGGGTATTGCGCGATCGAATCATTGTGGCCGCTACAATCACCGTTGGGAACAACTTTTCGATCGATGCCCGAGCTTGATTCGTTCCGTGACTAAAACAAGTCAATCTTGCTCTTGATGTTTGTCGTCCACGGAATGTCCTTAACGCGTGGTTTATAAGATTTTACGGTCGCGACAGAGAGTTGTAGCGAGCCCGAAAGGACCTGTTTAACTCCCTTTGTAATACAGGTCTTCAAATTTAGGTGTCCAAGAACGAACCACAGATTCTGCAGTGACTAGTTTCATAGTTATCAACCATGATTCGAGAACAACTGTGAGATCGATTATTTCTAAACTTTACAGGAAGAATCTTGGCAAGGAGTACAGGTCCACCTTCAAGTCAGACAAGTAAAAGTCACGAGAAACGTATCGACAGCACTTTGAGATCGCATTTAAAAAATCTAAAGGCACAAGGAAATGGAGAAGTAGAATCGTTTTTTGCCATGAAAGCGGGACGAGTCCTGAAGCATGCTAATCACAGTTCCCTCATTATCCCTGGTACAATTGGCGAAAGTAGTCGATTCGGTGGGTGTTCGACCGAGCCGTCTGGCGTGCAGCATCGATTGCTCTCGAGGCGCACAACAGAGCGGCCGGTCACGCTCTCGCGGGCCACGTGATCGAAGAAAATCCTGCGTGACTGGGCGAGAGGATTTAACGACCCCCGTTTATATCGCGCCACCGTTAGCCCCGGCTGGGGCACACAATCCAATTTTTCCGTTCCCCCGACCCCGTCATTCCCCTTACCCCCAAGGGTCGCGGTAATGCGTTCCGTCGCCCTTTTCATCCCCGCCTCTTGCCACCTTGATCCTCCGCCGGAGGCAATTATCTATGCAAAGAGGCGAAAAAGTAACGACCGACTAGACGCATCGACGCGACCCGGACCAGCACCTGGAACGCGTGTCGGAACGACGCCGTTTTCCCCGGAGCCGATCGACGGTTTAAGCTCGTTGTCTTCCGTCCACCCTCCTCCCTCCTTTCGTTCCCCTCCTCATTCTCGCACTTTACACCATCGAGCGGCTCGAAAAAAAGAAACGAGAAAAATATCGACCGACCCCGGTCACCCCGTCCGCGATAAGCTTTCACGTTAATGCCGGTAATCCAGGACTTCTTGGAGGGATCCGGTCTTCGCCGAGTTTTAAAGGGATTTCGTTCGGAAATGAATTATTCCGCCGACTTCGGCCGATGCGAACCAAACCCTTTTTCTTCTATTTTCGGTCCTGCAAAGGCTCGACCGGGCTTCCGGTTTTGAGCCGAGCCGCCGGGCCGTATGGGCATGCGCATGCGTCCACTGTGATGGTAATGCTAGGTTTATATCGAGAAATTTGTAATTTTATTAATTCATTGCCGTCTCGAAGGCGGTGCTTGAAAGGACAGCTCGCTTTGCGAAATATATTAAAAAATGTATAGGAGTAGAGTGTGGCATCAGATTGTAAATGTTCCGAATTATTCCCGTTGTTGACGTTAAGCTATTCCGTTGTCCAAGTGAATCGGGATCGTCTTTCGACAAACAATTAGACCTTCGTTCAATTCAAATGACTGCGGATTCCGGATCGCACGGGCTTACTCTGATTCGATTGGCGTAGGAGATTACTGTAAGAGACGTTTATGTAATTCACGGTCCCCTGTTCGTTCCTTAAAGGAACAAGATTGTACTCGGAGCTTCTCTGGAACGAGGTGGAATTAAACCAATGGAATGTTCGGTGGCGTTCTACAGCCATACCCGTGAACGGAACGATCGTTGAAGACGATGTAATTTCTTGATTAGAAACCAAAAGGGGTCTACTGCTTATCGAGTTACGCCTGAAACATACCGAGGAACCCTCCAAACTTTTATTCGAATTTATTCGTAACTTTGCGACTGTCGCTGATCTGGTGTCAAAGAAATTTTGACAAAACTTTTTGACAAGGGTATTTACTTAGAGCCACCCTAATACAACATATATTCTATCCATTCTATCTAGTTGAAAAAACCCTAAAGTTTTAAACCTAGCCAAAAAGCCTAGTCGATGCATGTACTACAAGAAAATTCCAGATTGAACTATTATAATATCGTAGAAGTTGTTCTCTATCAGACAAGTAGTACAAGTCAGTACGCGAACCTACACAAGGACCTACCAGTGGTCAATCAAAGAAGAAGAACAGAGACTATTCGAGTGCGATTCTCTCGAGTGCTGGTCTAAAATCGGCTAAATGAAAGACGCACTGGAAAATTGAACTGCAAACAATGGGCTAGTGATTGCGTCTTACCCGTCCGACGGGTCAGCTGTACGTTACAGTACCGAACACCAAACGCCACAACGAGAAACTCGTTTTCCGCGTATCAAGCAACGCCGAGTGCAGCAAACAGAACAGGGTCAGCCAATAAACGGGTCCGTCCACTGTACACGCGGCTTCCACTGACGGGGCGACATTAATTAATTGCGGTCAGTCAGCGGAAACGACGTCGCGGTCCTATCACCCGGCAAATTACTCGACAGCTTTGACCCTTCGCCGAGGAGCCGGCCGATGCCTTGAAGTAATTGAAATTTAAGACGCGAAACGAGCGCATCGACGACCACTCTGCCCAAATCCCGTCGTCGCTTCGACCCGATTCGATCCAATTAGGCGTCGCCTCGAGGGATCGGGTGTCTACTCACTACCTCCCTCCCTTTCTCCCTCTCTCTCTCTCTGCCTATCTCCTTCCGACACTATCTAGACGTAGGGCCCCGGCCAGATTCGATTCCGTTTCCGCGTTTCTTTCGTGCTGCCTGAGCGCTTCTCTCTCCTCGCCCTCCGTGTTTCACCCTCTTCCGTCATCCCCTTAAGGAACGAACAAACAGGGACCGCGGTGACGTGAACTACTTTCGAAGAAATTCCAATTCCGTGGTCGACTGAGTGTCAGGATCGAGAGGTTTTCACGGAGAAACGAATATCGGATGTTCGCCCGGCTTTATAGATCCCCGGGGTTCTATTATTTAACTTGCGGGTGGCGAGTGCTACAGTAGGCGTCGATGAGACCTTTCTATGATTTGTTATTTAGCCGGCGAAATTAACCCTTCAGGGTCTGTATTACGAAACGTGAAATTTGGTGACAATTTTCACGTCTTGTTAAAATACTCGTGCTAAAAGACGTGCGTAGTGTGTGACCGATTCGAGTTTCAATTTGGGCCTACGCTGTGTCCGATTTTAAATGATGCCATTCTTGAGAGGCTTCTCTGTATCTCTTTGATGAGTTTATCGAGAAGGTGCCAGTTGACATCCTTGGGAAAGTCGTACCGTTGTCAGTGGTAGATTGCGAGGAAATAAATGTTCATTTGTCTTTCACCGACAAGATACAGCACTCACTTCTTGAGTAATTTTGTGAGAAACTGTTCCATAACGGCACGATTAAAGATCGATTGGACAGAAAGGTGGTGTGACATCGGTTGCAGAAATTTTCGGAAGTGTCAGGATCGACGTCGGACTGGTCACATTATGCATACGCGGATTATTCGTTCTGCGTATTAGGCGTGAGAACGGGGCAACTGACGTGCACGTCGACCGCGGCGGGGCTTCGAAATTAACGGACAGTGAGCGTAATTATTTCAATGGTCGCGTCGGCGGCCGGTCGGCTCGCTGTTCGACCTACATACCGGCAAAGCAACCGAGCCACCAGCTACCAATCGCGTTGAATTAGCGATCCGGCCTACTTAACAGAACGGCACGCCGCGCCGAGCCGGTGAACGGCCGGTTTGCGACTGTTCGCGATACGGCCACGTTCGACGCCGGGAATTCGACCTATATCGATTAACGCCGGTGAAAGGATTACAACATTCGAACACGATGGCTCTGCTGATAAATGAATCCTCGATTTCTATGCGATTGTTCACTCCCCATCTCCCTGCTTCCTCCTCTGGGAGCAGAAACCGTCTGCGCGATCGCTAATTCAAAGGATATGAAAATCCCAAGGGAATTAAATAAAAATTTCAATAAATCTGCCTTTTATCTTGTTTTTAAACCGGCCGACCGGGAACGGCGAGAGCAGATCGCCGACTTTTCCCGACGGCGTAATACGCGTCGAAGCGCGGCTTAGCACAAGAATTAACGATGTTTTACGTTATTTTCAACCCGTGCCCCTTTAATTGGCTAATTAAACGCCCCATTAAATTGTAACTTCTATAAAATAGTTTTCAGCAACCCGGATTATTATGCTGCTCTCGATGGAGTATAATCAGTCGACGACATAAATAGTTCAAATTAATCTAATAAGGGACTTATTGTACAGCGAGACGGAAATGCTGTTAATATTGTTTTGTTCGACCGGGGAATTTCGTGCGCCAGTGGAAATTTTTGCACAATTATCGAACACCGAATATTTTCAGGATTTAACCGGCCTATTTATTCGCAATTTATTCGAAAATTGCTTTGGTAAATTAGAAATTTTTTCCAGCTCTCATTAATGTATGAACGATAGTTTATTTATAACATTTCTTAAATACTTCATGCCAGGGTGCACGTATAACGTATATAAAAACTGCAACAATATTATAAAAGGAAACATAAATAACATATTAACAAAAATTAACATAGTACGAACAGCAGAGTGTACCCATACTTCATTTGCATAAGCCAAGGTATACGCAAAAGAAAGAAATAACAGTATCACAACACGCCAATATGTACAAGCTAAAAAATATTATAAAAAAAGGAATCTAATAGAAAAATAAATAAATAAAAATATAGAGAAAATAATCTAGAGTTGTCTATCGACGTCCAAACCGTAAAAAGTCGCACGACGCCACACTGGCGTCAGCGGTCGTTCGGGTGTAAAATAAACGGCGGAAGTGCGTTATCGGAACTGCTGATAAAACTGTCGGCGCAGATAACGTTTCATTTCTGGCCTTAATTAAAACTCGTGGGAATATTCGCGGCGCCGCGCCGTGAGACAGTTCGCACCTGCCGACATTTAAATAACTGTTCCGTAACCGCGAGTATAAAAAATCGGGATCGAGCCGTTCATCGGAGAAAACCACTTTACCGTACGTGCGCTAATAAGAAGCTCGTCCTGGATACTTTCGCGTCAGGGAGATTCGAGCAGAGAAGGGAAACGCATTGAAAGTGACACTGACACGCGTGGGCGGAGTGTGTTGCGAGAGGGACCGTTGAAAGGAGAAGGCAAAAGCTATAGTAAAAGCATAGAGGAACGCGTTCTCTATGGCCCCTTTGCTACCGCTCATCAGGCTCGCTCCTTTCAACCGATATCAGGTATTTCCTGATTCAAATTTTTCACGCGACGCCGTTCTCTCTAACGACTTCGATCTGGGTCAGCTTTTATTAAAGCTTCGAGTTTCCCCCCACTTCGTGATCCTCCTTTTTTTTCGAATCGTTACTACGCCACCGTACGTTTTGATTTCAGAGATTACACCTGTTGGCCGACTGCCGCATTAGCGCTCTGTTCGGCGAGCATCGTTGCTATTTCGAAGCACTGCGGCTTGAAAAGTATAAAAATTAAGCTTCGTCGTTATTCCTGTCGCTCCGGAACGATAAAAAAAGCTTTCCAAAAAAATTTGAATTTTTCAAATATTTTCTATCGGAATAGTTCTATAAAAGTTACCTAAAAGGAACCTAGTGTAAAAAAAAATCGGTAAAGAATCTGTCACTTGAGTGTATAGATAAATCACAATGATGGAAATTATTATTTTTTGATCATCTTTCTGTGTGTATATTCGTTGTAATGTTTGGTCCGAGGCAACCGGATTAGTTGCAGTAACACAGGCGAGAGTGGCTAATAGAGAGAAAGGAACGCGGAATTCTGGACTCCAGAGTAAGGTTGGAATGTCATGAATGTGATTTCGAAGTTCCGGAAGTGAGCTGGGAGATGGAGGGTGGCTTAAAAGTACAGTAATGGTTAGTTAGCTGTCGGGAATTTTCGCTTTTGAGATCCTTGCAACGAGAAACACGGTACAAAAACAGTAAATATCAGGTTGAAATGTCACTCGGAAGTGGGTTTGAGCGTTGGGTCAACATGAAAGTACAGTAATACTTCGCTACTAGATTACAGTTCTTTGAATACTGCAACTTTCGTAAGGTAGTTACACTTACAAGCGTAAACTTTGTTCCATCAATCATGTTCGAAGATTATAGTTTATTTCAAGCAACTGGATTCTGTTATGTTCACTTCCGCAATGAATATCACTCGCCAAAAGTAATTTTTGAAGGAGTACTCTAGATTTCTGAAAAAATTGAAAATTGTGATTAGTTTTTGGTTTTTCATCGAGAATCGATTGACACGTTTCACACTCGACGATCAACGTTGTACAAGGAGGTCATTAGGGATACAGAGCAAGCATTGCCGCTCTCGACGAGCAGGATCATCTTCATAGAACAGCAAAGCCACATTGTGGGCCAAGTGGGCTGGAGGCATTCGGTTGTCCACACTCAAAGGCAATGGAGACCTGAATATGGCAGGCCAGGTACTCGTACCCCGAAATCCATTGATGGAACGCCCGCAAACAGACAGCATACAACAAGCAATAATCTATACTGCTCGCTTCGACATGGCCAGAAATGACACTTGCCATCGGCGCCATACACTTGACAATTGACATGTCGAATCACTTTTAGCAGCTGCGAAACACTGTGCAAATCTTGGCCCCAACCAACAGACTTTAGAAACTTATTGCACTATTTAATCCATTGTACCTTCCAATAAGTATCGAGCAAAACATATTTTTCGAGCAAAATGTGCTAAAATTTTCATTTTTTAAATCCTTTGATGGAGAAATACGGAAAGGCGATTACTGTGCACTTTCGATCGCAGGGAACAGGTCATAGTGCTGCTATTCACCAATTCAGCGGGAGCATTGTGCTAATGGTGCATCCCCGCTGCACCGCACTGCATCGGCGCGACGCGTCTCGGCGGACAGTATGCACCGGGCTCCCGGGTCATCCGTCGACCTACTCCTTCGGCACAGCTGTCACTTGAGGGACCAGAGTCGCACCGGTGCGATATCGTAATATTCTCGAAATTATTAATCCGCTCGCGGCACGAGGATCCAGGTCGTCGCACGTTCCGCCTTCGCCGAGGCTAGTGCAACCCGCAGCAACGCTTCGGCCCGGTGAATTTCGTGGTAGCACAAGCGGACAAGCTCCGCGAGAGCCGCGGCGCAATTAACGGATGAATACCAGCGAGATAACAACCTCAACTTTTTTAATAATAACGCCAGTTTTTAGCGTTGCCGGTCCGCGCCGAAAGAAACCGCCCCCCTCGCACGCGCTGTCAGACCGTCGTTTTTCCCCCGCGTTTGATTCCTCTGCGATTGCGGGTAGGATAGAACTATGTACCTCTTTTTCCGCGACCGGCCTCTTCCTTCTTTCTCTTTTTGCTATTTTCGCGAACGTGCGAGTCGCTCCCCCGGTTTTTTTCGTTGTCCCTTTGTTGGTCGGCGACCATTGTCTCCCGCTCTCGCGGAAACTCGTTGACAACGGCTTCCGAACGGCCACTATGATGGAACTTCGTTGAGGGCTACCGCGATACATCGGCCATTGTCTCAGACTTATAATCGCGATGGAATTCGAGTAGCGAACGATTCTGAAATGCCCGCCGATCGGGGATGCAGTTGCGCTTCGATTTTTTAATTGTTTAGGTACCCGACGAGTTCCCGGTGCATTCAGCTGCAATGCGCGGCCCTTCTGTTTGCTTGAAGTTTGTAACGAACGTGTATGGGGTTCCATGGGTTTTTCGTATGGAACATGGCCACCGCTTTTTTTCGAATTTGTTTTTCGCTTTTGTTCGAGCACTGTGCTTGTTTTCGTACACTGTGTTGGGCTTCCGGATGAAATATTCGTATTTTGTGTACTGGGTTTTTGTGAATGCACGACGCTGTCTGTGCTTTTTTGTCTAACCGGAACGATTAGAATTTGTTAATAATTTTAAGGAACGCATGTGTTAGGTGGAATTCTTGTCTGCGTTTCTTTGAACTACTTGTTTTCAAATTTTACATTGTCGTTTTTCTGTTGGTAGATTGTTAATATAGATTAATATAGTTGTTCGATATAGAAAAATATAGTTTACTTTAAAAATGTTCCAAGACAATCGTGAAATTTCAACGATAATTTTATTTATTACGACCGTAATATGAGACGAATATTTATTTTACAATTGAATAATATATCCAGATTGTCTTATCTTTTTCAAAATCCTCGAGCTTCACTCTGCTGAAAGTTCAAAATTCAAATCAACGCAATGCGAAAAACAAACCCCGCTAAAATCTAAACTTTTCGGTGGATATCGACAACCCAATCGACTCAGGCGGCTTATCACTCAAAGGACGCGTGATCAAACTTGCCGGAGGTCTGCGAAATCGCTGTGGAAAACGGAGGAAGCGGCACCGTGACGCGGCCGCCGCGTCGGAATTAAATTGCAAAATAGTTTCGTGGTAAATAACGAGCGGAAAGTTTATCCGGAGTAGGTGGCGGGCGGAAAGGCGTCTTCTTCGTTTGTTGGGAGCCGGCGGTATATAATGTACAAGGTATATGGGGTGAAGTCGGTGCTTGTCTCCGCCGCGAGCCGTCGCAACGGAATCCTGAGAGGGCCGAATCGAATCTAATTACCGATGTGTAGATATTTACTTCGTGCGCCCGCGGCCGCGAGCGCCGCGACGCCGAGGTAGAAGGAGGAGCAGGCGTCGGCGACGAGCTCGTTAAAAATTTAATTTTCCACGAGGTCGGGGCTGGGCGAAAGCCTTTCCTTCTCTGCCAAAGGTCATTCAAGACGTGTACCGGCCGGATGAAATTTATTTAACGCCGGTGTCGATTTGCGACCCTTCTATCGATCGAAAACTTCTTCCACATTTTCTTCTTTTGCTCTTTTCCATCCTCATACACGTTCCTGCAAACTCGAGTTACCTTTTTCATTGGTCCGTCCAACCCGCCACTTATGTAGAATTATATTGACTCGATTTTTTTAGAAATTTAGATGACTTTTGATTTAGGACTTTTTTAAATTGCAGATTATTTTGCAGGAAATCGCATATATATTTTTTGTTAAAAGTCATACAAATTTTTTGGATCCACTTTATCACGTGTGAAGATCTTATGAAGAGAACTGTGTTTCGAAAAATCCTCTAAAATGAACCGTTAGATTATACCGTTATACGATCGAGCTAAGACTTTGCACAGATTTTTTTTTAATTATTTGGAGCAACCCTGGGGGTGCCGTGAAAGAAATTCAAAAGTCGAAAATAAGAGCCTACATAAGATTCTACAGATGTTAAATCGATTACTAATGACCGTGACATTTCAACAGAAAGAAGAATAGGATCACAAGTAGCTCGTGCTAGGGAGAGTAATATTGCTCTATTACGAGATATGGCAGCGTTGTTAAGGTACACGTTTAATACATTGCTCACTGAAGCCTCGGTTCCATTTTATTTCCCGAGTTTCCGCGCAGCGAGCACGCGCGCAAACTTTTAGCAAACAACGTTCAGTGCCGCTTCTCAGATCGACATTATCGTGGGACGGAAGTTAGGGGTTAAACTCGTACCTAAGAATGTAATATTGCATTCTTCGATCGCAGTTTCTCTCTGTTCATATAGTTCCGCGAACTTTCGAACTGCTGACTTCGATCGCTTTTTCGAAACTTTTCTCTCGGTAACGTTGACCTCTCTCGATCCCCTACTATTTTTGGTAATCTTATAATTTTCCTCTGAAGGGTGGAATAGTGCTGACGATCTGAGCAGGGGTCGGTTGCGTTCACGAGTTTTCTAACTTTTTCGGAGATTGCCGGTCCTCCCCAGTAATCCTGTTTTACAGTCCGTCAAATTTCAAGATCGCGTACGTTCTGCTTTTTATTGGTTAGGTAGCTGGACGGTAATCAGTGTGCTCAAAAATTTAAACAGAAAGATATTAATTAAAATTATCGATATTTTAATTCAGTGTTTGGCGAATTTATATTCTATCATTCTGAGATATTTTATGACCTGCTGACGTATTAATCCTCATTTCATTGCAGTCGTTGGATTATACGATTTTTATTGGAGAGAGGATTTAACTTGTTACTCAACGATGATAAAAACGTATTGATCAATGCATTTTCATATTTACTCAAGGTACGCCACAATCGATTACGACTTCCACAAGTTCGTTCTCGAGAAAAATTGTGTAGTGCCCACTCGTATTATATTTCCCTTTAACTATTTCTTGTATCGCTTGAAACAGAAAAAAAGTCAGGAAGTAACACATAATAAAAGGAGAACGGCAAGAAAGAAGAAATCTAACAAAAAGAAAGCGGAAGGAAGCAACGAAGTCGACTTGTAGGAAAGTTTCAAGACAAGAATAATAAACGTTCTTCTGAAAGTGCAACATTTAAATTGATCGCAACAAAAGCTGCCAAGCGATCGTCAACGAAGAAGCAGGGATTGACACATTGGCAGATGAAGCGTCGTATCGTTCGTCTGTACGTTTTGGAGCATCGTTCCTCGACGGCTGCCGTTAATTTCATTAGGTGGTAACCAGGGGGTAACGAGTGCTTATAAGTAACGAGACGCCATCGAGCTTCGCGGGCAGCAAGCCGGATTTACATTCCCGGCCTGTTACGATTTCATTTGCATTCGGCCGCGCTCCTATTACCGATTTCGTAACGACCGAAAAACGAGGAGCACGACACCGGTGTCCTTTTTTCCCCCGAGCCCCAACCACCGCCTCCTCTTCATCGAGCCAGACCGTAATCACAATTATCCGGGCACCGTCGCGCCCGTAGAACCGGAAAAATCGAAGGGTTTACCCTCGTCTTTACTCGTTACCCTCCCCCCTGCTAAGCACAGGGTTGGATTAGTCTGCTAGAAACCCCGAGAGAGCCTGAAGAACGGCACTGTGATGTTTTACCTTGCTCTTGATAAATATTGGACGTCGGCTTTAACATTATTTTATGTTTACCTTCTTTTGATCGATGGTGCATTGTGAGTGTCTGATCGTTCGCTGACTTGTACTACTTGCTGATTTATTTATGCCTGTACTAACGAAGGTTTGATTTGAGGTTTACATTATGTTAGATAGGGTTGGACTAATTGGTTAGACATGTTGAGGGAGTTTGGTTGAGTTTGCTGTGTCTAATCAGTGCGGTATTATACTACTTAACTCTTTAGGTAGATTATATACCGGTCTTCTTAATACCTGTGCTATGTTTGAAATAAGCTGAATAATTTTCTTTGAAATTGTAATCTCTAAAGAAGATTATAGGTTGGAGGATTACATTATAGTTGCTTGAAATAATTGATGAATTGTTATCTCTATTGAACGGTTCTTCGAGAAATTCTTAATGAATCGTCTTTCTACTTTTGGAACTTATCGTTCAATTAATTTTCATTGAGGATTGAATTTCTCCTACGACTACTTACAGTCAATAGAATTAATGCATAATTATTTATATCAGGTAAACGTTCAGAATACCACCGCTGATTTCCCGTAGACTCACGCTTGCATTTACATTGCGAGTAAGTAATTCCTGTCTGACAGCGTGTAATTTTGTATCAGTCGAGAACCAATTTCCAGAGACAAACAGACATCCGTTTCCACTTGTCCAAGCAAATGCAGGTTCATACTACTTGCGTCTTCCCTAAGAGCTCCCCTGTCTGACGATATATAATTTTGTATCGCCGGAGAACTTATCTCTACAGACAAATAGACTTACTCTGCCATTGTAACTATCTCTGTACGATCTTCTATAATTCTTGTCGGTGGATCTCCACACTGAATACAGATGTCTTCATCTACCTTCAGCATATTCGTAGCTTCCAAACCTTTCTAAACTCTCCGTCAAACATTCTTTTGATTTTAGTCGATGGCAGGGGAATAATTGTTATGTCAATTCCATTTATCTTCCTCAGGGTCGTCATAATCGTCCACAAGAGGAAGCTCAGCCTGGTGCAACGATTAAAATAGAAGCTTACAAGCAAGTTCGAACAATTATCCGAAACAAAGTGTGCAACGGAACACCAAAAGGATCTTTTGTGTCGACTATGTCTGAGCATCGCCAGTCAATTAGAACAAGAAAAAAGCTTTTCGTACAAGGACGCAGTCGCGGCCCTACCGTGGAAGTTAATCATTGCCAGAGAGCTTCTAGGCATTCGTAAATTCCGTATCGATCTTCGTTAAGTTGGAGTTTGCATAGAAAAGTTGCGGGACTTGGTTCCATTCTCCTTAATGCCCGATGATTTTGTACACGGTCGGGGGGCAACTGTTAGCCGGAGGATGGAGTCCCTGGCGGGCCAGCTCGCCGATGGATCGCTTTCGAATCAATTACATCAAGATTTCCCAGAGCCTCGGCGCAAACAAGGCGCCGCGCCCGCCATGAAAACTTGAAAAGTATTTCACCTCGTGGAACTCGACCGCCAAGGCGGGTAATGAAGTACCGCCGAACCCCGCGGGAGTCAACAAAGTTTCATTAAAGCGGAAGCAGCTCAACCTGCTACCGTCCCTCATAAATGAGTATCTTCATGTATGTAACTTAAATCGATTCCCGGCGAGCCGCCGCGGCTCCACACTCAGCGAAGTTTAATTCCCTTCGCCCTCCAATTATACCGGATGCGCCGCTACTTTTGTTGAACTTTGCGTAATCCGGCGTGCGAGGCGACACTTTCACAATTTCCAATTCGAAAAACGCGCTGCACTCACAGTTTCACTAATTCACAAGTTCGTAGGATAGCGCAGGATACCAATACAAATGATCGACGAATAAACAAGATCTGGACAAGACGAAAACGTAATTAGAGGTCTGAATTCATTGGCAATGTTTATTCCATGCATTACGATCTTCCACAGGAATGCAATTTTTCACGAAACCCGGTTCGTTTGCAGAAATGATTAAACCAGAAACGAAGAAGACGAAAGCCTGTGAGACCCTTCTCGAAAAGGATTTTTCTGCATTTTCGTTTCCGAGGAGGATTAAACCTCGTTCCGGCAATTTTCCGTTAAAAATGAAACGTTTGAATTTTATCCCTCGCACATTTTCGTCCCCGAACCGGGTCTCGCTCGTTGTTCGACGGGTTCGCACGCGAATTTATCGGCGACGCATAATTACTTGGTTGAAACGCGTGTTACAACGCGTTGAAAAACGCGATAATTCTAAAGGATCCTCGGTAATAGATTTAATTTCAACGCCACACGTGCGTCCGGATAATCATGTTCCCTACGATAATCAGAGGATAATGAATCGCCATTAATACTCGGCCCCGGGAATTGAAAGGACATCTTACGAATCTCGGCTTTTCCAACTAAAACTAAATTAGTTGGATTCTGTTCAAAATAATTGTGTTACCACCGAAATTCAAGAATGCTCGTTAGCAGTCGCTCTCAACTTCCAATTAATTTCGTGCTCGTTTATTGTGTAGAATAGAAGACTCTGGCTCCGATTCCTTAAAACTTTTGTCACATTTCGCTTTTACAAAGGACTTCTATAAACATTTTTTAAATAAAATTATCTACACATAGAAGTCAACAGGAAAATGTCGTTGAACAAAATAATCATGAACGAAGCTGAATGTGCTTAATTGATATAATTATTAGAAGAATCTTAATAATAATAGTATACTCCGCGTTTCGACAACTTCCAGAAAAATTGTGCATGTAAAGATAAGATGTTCCATACATTCAAAGAGGGTACCAGGGTTCGTTCACAAAACAGAGGACATTTTATGAGAACAGAGGGACCGCGACGCGAAGCTCTAACGTAGATACCGTGGCATAATCCCGGAACTTTCGGACAGCGACGGTTTTATTCTGCCGTATTCCATTCTTTGGGAACGGTTCGAGAAACCGGCGATTATCCCACGGACAAACGTTTGTCGTCGTCGACGCGACGGTCTGGTTACGAAAGTTCACGGAACCTGCACGATCCCTCGTCGAGAGGGAGTATCTTGCAGACGTAATTGACGCGTGTTATGGTGACGTCCCTATAGCGGCGGCGAGAGCATGCTCGTGCGAGCGCAAAATCGAATCGTTTCCAGGGGGCTGCCTCACAGTTTATTGCTGGATACCGCACATCGACGTTGCATTCTGGGAATGTCTCTACTCGGAAATAATCTGCCCCCTCTGCTAATCCTTCTGCCTATTGTTCGTCTGGCTAGTATGACCTTTCCTCAAAATTCATGAACACAAACTCTCTCAAACCGATTTAGGCGAGCCCCTTTGTCTGAACGCTGCAATCTTCCGAATGACTATTCCATGGAAAATTTATTGTGGCTCATCAATCAGTTCATATATGTGCTCTCAATTCTTGTAAAAATTATACATTACGTCACGTAAAAGTATCACATAAAATTGTCACAACATCGACTATTGCGCAGAAATAAAAAGGTGTAGCATCCGATTAAGAGTACTGGAAGATTAATTTTTTAAACCACGTCGTGTAAAAGGTTTTTTGTAGTGCTTTTTGATTGGGAACACCTTGTAGAGGACCACCGAAATTCGCGATTTCAATTTCCAGGAGAAAGAATCGCGATCGATCGGATTTATCATAATTACCGTGAAATTACGCTCCCGTACTCAGCACCGATCCTCCGTTGAACGCGCAGACGAATTCCAGAATCAGAATGAACGAGCGAGCCGAGCATAATCGTCGCGTGGTATTCCATAAAGTTGCACGCGGAGCTGCGATTGATTGATTCGGAAATGTTGTGGCTGATGCGGATGACAGCTGGATAATAAGCCTGTCAGTGGACGATAGAGCGGTGATATTAGCATATTATTTTTTCCCTGCCGTGAGTGCTAAGTTATTTGACTGTGATGCAACCACTAAATAGATAGACGACGTCAATTTTCTACAGTATGCAGTGAGCCCGAGTGCTCTTTGCTCCGAGTGAAATTTAGATTGCCCCACGGGGCAGATAAGATTAGAGAAACAGTGACCTTCCAGCATTCATCATCACAGAAGATAGGTTTTGGTATTGATATATCGAGCTTAGTGCTCCGTGGGGCAATCTATGCTTACGTTTGCTCTAGGGAGACACTTCTAGACAAACAAGTTGTGTGGCGTGACGTGAGTGGGCGTGGTTTGGTTGCTCTCGATTTCAGTGGAGGAGGGGTGATGCCTCATGGAGTAATTTATGACCACGTGTACTGTAGAATGATGCCTCAGGAGCAAATAAAAGTCCCAGAAGGAGATAAAAGACTGTAGCGTGCTACTCTATGTAAAATGGTCTAGATGGCCGTGGTTTAGTTACCCCAAGATGGTAATAGAGCCAACATAGTACCTCCCCAAGACAATTTGTGGCCATGTCTGCTCCAAAACACCATTTCAAGTCAATTATACTACAAATAATGTGGACAATTTTTTACTCGACTCGTTCTACATAAAATATTTTATGTGGGCGTGGTTTATTTTCTCCGAGCTTTCGATGGAGCCAAAGGCACAGCCCTTACCTGCTCCAGGGAATCGAACGATCGAGGATTCAGCGATGCAACGTTTCCACGGACAAAAATTGGAAAATCGCAAGGAGAGAGAGATACATTCTTTTTTTGTAAATTGCTGAACGTCGCGCTTTGATGTACGGGGATAGGGGTAGACGCGAGCGTGGGTGGAAGAAGAGCTTTTCATCCGTCACGCAGCAAAACTCTATTTAGTCGAACTCGTGTGGCTCGCACGCATTCACCGAGCACGTATCCCCGGTTTTCTATATTTCGAGACATTTAAGCGATGAAAAAAATTCCTGTTTATACGGCTCTGTCGGCGAACAATGGTCCACCGAGGTGTCTCGCATTCGTGTTCTCTGTACATGGAATCGGTGAACAGGGAATGGTAGGCATTAGTGGGATTACAGAATACCGGGGAAAGTTGAATAGAACTTCATTGGCCAGAACGTAAATTCGATTTGAACGATTCGCTGTTTATCCGCGGGGCTTGTTTGTCGTGAGAGAAATTACTTTTCAAGAGATCTTTGAGACGCTACGCGGAAGATGTAATGAAGGCGGAAGTTGAAAGGAATGTAATGAGTTTTACGAATGAAACGATTTTGCCGAGTTTTACGTTTGGCTGTCCACCGGGAATTGCGGTGATATGAAAGATGAATGGAAAGAGACGTTCATTGCTAATAAAAGTTAATACGTTTTATTAGGAAAGGCTGCAGTGGAGTTTACAGTTGAAACGATTGGGTATTTCGATCACCTGTTTCTTCTGATTGCAATGATGGCAGAAATGAGCCAGGAATGTTTGATTGGTAGAAAGAGAGTTTGCTTTTAAAGTATTTTACGCATGTGGAAGGTGGAAGAGAAACAATATGTTTAAAACTTATGTTTGTCTGTGTCTTTGAGAGTTACACGTTCAAACTTTCAATCTCCATTGAGAACGCGTCGATACACAGTGGTCCGAGCGGCATCATACAAGGAAAAGTATACTCAAAAGATATTCCATGTCAAAGAGAAATAACTTCGACAACATTCTCATTAGAGTCCAATAAGAATTACGATATGAGACAACCGTCCAAATGAACTGCTAGATCGGCCCACTGTGCGATAGGGTGAAAATTGCGAATGAGATGGAGGTGGGTGAAAGAGGGGTTGATCAGGGCATAGAAAAGATTAGAAAGTCGCAGGGGAAAGTTTCCGAGACGAGGCGAAGGGTCGGTCGCGGTGGTGGTTTCGTATTTAGTTGAAAAGCCAACGGGCGAGTATTCGTGGGATAAAGTTCGCGGGAGAGCCGGAAAAACCGGATCGCGGGGTGGCCGCGGAGAAACGCGCGGCGCGGGAAGAATACGTGAATCGCGATGCAGTTAAAAACTTCGGATGTCGCTTTCGCCGGGGCTAAACTGCTTTCACGTCGCTCTGCCCGTTTAATTAATCTTTCCGCGCGAAACCTCCGGCCGCGGCGCAGCGCGGCGGTCGAAAAAAGTCCACCGCGTTTCTTCGCTGTTCTCGAAGTAACGGGAAAACTGGGACCCACAAATTCTCGATGTCCCCGACGTTACTTTCCAATGCTGGCTACAAATAATCTACTTTTGTCCACTTATAAATGTCACTGGCTCAAAATGTCTGTCAGACATTTTTGAATACGGAACGAAGCTTCCAGAGTCTTTATTCTTACGGAAAGCGCCTCACGTAACACATAGACACTGAAAGCGTAGCTTTAGGAATTTTTCTAGAAAAACTTATTTCACTTCTTAGAAAGTAGAACAAGACTGTAAATGCATATAAAATAATATTATTGGAAAAGAGATTTGCAGGGAAGAATGGGCGCTCAACAGCTTGATATGAAGCACCATTTTATAATTGAAAAACTATTATAAAAGTATGCAACGTCATTGAGAATGCAGGGTGACGATGCAATGGTGACGGAACACAGGTTCGTCCGCGGAACGAGCGCGTCTACATTAAATTTGAGATTAAATTCCGCTTTTTAAAAGAATTAATAATGTATATCAACGTTGTTCTAATTTCTTACGAAATTAAAATCTCCCATTTAATTCAGAGGAACGTGTATCTCGTTTTAAAACTGCACAACGAAACACGGCTGCGAACGATAAACGACCGTGCAAGTGAATTATAAACGGTAGCGCTATTTTTACACCTTTTTGTTTTTCTAAATAAAGCACAATCTCGAAGCGGGTAACGAAAGAAAATACGACGCGATAAGCACTGCTTCCGCAGTGAATTTTAATTTCACCTTTTATCCCGTTCCTACACCTCGTGCTCTCTTTCTCTCTCTCGCTCTCGAGTTAATTTTGATCAGCCTTAGTCAGGATTTTTTTCGCTACGCAATCTTTTTGACAATAATTACTTCGTGATTCGCGAATAAACATTATGTCGGCCATGAAGCTCAACGGTGATAGTGGTTTTTTAAATTAAATTCAAACTGTTTAGGAAATTGCGTTTTTCTGTATTGTATCTTTACTGTTTTCTTGTTTAAGATGATTGATCAGCAGAAATAAAGAAGCGTAAAGAAGAACACGACGATTTTAATGAAATTTGACACGCGTACTTTTTTTAGCTGCTGACATTCGTGTTAAAGGGGTGAAAATATCCGTCAAATTTGGGGGTGAAAATCCTACTTTTCAGGGGTTACAGTACGGTAATGTCCCTTAGAGTGCAGTGATAATTGTATTAATGGTACGATTGTACGAATCGATGATGGACAAGACGACTGCATTGCAACGATACGTTTTGCCGTGAACGAGGATATCTGCGTTGTTGTGTAACAAACGGATTGGAAGTGTAACCGGACACTATTCCCGTAAACGCATCAACGTCACTGAAAGAGGATCCTGGTTGTCGAAACTTCGACGCTGATACAATGGCCGATCACGGTCCGCCTGTTTACTGATCCACTTCTTCAACACCGAATATTCGGTGTGCGCTGAATAATGAATTTCATAAACAACGTCATCGCGCACCAGGCAAGATAAACAGCTCGGAAGCGTATTATAATGATTACCGTAGAAGGCTGCGCCGAAACGCACAGTGAAACTCAATATTTAAACTCGGCTCTCGCAAAATCCGCCTTTTCCATGCATCCTTTATCCGGGGTTGTTTTTGCTGATTCGATTGACAATGCATTTTTTAAATGAAGTTTCCGAAAATCAATCATTTTCTGCTGGAAAGGAGCAATTAGAAATGTTTTATCCATTGTTAACAGATTGCGGATCTTTGTGCAAAGATACAGGAGCTAAAATTGTAAATTTTCCAGGAAGAAAAAATTAGAAGTACCTTATGTATTGTAAGTACAATAAATTAGTAATGAAATAATCTTCCAGCCTTTCTCTCTTATCTCAATTTACTCAGCAATGTATTTTCACGGAAAAGCTTCTAAAAATTAACAAATTTTGTATGAATGAAAAAGAGAATTAGTAAAATCTTCTTTACGTCCTCGATTTTTAATGAAAATTTAACAAGCTCCACTTCGTCGAACCGAACCGATCCTAGCTTAATTACGTCCCGACTTTCGACCACGAAGCAACAAATGCAATTTCTCCGAAGCCATGGTCCCCTTTCCAATAGATTTTCTGCATTTCAAGGCGAGCTGCTCGCAATGCGAAATATTTTATTGTTCCTTGTAGATCTACGAGAAAAAGGAATGGAAGGGACGATCGTGATTCGCCGGAGCGCATTACAGCTGTATGTTCGTCGACAGGCTCGTTTCGTATCATCCTTATCGGCGAAGCGCGGTCGATTCCTGAATATTTCCGCGCCGCCGTGCGAAGATGACGAGCAGACAGATTTCCAGGTGTTCGCAAGCTTGTTCCCGGCGAATGAGGCGAACGTCACCGGCCGACTATTGCTTTTCGTCGGCCGTGAAAACACGGTCTTGTTCCCCGGAGACTTTCCCCCATCCTTTCCTCTTCTTCTTCATCTTTCTCCGTTGCTAGCAGGGATCGAGGATTTTCCATCTGTCTGGAAGAGATCGTCGCAGTCTATACGCGCCTCGTCTCTCGATTCCTCAGGAAAATTCGGTTTCGGCAGGTTCTATTGATATTGCGCGAAATATACTCTGTCTGATCCTGCAATTGTTCTATGTATATGTATACACGTGGCGAAATCGAATACGTGTAATATCGTGCAGCAAAGGAGCCTCGTGCTTCTATATCGCGGCTCTGATAATTGTTATATTGATTTCTTGTGAGTTGAGCTCATCCATTTATTTTATAAATTCCATAAAATATCCAGTCTTGTATACAGGGCGGGGCGTTATAAACAGGTTACATGAATAACTCGTTTGTCGGTGTTATCGTTCACAGTGACCTTTGGAAGAATCTTATATTCGCTCATAAAAGATTTTTCGACATCTTAGAAGTTGTTGATTCTACAGACAAAGAGAACGTAGAACAAAGAACATTGTTTTATGTTAAAAAAACTATGTAATATGCTAACATAGCAGTAAATATGAAATGAGTGCTGGTAGATTATTTCTTTCGAATTGAAATAAAAATTCCACTCTTCTGCCATGACTGTTCAAAGTGATTGTATTAGTACAATAAATGTGAATTTCCTCTTTTGAGTATTGATCGGACTCGGGGGAATTTCGTCTGGTCTTTTTTCCTCGGTGTTTCTGGACCACCGTGCCATTTGATGGAAACACACAGGTGGAGCCCGGTCTTGTTTCACTTTATACGAAAATCGAAGAGCGGGTCTCACTCGGCGAATGTACGGCTTTCCCTGGATCTAATATTCACTAAGGACGAAAGAAATGGCTGGCTCGATTCCGGAACGACTTTATTCGACACGCTCGGTCGCGATCTCTTGAAATATTGCGAATCCTTATTCGTTTATTGATGTCTCGAGAATGTACTGCGGAAAGTTTCGAACGTGGTCACCAAATTTTTTGCGATTCGATCAGCAGTACGAAAGAAGTATCATTCAACATTTTTATCGTTATAGACAAAGTTTGTCTCATATAATTAAAAACAACGGAGACATTTACTATACCAAATAGTAGGCGACTTTACCGTGTGCATTGTTTTATAATAATAACGAAATTGGATCTATTCGGACTTCGTGCAATCTTTTTAATAATACACGGTTGAATGAAACAGTTCAATGAAAAATTTCTCACGGAAACATTTTCAAAACCGGAATTTTCACCTAGCATCAAACCTTCATATTTCTTTATTAATTTCAACTGAATGTTTGATTTTCATTAAAACGAAGTTGAAAAATGTGGTTTAATATCGTAAGACAGAACCAACTGGTATTGTAAGGTACTGTTTAGAATCAGTAAAAAAAAAGAGGAATTACAGCGCGCACAAGCGAAACGCATTGTTTAACCCGGACTGATTTGGCAATCATTTCTGCGGCCGACGCGCGGCGCGGCGTTTACTTGCTAACAATTTCAACGGGAAATTGTCAGTGCGGGCGCGGCGGATACGAAACAAATGAAATTTTCACGGGCTGTAATAAAAACGTGGATAGATATTTCATCCGGCATCCGGTAATTTGTATTTGATTTTGCCGGGGCAACGTTTGCACGGTTTTCGATAACGAAATCGATGCGTGGCTCGCGTTTAATCGTTACGAATTCAACGAGGGAAACTGATCAATGATGACTGAAAGAGAAATATAATCTGTTTGGTCCTGTTTGTCGAAAACGGTAACCTGTTTGCACAGTTGCCGAATAATGTCCTGTTAGTTCTGCTCGGCAAACCGTGAGCTCTGCGATTAGTTTCCGCGGCGCTTCAAATTATTCAAGGTATGCGTGTCGCGGTTGTTTGGACCGGGATCAACCGTTAGGAAATAAAACCGCATCTGGTCACGTGGCCCACGGAAACAGCAACATTATTCCGTCTAGATAATTAACGGTTCGTTAAAACATTTCTCAGAATTTCTTTCGCGAACGTTTTACTTTTATTTAAAATCGAACACGCGTGTTGCGGCGTGTATTGCAATCGCAAGAAATCAATACGCTTCAAAATCCTATGCAACGATATCGATGTGCCACTCACCGGTTAAAAATTCAATATCACTTCAATTAGTAAGTTCTACACTGACTTGTTTTATTTATCTTGATTTGGTAACGTGTTTCATCGTACTTGTCTAGATTTATTAACGTGTTATAAAGATTTATTAGTCTTTCCGTTCTTCGTAAGGATAACGAAATTTGGAAGAGAGTCGTGCTATTTAAAACATTTAAGAAACATTAAGTAAGCTATGTTGTTTTTGTACAACAGAATACATTAAATTTATCACATGATTTTCAAGTAGATCAAATACTGGAACATAAAGACGAATACAAATAATTTGAAGAATGTTCAATATTCGTTCAAACCGTTTAATAAGAATGAAAAATTTGGCTGTGAAAGAAAGCGTTTTTACAATTTTCGTAGCCTAAACATCAACAGCGAAACATTCAAACGGAAAACGCGATAGCTTAATAAATATCTTGGGAGCAAATAGACGATGGCAATTAGCCGCGTTAAATTTCAGGAATTATGTTCGACCGGGTAATTACGAACGTGGAACGATCACACGTTAATCGTCGATGTTCGCAACGAAATACATTCGGCCGATACTGAAACGCCGGATCTCCAGAGAATTTCGGAACCGATAGTGTTGCACTGTCATTGCATTTCGGCCTGTGTTGCACTGAAAGATTCGCACGAGCGAAATGTAATCTGAATTCCGGCCACGTCTGCGAAAGTAGACGGGGATAGGCGAGAGGAGGCGCAGGCACACGCGGGCAGGGACCACCGGTGAAACTTTGAAATATTTCAACGGGAAAAGCGCAAGTGCTAAACAAGATCCGCAGAGATTCCGGCGGTGCATCAAAAAGTCGGATTCACTTTAAAAAATGCATTTTCTCTGTACACCAGCCCGTGACTTCTCTACGGCCGCACGTCTCGTCCCGTGTCTCCGAATTCGCCGATGCAACGTGCGCAACACTACTGCTCCGTGTGTCACGCGAAATGCTCTTCGTTTGATTCAATTGTATTGTGCGCGAAGATCAACAAATTGCTTGTGTGAGTCTATTCGTGATAGGAAGTGCCATGGGACGTTTTCTCGCGAGAGACAAGCATTAAATTCCAAAAAGTTTCGCTTTTGGCACATACCTAATGATTAGAGATCGTGGTTTCGAACGTGTGTTCACATTATATTAAGTACCCGAGTACACGTGAAATAGGGATCTCTAAAAAATCTTGAGATTGACTTTTTTCCGACTTTTTGGGCTAAACACCCCACTGTGCGGTGGTCAGATGTCAACAGGAAATCGGAAAAAGGGCAATCGCCCGAGGGAAACGGTTCGCAAACTGCCGAAGATAGTCGGCGTAACGAGGCCAGCTCGCGATCGTAATTCGCTGATTACAAATTATTAAGTAAACCATGCCGGAAATCCGGACGCGGCATTACCGGGCTGAACAGCAAACAGATGAGTAGGCGTTGACAATTATTGACGATAAATTTGGCCCCGGATAGTCCGACGTCGCGCCCGTTTGTTATCAGCCCGCGGAGCCGGATAACAGATTTCGCACACCGCCGCGATACACTGGGAGGCCCGCGCAAAACACCGGACGTGACACGGGGTAATTGTCCTTAACTGTTTATAATACCGGCAATTTTCGACGAGCGTCCTTCGTCGACGCGTCACGGAAGATATCCGAGCTCGACGTCCGGCCGAATTGGACGTTTATCGACGCCACGCCAGCGACGATTAAAATATTTTAATTTGGTTTCCCGATGCACGATCCGTGTGAATTGGCGCATTCATGGAGTCGCGAGTGAATTGCGGAGTTTTAGCGTTCATTGCGATTTTGGGCTTTTCGAACTTCGTGGTGGAAAATTATTGAAGATGGAATCTGTCGGAAACTCATTTACTGAATGTAACACTTCATGAAACCGATACGATTAAAAATCGTACACTTCATATAGACTACAAGCTAATAGTACAAAAATTCTTAGACATAAAATTCTAGAAAAATTCCTATTCAAATTCGAGTTCCTCTGAACCCTCGCGTCAGAACAAAATTGAATGAAGCCAGATGCACAACGCGTGCTAATATGTTCCAGAGGAACAGTGAAGACTAGGTAATAACCACTGAATTCTAGAATAGGAACGCTTTGTAGCAATGCTCCACGTCTGAAAGCCGCTTTGAGGCTTCCTTCGACAGGAACAGAAGAACTTTCTCGCTGGGAAAAAAGTCCGGTCCGCGAAAAAATATCGCGATATTGGGAAATTTAGCTCGAGGTGGTCGATCGGCGTCGGACTATTCTGAAACCGACGCCTATACCTCGGTGAATTTGAGGTGTCGAGACGCTGACGACGAGCGTCTACTATCGAGTTTCGCTTGTGGAAGAATGGAAATTCTCTTTATTCGCATCAAACCCAGTCCGGCGGCGGCCGCGTTCTCGCATAATAAAGCCGGCATGGGAAACGTTCCGTGACATTCGAGAGTCTCGCGTTTCCACGCGTTATTTGCGCCCTGAAAACGCGCGGAACACGTCGCGCTCCCTATCGAGTCTCGTATTCCATAAAGCACTTTTCCACTGTCTAGGTTCTCTCTACCACCAGCTTGCCTGTGTACGTGTGATCGCAAATGCGTGCGCGCCCTTTTGTAATTTTCGCCGCACAGTAACGCGCTCGAGGTTATTGCATATTCGATGCGTTTCGCAAACCGAAGCTTCTTAACGCCGCTATACTCTAGGGACTCATTTCCTGTTCCTCGAGCGCAGTAACAGCGTGAGAAAATAGTTTACAAGCACAATTTTACCGAGAGGGCATTAGACGATTTTGAATTAGGGAGTTGTTTGCCAGATTCGTTTGTTATAAAATCTTTGTGAAATTGAGGTTTTATTGGAATTAAATGACTAAAGACACAATGTGCATCACCTGTATGCGGGGGATTGATTTTTGGCCTTTTTTTCAGACATGAGATTAACGCAAAGTTTGGCGGCGTCGAAAGGTACGTCGAAGAATCGGCCGAGGTTCTCCCTGAAGACTTTCGCACGTCATGTCTATCGGGAAAATATGAGACAAATTTCATTGAAAGTTAGGGGATGCGTGGGTGGAGAGGGGGATCCGGCAGAAGTCGCCGGAATCCCAAGAAAGTATTCCCGGCCCCGCATCCGGGGCCGTGTTTCAATTCGAACCATCCGACGCAGCTCGTTGCAGCGGAACTTTTTCCCGCGGAGGTGTCCCACCCTCTTTCCCCGCGCCCGGAAGTTTTGAAATTCAAATACGGCAAAGTTTTGCCGAAGAATAACGTTGTCCCGGTTGTATCGTAGACGGAAACCTTCCCCCGGCCAGGGGAGATTCCTGGTATGCTTCCGCGACGCGTTCTCCATGCTCTTTCAACGCGACACGTCAGAATTTTCGAGCAATAAACAAGTCGCGTACCCTACAACGTGTCTCCATCGTTCGCGTTACGATCTTCGATCACACAGTTCGAATTTGAATGGAAGATTATCGGGAAAGCAGTACAAGTCCGTAAAATCTTGTCCGTCGAGCATAGTTTGATTGTTCGTTGTTTGTACTTTCTGTTCGTTCGTTTCTGTCTCTAGATTTATACCCAGGATCCGTGTAGACAGATTTCTTTTATTTCCTATAACCGATTCAGCTGCGCCATGAAGAAGCTCGTATCCAAGAGGAAACATCTTGGCAACGTTTCTTTTTCTTTGGACGAGTGTTATTTGAATTTGTAGTGTGTCAAGATTACAAAAAGAAAGTTTTGAGAGGCTTCTGGAACCTGTAACTTGTGTACCTAAACGATTGTTAATATGGGTTTTGTCGATGTAAATCTATTTCAATAGGGACACTTTTTAAGATTCAGCTGATCGCGGGAAAAGTACTAATTCGTGCTAGTATACAGTTGTCTGCTTCTTCTTTTAAGAAGCACAGGAACTTCGGCTGGCTAATTTTCAGAAATGGAGCCAGAAGAGAAAGAAAACACGCTGAAGAAAGTTTAAGAGACTCTGTCTGCAGACTCTTCTGTCCCATGAGAATGGAGATGAACATTTGTACGTGCTCGCAACTTTTAAAAATTTATTATAGGACCTAACGCTCTAGATGACGTAGAGCTGCAAAACTTTTTCCAATATATTCGTACACGACTCAATATGATCAATAAATACTTGATGATATTGGATATTATAACAGACAATAATAACTTGTCTCATATTGGTATTTAATGCACGTTACTTTCTAAATGTTTGGCAATGCCGAAAATGTCGATATTAATTAATAAAACTTATAAGTAAAACAAGCATTTAAAAATGAACATTTTATGAATATGATTTTCGATTGAAAACATTACTAATTTTCTTTTGCGAACCCTGCTGAACTTATGTAATATTTCCATAAAAAAATTTTTTCTGTATCAAAAGAATTCGTGTACCTCATAATCACAGTTGGTCATTTATTACATAAATAATTCTTATTGGACTAATGAAAGTTGTCCACCCTTAAACTTCCAGATAGTGCTAAAATCTTAATGAACTGTTAGATCGGTCGCCCGAACCACTGTGCAGCGGGGAAAACTGCAGGCATTCTTCCAGGACCTCTATTTCGAAACGTCGCGGAAATTTTCGAGTAATAACGGGCGACGTATCGAGTCGAGAGGCTTCACGTCGCAGGTTTTCGTTCCGTCTCGAGGTCTCTCATTGTGGTTTCCCGTCGAACAGAGAACCGTTTTCCGTCCCCTTTCCGCTGTCTCCTTTTTTTCCTCGCGTTCGCCCCTTGACGCAAATTGCCGCGTTTCAAACGCGCCGGTTAATTAGATATTTTCTTTTCCTCGAGCGCGCGCGTTCACTCCGGGCCAATAGGAAAGTTTTCCCGTCCATGTTATTTCCCCCTTTTCGGGAACGGGTTCTCCCTGTGGCCTGTGCACGCGCCGCGCGCGACCGCTAACGATTTTAGCCCCTCCATTTCGCGACAATGGGAATTTTCAAAGCGGCCTCAAGCACCGCGTTTGTACTTGACAATTCCCCGGGTTTATTACGGTCGCCGGTGATGTTCGACGTGTCCGGCTCTGTCTCCCGTTTTCGGGACTTCCGACGGCAAACCGCGCGGAAATGCGTTCGTTTTACGCGTCAGTTCGGCCTAGCTGCAGTCCGTTGCGCATTTTACACACCTGTCGAATTTAGAGGAATTGCTGTGCTGCAAACAAAGAAGTGCACACCGATCGGTCGTATCACCTCCTCCTTTTCGAAGCAGTTCAGAAATAGGCGTGCTCTTCATTGTTTTAACCCTATTTTACAAATATACGGGGTGGTTATAAGGCTTGCTGAATTTGTCTCAGTATCCCCTGAAAGATGGATGTAAAAGAGTCTAGATTTACCTAAGTGCAATCATCTTAAAGCTCCCTTTGAACCATGTTATTTCAGCTAAAAAAATTTCCGATCGAAGCAGCAAAATAATCTAAGTTGACCACGCTTCGTGGTCCACCCCCATATCATTTTTTCATATCAATAACGGAAATATTCAAGGTAGGCAAAATTATTACCATACTCTGTACAATAGACCATGCTGAAGACCATCCACAACTGTACTCGTACATTATTGACTTACATCACTTGTTTGCGTTAGACTACATGGTATAAACAGCCTCAAGAAATCGAAGAAAGTTTAAAGTAGACTCTCACGGAATTATAAATTTGTATGAACATTCACACGAGACCGGTCGTCTTATTTGCTATAAAATTTCCGAAAAATTTCGTTGACCGTGTCTCCGTTGGCGATAAAAATAGCCATGGGCTATCTGACAGTAACAGACCCGTTGTTTTTCTGTTTATAACCAACGGAAGCGTATCGGGGCGTAGGTGAAGAGCGGGTTGGCGCCGCGCCGGTACCCGCCGCGGACGGGTAGAATTTTCGTCGGGTCCGTTAAGTCGGTAAGCGGCTTACGATTTCCGTTCTACGGTTCGCCGGCAGAGAAGCTCTCAAACGCGGAACGAGGCAGGGAGGTGGGAAAACTAGGAAGTTACCGGGCCATAGACCAGCAAACGTTGGACCAGGAGAGGATTTCTGTTGGTTTCTGAGAGGAATTAGGAAAAAGATCGACGTAGTCCCGCGATTTTGGCTACCCCGACGCGTAATTCCACTCTCCGTCGGTTTTCAAACCGGAATTTCATTGTTTATGGCTGCCTAATTCCGCCGATATCGCGTGCTGGATAATATTATAAGATGTTTCACGCGTTACGAAATTTTCTGTATGATTATTCTGGAGAAGTATAAGACAGGACTTTTATAAGAAGAATTGGAGATTAAAATATGAACTGATATCGCGTTGGCAATGTGATGTCGCATTTCACCAATAGTATGATTTCATATTCTATTATGCAGAATATAATAATATTGTTTGGCCTTCGTATATACACTCAGAACCAGCGGTCCATTATTTTCATATGCTGTGCACGTTGTCCCCGTCATTACGTTATGGATATAATTGTATGAATAATATAACAGACCGTTTGATCTGCCAATTTAGTCTCGGGTTCGCTAGTCAATAGGATGCGTAAGTAACAAGTGTAGTTGAGACACGCTTGTGACTTTCTTCCTTCCCTTTTCGTTACGATTGACGAGACGTCTGAGTGTCTATAAATTGTATCGAATTACCTACCGTGCGTTTCTCTGATCATTCACAAAATGATTATCGTGTATAATTTCGTTCAAACAAGTCCAAGAAGAATTGGCGTTTTCATCGTATACAGGGTGTTCGCGATAATCTGCACCAGGGTTTTTTCGCAAACGGTAAACATTAGAAAAAAAAACCGAAGAGGAGGAAGTTGTACTATATTTTACTAGCAATATGATAGCGTATCTCAATTTTGTTTTTTAAAATATTTTTCTAGATACAGAAGTAACCCTCATTCTTTAAAATGGTATAACAATAACTAGTAAATACAGTATTACGAAATATTAAATTTATGTCTCTCATTTCTGCCTATGTACGACCCTGAAGATTATAGTATACTACCTGCCTGCTTTCATTTGACGTAAAAAAATATGTAGAGAATATTTACGAGAATAACGCTAGTACAAATTATTGCGAACGCTCTGTATAATGTAGAAGGTACAAATAAAGACGATACAAATAAAATATGTACAAAATGGAGATATTCGACAAATCATCGACACAATCGTTCACGAAAGTGTTTCACACGCGTCGACGCATCATGTAACTCATTTACATGAGCGCAGGCATTCCGATTCTTGTGTCCGATGTAATTAATTCCATTCCGCGGCTGCATTCTATTAAACGCAACACGCCCGGAATTATTATTCTAATTAATATACGACCCTCGATGCGCACGTTATATTACCGTACGACTCTGTTGCTCTATTAAGCGGAAGCGCCTTCAGCACCTTGACCGGGTCGAATTTAAATTTTAAATGGCGCCGCGGGTCCCTGCAAGATGGAGGCCTTTCCGTCGATACCGGCGGAAAACCGTGCTGGTCCGTAAATTTTTCGGTGATGGCCAATTCCAAAGCAAATCGACCATTTTCCGACCGATGAAAGGATCCCCTTTTTTATTAGATTGAAATATTGCGGCCCGAGTGACGTATGAAATCGTCCTTAGGCTGCATCGAATTTTTCTGGGAAATATGGCCACGATTATCCTGACAAATTATTAACCAGATTTCTTTTAGTAAAAAACGTTGTAATTTGAATGGCTCTTTAAAATTCAATTAGTTTCGTGCAATATTCTCGCTGATTCAATTAAAAAATATGGGTACGAATATGCTGTTAAAAGATTAAGAAAATACATTTTTTAAATTAATATTGCAACTGGAATGAGCTGCTCTACAATTTTACGAATTGGCTTACAATTTTATCTTTCACTGTAGCGAGCGATTTTTTTCTATTTTATTTTTAACATGAGTGGCCGATTTTTCTGACGGGATAACAAATTGCTATTCCCATTTTTCTTTTTCAGCGTGGGAGCTGCAGTTCGGAGGTCCACCTGGAAGTCAGATTTGAATGGTCCAAGTATCCTGACGTGAGTATCATCAATCTTATCGTATCCTCACACTGCATACGACATTTCCATAAACACACTCTCCAAAGATCCAAACAGACATCTACAAAAATTACTAATTAGTTAAAAATAGAAAGCAAGCTTCGTTAATTATCGCTCTTGCTTTCGCTGTATCTATTTCCCCGAAATGAGATTTCCCTCGTTAAAAACAAATAATAATTATTAATTAAATTGTTCCAACCAGTATAGAGAGTTCTATTTATATCAAGGTTCAGTTTTAATCATTTTATTTCAACGTGTCGTACTAGAGCAACTAAAATTGATGCAGCGTATTTATCGCCGGGAAATTGGAGAGTTGTAAATTATTGCGGTCTCGATTTTCGAGATATGGTACGATCGTGTCATCGGTTAACGGATCTATGCAATGGCCGGCCGGAAATTAGTTGCGTGTTTAAGGTTAATTCGTTACCGATACCGGACGACGCTCATGACGTCGGTGAACGCTTTTAAGTTATTACCAGTCAACGATTCATCAATTATACCCCGTTAGCCATTAAATTACTATGATTTCATAGGTAGACTGTGAGTTGGATATTTTATCCGCTCGGATGACGATGACTTTCTCACTAGCGATCTTATTATATTAAAAGCCTCGCGCGTCATTAATATACTTCATCCTTAATTATTATGGTGTGAAATTGATATGATCTTCTCGATCAATTGTTTTACTTCCGTACAAGTTGAAGACAAGAAGTTCCACAATTCTGTTAACACGTTTCCTGTGCGTAGTAGGTACTGAATATGTTCTTTTTCACACAGGACATTGCTGATAACAAACTAGTTCTAGTGATGGTGGTTGAGAGAGAAATCGTAAGTCAAGGGGTTGATAACGCAAGAATCGGTTAAACTTTCACTTCCATGACAATTTTTATTTTTACATCGTGTACAAAACAATGCTTTTAAGTTGAATGATAATCTCCCAATATATAAATCTTTTAAGATAATCGTTTAAGTCGCTAACCCCTCATTTATGGGGGTAGACTCGTTTCCGAGATTGCAAGGGTGCGGGGTGCGCCTTCTTATTTCTTGATAATGCAAAAATGGGGGTCTTCAGTAGTCAAAAGCACTAGATAAAAGATCAATATTCGGCAGCATGTAGATAATTGTCGCACCTTTATGAAAGCAACTATATTAGCGACTTAAAATTTTGGGGGACTATCTTTCGTCTTAAAAACATTGTTTTGCACACGATATCAATAAAAATTATTGCGGGGGTGCCGGTAGATCATACTTGTCCTGCTAGACTCTTAAAATCGATCGATCCCCAGGAAATGATGTTGTCCGGTCGGTTTTCCAAATTGCAGGCTGATATTCGGACGTTTCTGAGTATTCTTATTCCGTGCATGGTGGCGTGCGGCATGAATGCGTAAAATCCTTCAGCGGGGTCATAAATTCTCGTCGACGGAATCACTTATCCCCGGGGCCGAAACGGTAAATTACACGGTTCCACTCGCCATGACTGACAATCGTGGCTGACTTTAGAAACGTCCGGCACAACGATGCGCGCGGTTGCACCGTTGCAACGTGGTGCATGTGGCTCGTGCATACACGGCCGATCTGCGTCCGTGTGAAAGGGGGATCCCACGGTCGTGTATCGTACGGTGTATGGATGTCCAATGGTCAAATACACGCTAGGTCGAGCACGAACGCATCAGAAACTGTCGTGTCATTACTCTGTTGCGACTCGACGTTGAACGGAGAGCTCGGGCCGAGGATCGTGGACGGCATCCATTCGCCGTTATCGAAGGGCGTGGTGGTGTATCACCATCGATTTTAATGCCATCCGGTCAATGGCAGACCGATACACGTGTTTTCGATAACGAACTTCCGGCGTGCCTGCCGCCCGTTATTAGAGAACCCCCCGCGCCGCCACCGCCGACGCTAATAAAATTTCCTTGATTCATCCTGCTCGATATTTATTCACGGCCGCATCGTTGTAATGGCGCATCGATCCGACTATCAACCATCTGCTCTACAAGTTACAATGACGAGTCGAAATTGCACCCAGGGTTCGCTAAATTGATAATATTTCTCAGTACGAACTTGTATGTGTTTTTGAAACGTGTCTATTGTTCTACGAATTTTCCTGGAAGGGAATAGCGCCCACAGGAACCTCTTCAAACAGTGTTCTCATGAAATAGAGACGTTCGAATCTGCGTATAATATACAGATTTTAAAATAAGAAATTTTTAGCCCCATTCTTTTTATAATATGTACCCGAAGAAATACATTCGTCGAATAATTGCTATTTATTCATAATTAACGTATATATTTGCAATTTCCGGAATCAGTTCTTGTTAATATCAGCAGTGCCAATATTCATGTTCCAGAAATGTTTATTCTATCCTCTCCACAAAAGGAACGATATTTACATATCAATATTCCAACATCAATGTCCGCTGTAATCACTTTTCGGAAAACATCTCACAAAAAGTTTTCCTACTCGTGACGCTGACAAGTTACGAGCTCGGAATAATTAGAACGACGCTCACGGCCATTACTATCACGGTATATCCCGTATCCTTTCAGAAAGCAGTGACCATAACATATTATGAGCTTGTATTTCAGCGTTCGAGAGGGTGCAGGTGTGTTTTACGTGACATTTTGCGCTCCTTTCACGCAGCATGGAGCGTTGTCCGCGCTGACACGGTGTTCCCGAAATCACGAGAGAGCACTGTGAACCTGCAACATATTAATTTCCAATTTGTCTTCGAATTTTTGCATAATTATTCCGGTGACATCGGGTGCACCGGGTCACACGGGACCGATAACGACGGGTCGTCGTATTCAGCAGGTAGCGAGGTCGGAAGCCCGGGTAAAGGGTAACGGCACAAGGGTTCACCTCGCTCGACATTGTTAGGACAACCTTTGATCTACGCGAGCCATCCACCTGTCGCTGCGTGCGTAATTAGCGGGGAAACAGTCGCCTCGCGATACCATCAAGAAAAATTCGCCGCGTGAACCGGATCCCTTTGTCGCGTCGCAGAAACTACCGGTCGATGGCCGTCACGCTGCTCGATCGATCGAGGAACTGTCGCCGATGTGGACGAGCTCGCCGTTGTTAGTCGTTTTCGTCGGACGAAGTTGATAAGTGAAATCCCGTTGCGGTTTATATGCGAAAATTTCGGGATAATATTCCGAATTCGGAGGGTTCGGAACGTGGTTGGTCTCGCTTTAGCCAGAAAAATGTTAGAAATATGTTGGCAAAAGTTTCATAAAGAAATATGATTAAAAATTAAAAATTGTTGTGCCATTGCCCAGAAAAGATCGTATTCGTAAAAATATCTGTTGAACATCGCTGTAAGAATCCAACGAAGCAATAATTCAGCTAAAAAGGACATAATCGCGCACATCCCTCAGCAGATGTACATTAATTTTAAGTATGATACGGCGGAACATCGGATGAAACGGAATTTTTCTGCCGAGATACACCGTGCACGGAAGAAGAATGTATTTCATAATTCGGTCGGCAAGAAGTTTGAGAACAGAAATAACTTAAGTGCGTTAACGAAAAAAGGTCCGCCAAGAACTCCGGAAAGAATATGCGGAATGTGAAATGGAAAAGGTTAAAAGCGCCTTTAAATATTTTTACGGTTCCGATGTACCTATTCCACGATGTCGTAAAGACGAAGTTTCAATTTAAAAATTGACAGTTAGCTCGGGACGCTTTAATCCGCTGCTTTGGCCGCTTTATAGCGTACCGTCGATCGTTCTGCAACTTCAAAACCGGGAGCGTTACGCCTCCACTTTGTATTTACGAGCTTCCTTATTACGTTCGTAAATGGTAGAAACATAGTCTACTAGACAATGATGTAGAACGTCGACTTTGGATGCAAAAATTTTCGGATTTTCAAACTTTCATGCCATACTTCAGCTTTAGGATTTCCGAACATTCAAATTTTCAAGCTTACAGACTCTCGACGCTTAAAATTTTTATTTTCTAGCTTCCAGACACTAACAATTCTAATTCAACAAGTTTCAAATCTCTGTCTTCAAGCTTCCATTTCTCTGGCTCTTTGACTCTACATCTTCTTCACTGCAACCTTCATCTCTTCACGTTTTCCTGTATGTCCCGACTTTCAATTCTCCAAAGCTCATTAAGTTTCCAAGCAGCGATATTTCCTTAGTTGCTCAAAGCTCCATCACCTTCACCTTAAGAACCCCCATCAACCCCTTCACTTGTCGGAAACTGCTGGACAGTTCATCCTGTTCAACAGTGCCCCATCTTCTCGAGTCGACAAAATTCCCCAAGCTTCCCTATAGCCACCCTGCTCTAAGATCTTTCAAAGGGTGCAAACGACACACTCGACTGTGCTTTTACCTATAGTGCGTTCATACAATCACTATAAAGCTAGACTAGCGGTGCGACGCAGAAAAGATACAGAGGTGAGAAAGGGAGAGAAAGAAAAGAGGCGTAGCACAGTGCTCCTTTTCATTGATATAGCTGGCCAAAATTATTAATAATATTGAATAGTCCTCGAAGGTTTTCAAACCACTAATAATATCATTTTTTATTTGTTTAAGTACTTTAAAAACATGTTTTAATACTCTTTCAATATTTTGTGATACATTTTTAAATAAAAAGTGATCTCTTGTTGAATTAAGCAATAGAAATGAATGATAGGGTAGTTGCAACTGTGTTTTAAGCTTAGAAAATAGAATCAGCATTTCGCCAGAGCGGCAAGCGACCGTTGGGCGACGCCGCCTCTGTTACAATCTGCTTTCTAGCTTTAGCTCGGAGCAGCGGAGGAGGACACTTCTTAAATAAATCTTGATTCACGTTGCGAGTCGATTGGTAAATCCTCTGACCTTCCCGGTACCAAACCTCCTACAAGTTTTCAGAAGTGAAGGTTGAAGTTGAAGGCTCTATCGTCTCCATGTTTGCAACCTCCATCATCCCTTTCGCTCGTCGGGAACTGCTGGACAGTTCATCCTGCTCAACAGTATCCAGCCCATGCTCTCGAGTCCCCAAAATTCCCCATAACCACCCTACTCTAACAATAAGTAGGATCTGTCAAAGGGAGCGAACGCTACACTCGACAATCCTTCAACAAGGGAATCGCTGATTTCCCCTGTAGTACGTCCGCGCAATCACTATAACACTAGACTGGCGGTGCGAATGAGAAAAGATAGAAAGGTGAGAAAAGAAGAGAGCGAAGAGAGGGGTAGCAGGAAGCGCGCAATCGAGGATCCAGTGGATCCTCCCTCGAATTCTTCGATCGGTCGTATTTGCTATGGTGCGGGGGCGTAGGACGACCGTGGAGAGGTATTTGCCCTGATGAAAGGCCCTTTCAGCCTGAGACAAAAGCGCCGCCGGGCTTCCCGGCCGTGCGATCGATCCGCGCCTATGAAGGGACAGATGGAACCTGTGAGCGGACTAATTCGAGAAGCCGTTCTCGAATCGGCGCGTCGCGACGCGCTGAGAACACCGACGCGACGCCGATGCCGTTGCGATCCAGCGCGATGCAACCCGGTGCAACTCGGTGCAACGAGGTCCCTGCCGAGGCTGGCAAAGGATCACATTCGAGCCGAGTCGACCGGAAGATGAGCGGAGGATCCAGGGGGTCCGATTCTGTTGCTTCCATCGCTCGTTCGGCTTCTACGTCCCATTCGCGATGTTCTATTAGGCGCGTCGTGAATCGCCTCTTTTTAACTTCGATGCAGCCTCCTCTGTGAATATACTGCTCCATCGCGGATGGATTATCGCGCGAACAATAGCCCGATTTTTATGGAGTGGGCGATGGACCAACGTCTCTAAAGATTCCGAGTTCTTTATGCCGGTTGTTATACAGTGAATGCTCTAATTGTTAGGGCACTTGCAATAAGTGTATGTTTGTGTGATATCACAGCGCATCAATAACTATCGAGCGCAGCGTGATTGAAACAGCAGTTCAAAAGGAGACGAGAAGATTGTAAGAAGCAACTTTTACTTGCATTGTGATCAAATATTATATCGATGAAGCGAGCTACAAACACGATGCAATCCGATATCGCAAATTTTTCTATAGACGAATTTAAAGTTTTTATTAAAGGCTCTTGTGTTGAATATTATTGAAGTCTTTGAAGCGTTTTTTAGAAATCGTCGAACGCCCGCTGTATGAAGTATTCGATAAAACGCTGGTGGAAAAGTGTAAACCATATTGTTCATTACAAAGTAATATATTATTGTTGTTTAAATGTTAATTTGAATATTTCTTTAGACGTTTCTCTTCGTTAAAATAAATCGGATTTGAATAAAAAACATTCTTCTTTGACTTTCTCTGCATGTTCTTAATTTTGTACGATTTCTGGATAGGAGTGTGCCTTCGTTTCCGACGCAGACACGTCTAGTTCGACGCCTATTTATAATTCAGCGCAGGGTGCGCTATAGATTTTTGTAGTTAAAATCATTCGACATGTGCTCCACAGTGGGCTCTTTCATAGTCGTTGTTAAAATGCGAGAGTGTTGGGTCGTCGTTCTAATAGAAACCGTGTTCGATTAAATATTGCTCGGTCGGAACAGCGCGAAATAATGTGCCGGCCGTCGCGCAGTGTCCACCGCGACAATTTATTAGTGTTTCCCTCGTTATGCATTCAGAACGTTCACGGGGTTGGAGACGCGACGGTGCTTAGAGGAATCTTTTTTTTTCCGCGGCGCGCCATTAAAATTCCCAGCGCGATGAAAATATTTCTTAAGCGCGGTTCGACCCACTACCTCTTCTATTAAACTGAATTCTTTAAACGCGTCCTCTGGGGCCGCTCGAAACACGACGAAATTTCCCATTTGCGTTTCTTTATTTCCTGCTAGCACGCGATCTTGGTTAACCGCTGGCGAGACAAAGTTACCAGGAGATCCGAATTTCGCTCTGGAGAGCTGTTTTTAAGTGGAAATCTGCCATAATGTTATTTGTTAATAGGTCACCTTATTGTAGTTTATTTTATTGCATTCAGCATTGTTCCGCTGTGGTGACGTAGCTTAATGTTCTATTAGAACGACAATCAACGTGATTTCATGTAAATATTTCTTCTAAGCTTGTTAGTACGATTCACAGCAGTCCAGTCTCAAGTAAAAATGCATTTAACTTTTCCCTCGTACTTGCTCTTCGATGGAGACGCAGCTTAATGGTTCGTGTTTGCATTGTTGGAATAAACTCGCACAAGTCCACTCGAAAATAGCACTGGCTCACGAGCCACTTCCGGCAACAGTTTCCAATAAATATTCTCACCGAAACGTTCGAAACATTGAAAACGAATATGCAACAGCACTCCCATCGCTTTTTTGAAAATGGAACACAGTTAGCGATAAGAGAAATGAATTTTTCTCCGGAAATCATTTAACACGATTTTTTTAATGAATTTCTGACGTCAACTGTATGTTACATATTTGCCACGTTTTACACGTTTTGCAAAACGATCTAACAAGAACATATATGTATATGTATACGGATATGTAACTTAATAACGAACGAGAAACAGCCAGTCAATTTTATTTATTAATATAGGTCGACCGGTGCCACGGATGCTTGCGGTACACTCAAAATTACCATCGAGTTGTTATTGAAAACGTGAGATAAGCAGAATTTATTTGATTGCAACGTTGCCTCCATTTAATTAACTGTAAAACGCACGGCCTCATTAAACGTCGACAATAGCTCGATCGAGATTCTGCAGCCGGGCTCTACTTCGCAAAACTGCGCTTTCATGGTTCGAGCATTGTTTTAGAAGCCAATTCAGACTCGGGACATCTATTAAAGATGGTCGGTCGGACCCTAACTTAATTAATTTTAAAGCACAGAAGTATTTTTAACGTTGGTAATAGCGATTGGGATTTTTTAACGTCTTGAGAACGTTGAAAACTGTAGTTTAACATTAAACAACTGTCACTACGTAAAAAATACATTTGCTTCCGAAATCATCCTTTATCTACGAACCACATGAATCCGTGCTTTTAAATACAATTTACTGACAAAAATACAGATCTGACGTATTCCATTATTCCAGCCGTTGATAATGTAGGATTTGGGGTGGGTGAATTAGAGTTATTACTGCAATCGAACCCATCGTTTCCACCGGTATTACGCTTTGCGAAAACGGACTTGTTAGCGGGATGGTGGCGGACAGAAATTAGACAAGCCAATTAATGCGAAATAATCTTATGTAGGGAATTATGATATTTTTGGAGATATGAACTATTTAACTTAAATTTTTAGCGTTCTCTTCACATTTAGCGTGCAGTTATTGTTATTTCTATCTCAAAACGTCGCATTCGATGTGCCAAGTTTTCCAGTTAATTTTAGGGTGCGGCGTGCTCAAAATTTCATAGTTGAAAATTAAGTATACTAAAATGAGGTGCTCGTTTCAACGTCGGGTTCATGAATTTTTTCAGGAAAAATTCAGAAAAGTTTTGATTGGAGTGGTGAGCTGACGTGACTCTTTAAAGTCGATCGGGATCAGGAGACAGCTGTTCGAGGTGTTCTTTTGAACGGTAAGCGGTTTTTGATCGCGCGCAGATCCGTGAAATTCGCGTTCTCGGGCAATTCCGCGCGACAATTACGGTGAAATCCGCGATTGCGACCCGGTAATGCCGTGACACAGTTCGGAACGGCAACGAGAAGACAATGGGGCGGTACTCTCATTTACGAAAAGCACCCTGAGAGGGAGCGGACGAGGCCGACGAGAGCCGGGCCACGTTCAGGCAAACCTTGAGCGGCCTTTTTTTCGGCATAGTTTCTTCAAAGTGGCCTTCGTCGCTTTTCAAGCGGATGCTCGTGTTTGAAAGACTCTTGGCGCGGTTTGTCGAGCGCCTTGCTTGATATTCCGAATACCGATGCCCGCAGCCTCCTCGTTTTCTTTGATTTTCTACTCTCCGACCGCCATTACTCAAATAACTGGAAGTTGACAACATTTTTTTAAAGTATTTCGCAACCTCACTGTCCCCTATTCTTTCATTTTCCCGCACCATTATCCAAATGAATGGAAGCATTAATTGATCTCGAAATATTCTTTGTTAGACGTCTTCTAACACTAAATCAGAATTTCTGTTCGCCAAATCAAATAAAAATCAGGTTGATATTGTTCAAGCAGTAATTCGAATTATCAACATTTGTAAACGCATCGTGTAGTTAACAAATCATATTACATGTAACACAAACAATGTTCAATCAACGACTGACAAATTTTTCAAACAAAATGCTCCCTCATGCACACTAATTTCTTTATTCGTGCACACTCATTTCTTTATTTCGTTCAACCAAATTCATACATTTTGCCTCTCACTCACTATGTTTCTCTGTTATTCTCACCACACATATCTACACAGATTTAGTGTATTTTGTACGCGTTGCATGAATGAGCTATTATTTTAAATTTTAGGCAATGAATTTCATTAAAACGAAAAAGTCAGTGAACACTTTGAACAGAATTAGACACATACATATTAAATGAACGGTCGAGAAGAATGAGCATGGTGATTTACGGCGACGAAAACTCGAGAATAAAACGCGACAACCAGTTTTAAGTTTCGGCCATAAATCCCAAGGATCCGGAGGACTTGAATTTTCGTCCACGTAATTAGGTTCGTCGAAAATAAGGCACCACTACGTATAATATGTATTCATAGATAGGTGTGCGACGGTGTGCCGTTCGTAATCGCGCAAACGTACAATGGTAGTTTCTCGACTTAACAAACCGAAACATTTTATTTCGGGCGCTCTGGACGGAACCGTGAAATTTTAACTCGTCATATCCGGTGCTTCGTAATACATAGCGAGACGTGCGCGGCCGCGAATTGTGCCGTCGTAAAAATGTTCGGTTCGCTGGCCGTCGACTTTCATAACGTCAACTCTGAATTGCTAATTAGTCGCATTCCGCAGTAATACACCGTATTATTTCTTAATTCCCTCGCACTTGGAATAAATGTTGTATGCGTTCTCACTTTTCGGCGAGTGTCAAAAAAATTCTTCGTCACGAAATCTGAATAGGCGGCTTATTAATTTCAGGAGATTAGAATAATTTTTGGATGGGCTCTCAGTTAATAAAATATATGAAACTCTTTTGGTTATTGTTAATTGTTATTGGAAATTTGTTGAATCCGTCCATTTTGTCTTGAAAAAATAACGTATACACTTGAAACGATCATAAGTATGTGTTCAAAATCCTAATGCAAAAAGTTCAATAGCTGTTCTGAAAAAATTCCTAAAAATTGGAGAAACATTGGAAACCAGAACAGCCCCTTAATCGTCGGATTCGTTTGGCCACGAATCTGGACGCAGCGACCCTTGTCGCGTTTCAACCCTCCTAACCACGAGTCCCATAAATAGACCAGGGGTTTATCGTTTGCCGGGGCACGAAATCCCCTAAGGGCAATCATAAGGTGTTTATATTGCGTGACGCAACGCAACGCAACGCAACGCGGACCAACCACCCCCCGGCTACGGGGAGCTAATCGTCGTCGGCGCCATTGGGAGCTAGCTGATCGAGCTTGCACAGGACACCGGGTATTTAGATGGTTATCCACGATTAACCCCCGCGTACACCCCTTCCGAACGGCTATTTATCCTCTGTAAATAGCAATTCTATGGATTAGGGTCCTTCGCGGGCCGCGGTATCAGAATATCTGAAAGCCGCCGACAATGGATACCTGTAATCGCGTGTTGTCGATTAACCATCCTGCGGGTACCCCGGCGCTCTCACCCTTTACTCAAGTTTCTGTTTGGACCATTAAACTGTCTTGTCCACGGTCGTTCGGCCCCCAGATCCTGCAGGGACATTGTGATCTGATTTCCAGAGACCACGAACACTGTTTCTATACAAAAAATATACCGACTCCGGAAGACCGGGGATATAAGTTCCGATTTTGAAGAAACATATGCAATGACGTAGAAATAGTATAGATACTCTCATCTTTGTCGAGTAATTTATTGTTAAATTTACTATATTTTAAAATTCTAATCTTAAAATTACGGTATTGTAATAGGTTTTTTTTATAGTTTTTCATTTACTTGTCGGTGGGCGAAGCGGAACTTTTTGCCTCGTTCTGAGGCAAGTTGTTACTGAAGAATGAAATTTGCTAATAATTATACAACTTTTATTGTATTTGTTAATGAAATACAACACCATTATGTAAACATCAAAACAAGCGAAAAATGTATAAAAATACACTCATGTAATTCCGTTACTTCGTTCAACCAAATTCACTTCATACATTTTACATCTCAGTCATTATGTTTCTTTTTTATTCTCTATGCTATTAACATTGATATCTTACAAAGATATCTCTACAAAGTATTAAGTATACAATGCTCCTACCATGTAAAATATTTTGCTACCGTTCCCACGCCTGAAATTGACAATTCCATCTAGTGAAAAAGTTTTAATTGATTTCCATCAGTTCTGAATACATTATAAAGCTAATTGTACGAGTTACCGACATCCAATTGATTTTATACTCGCGTCGCAAAAATAATTTTGCGGCTACCAGTAGAATTGACGTACCGTGCAACTTAAGCGAGACAAAAGGGACTATTATTTTATTTTCAGCTGGGGCTCAATAGTTGAAATATGAATTCTCCTCGGTGGGAGTGTTCGTGTTCGTGTTCGCAAGGCGCACGGTTCCGTTCGTCGACAAATATAATAAACTGGCACATCGCGAGGTTCGTTTCGCGCTCTCGATTGTCGATCTTTTATTTAACCTGTTCGCGCGACGTTTCCCTTCGGCTGCCGCTGCAGGGAATTCACAGAGGAGATTTATATCTCGCAAGTAACTGCAACGCCGGTAACATCCCTTTTCCGGAAGATTGTATCTTTCAAAGGAACAATTTAAAACACTAGCTCGCCATTTGCATGGTAAGCACTTTTTTTGCCGGAAGTTTCAATGTACCCGGGCTAGAGAATGTAATTTCCCTGGGCCCATGAGTCCTGATCATAAATACGAAACTACGCTTCATAAATATAAATTATCCCAAAGGAAATGTGAGGCGGCCGGGAATCTTTAATCTCGCCGTCGAAAATTCGATTCCGATCGATTATCTCGACACGGAATTGCGCGGCGAGCGTGAACTCGCTTCTTCCATTGCCTCGGGCTATTTTTTGCCAACTTGATTCACTGCGGAGAGCGTCAAATTGTCAATCTAACACGAACCAGCACCGTTCTGTTTTATTTCCAACCGTAAAAGACACGAATAAATCATGTAAGTGACAGCGACGGTTCGAAAATTTGATTTTGCTGCGCTTATTTTTACTCTACTTTTCGAGTAATTAAAACAAGTTGGATTGATGCTTTAGAAATTACTGAACTTTCATTCAGGGGACCAAAAATTTTCAACTTTTCTGAATGCAATATTATACAATTCGACGAGAACATGATAACACTTTACATTTTAGTGCGCGGAATCCAAGTTTCAATGTGCGGAGTTCACTCATTTAAAAGTTATACACGAGTAAAGTTGTTGAATTTCAAACACGTTTGACAGGTTAGAACGCTGCCATATTGGTTTCCAGACATAGGATCGGGTATGATGTAGTGAGCGCGCGGGGGGGGGGGGGATCCGCTAGGTCCGGGTTAAGTCTTGGATTCCTTGCACTAGAATTTAAAGTTTTATCATCTTTTCGTTCAATTCTATAATATTACATTCAGAAAACTTGGAAACTTTTGGTCCCCTGAGTGAAAATTTAACCGCCATTCAGCTTAATAAGGAAGACAATGTCGACGTTACCAGCACCGTGACATTTTGTGTAATTGGAGGAAAGAAAAAGGGATGGCTTTAGTCATGTATGAGACAATTATTTTTAATGCTACGTAAGCACTTGTTTCTCCGTGGAACGCGTGTCTCCCAACTCGAAATTCTACCCAAGTATCTCGGGAACCCGTCTACTTTTATTCTCAGACTCTGCTTTCTTCTCTGTTTCAAATTCTTCTGGGTACCTTGTATCGAGAGTCGATTACATTTTGCGATTAAAATTTTAAAGATTGATAGTAATAGAACAGAATAGATCCCTATAGAAATTTATCCTTTAATAATAGTTTACAAATATGCCTGAATATTGATCTTTGACACTAGCTAATTTGTTGTAGATTACTATTAAACTAATTAGCAATGTTGATCATACACGCAGCTCCAACAGAAATTTTAGCAGTGAAATTGCGGATCCGTAATAATTTGGCAGGGATCGCGTACATTATGCGTGATATATGTATAATGCTATGTATATATAACTTAAAACAACAATTCAAGAGTAATAATACAGGACGCTTAACAGAATTGAATACTATTTTATTATAAAATTTATTAATGCAGAAAAAATAGATTTCTGACAAACCCTATTTGTTTAGAAAACATTATTATAACTGTAATATTTATTATCTTTAAGTTGAAGCCGTTTTAAATTAAGAACATTGTAAAGTTTACAACATTTCACAATTGCATTTACATACAATGTAAACTCCTTTTTCTTTCTCAATTCTTCTTCCTTTTCATTTCTTAAAATTTCCATTCTTTCTTTGTTTTTCTTGACTTTTCAGTTCTATAAGTAGATCTTTTCGTGCATTTCACTTTACGTTGCTTTTTATTTTTGTTACTCTTTGGGAAAAAATACCGCAGTAATAGGTACATTTAACCTATCCGCAACAAAATCAAGTCAAGCCGCCACTCTACTGCTAAAAATCTACGATTAATAACTCACTGTTTTTTTGAAAACAATTCTTCTATCCGAAGAAGATATAACGATCAAAGAATATGCGTCGATTTCGCCTTGAAAGATCCCCAGCGGCCCCAGCACTAAAATTTGACGATGAGCGAGATATTCTTCGACGCGCGGTGGATTTTTCACGATTCCAGGCTCGAAGTCCAACGGACAGTCGGGCGATTTAAATTCCGCACGAGTGCCGGACCGGTTCGCAAGAAGTAGATGATCAGATCGGTCAGATATGCCCGATCCAGAGACCGTGGAAACCTCGCCGGGTGATTTTCCGAGCGGGCCGGACAGGTCAATCGGAATTTTAAATCGACACGCAGCCTCGGATGTTTGCCCGAAAAGCTTTCAGCCCGTAAATTATTCATCATACGCTGCCTGCCACCGGCTCGGTGACGCATCGAAAAGAAGAGCCTGTTATCCCCCGTGTTGCTTCTAATGATCGACATCCTGCTCGATCAAAGATCATTCCGATACCGAGCGAGAAAAAGATACAAAAGGGACACCGCGCCACGCCGCTTTCTGCACCGTTGTTCCGCAAGCTTGTCGAGCACCGTTCGCCCCTCGAACTTATAATAGCCACCCCATAAGCGATTTTATCGGACTCTGCTGCAGAGTATAGAGCCTTTGTGGACCATTGTGATGCTGTTGTGTTCGGCAAATGTGTTATTTAATCTGCGATTTTACCGATGCAGCTTTCATCTGTGGAGTCTCTTTTCAGGGTAAATTGTTTGTGTTGCGATTTTCGATTACCTTACAGTTAATATATCTCCAAGTAATAACTACAATAGATGAACATAGACAGACATTGATTGAACAGATTTCCAAGTAATGACTACGATATAGATGAAAGTAGACATTGGTTGAACAGATACATTTTTTTGGAGACGTAAGAGAATAGACATGAAAAGGCGAATGATAGCACAGATACATTATTTGGATCGTTCTGGAAAACGTTCTGGAAAATTTGCGATCCAGTAATTGGCTTTATTGATTGAAGAAGTTGGCAAAGAGGTTTAGTGAAAGAATTTATTTATTTCTATTTGGGTCACCGTGGAATCGACGTTCTCAACGTATCACTGTATTCGATCGACCAATCGCATCCTCCGCTCGTAAGATACAACCAGCAGCGTCTGGGAAACGTCAGCTTTGACAAGATTGCCGTCGGTAAACCGCGTAATTGTCCCCTTCGAGGGGACATCGTCGGGGTTCGTTACGATTTAATGAGTTCACTTTTTCTTCCCCGGAACATTGAGCACGGGGTGAAGTTCGAACGTATTTCCCTGGTCGATTGAACGGACATGCTCTTTATCTGCTGGCCGATCGATTCGTCTTCGCCTCTAATGAGCCGGAACCATTCGGCCATCGATGTTCGATAAATTATCGATGATATTTTCGTGATTCTCGAAACAGCTAGACTGGGAGCTCGTGAGTGGATAGATTGCCTCGGCCGACAAATTGATTTTCGAGCGTTACGCAAATAATATTTATACTGAAAGCTACGAGCTTCTGCCGATGAAAGTTTCAACAGCTTTACTTATAATTAGATTCATTATATTCATTTCATTTGGAGTATACTCATTTTTCTGTACTGGCTGTTGATGCCACTTAAACCTGCAGTATCATGCTCGTTTTGCAGTAAATGAATATTCTGGGGGAGAATAATTGTGTACTTACTAGTTGTTTATACAGGTCACTTGAATAATTCGCTTGCTTTTGAAGATAGAAGAAAATGCATTCGACCGAACTTACTTGGTATCGAGGTGCTCATAATCTGATGTTACTAATTTTCTGATTTTTTTTTAATGGAACGGTATGGTTTTTTAAAATTGTATTTAATCTGATGCGTTTTCTTCTATCTTCAAAAGCAAGCGAGTTATTCAGGTTGTATTTTCCTGATATCAAATACAGTATAATAAAAAATTTCTTCCGTGCCCTGCAGAACCACAAAGTTCTGACACAAGGCCAGGACACAGAGTTCTTCCGACAGATATCGTGCGCATCAACACGCACGCGGACGGCGCGGCGCGACGAGCGGATATAGAGATAGCGGCTTCTGGCCGGCTCTCTCGGCAGAAGGACGTTGGATTTATGTCCTATTCATTACGTAGCGACACAGGGACGCGGTGTCAGAGGCCGCAAATGCACGGGGCAGAGGCGGAGAGGCCAGTGCAGCGGAGTGCACCGCGCTCTGCACCGCTCCGCACCGCGCTGCATCGTACCGCGTGCCATCGATCCCGCGTCTGCTGGTACCGGTGTGTTTACCGTGCAACGAACTGCTGTTTGTTCGCTGGGACGGCACGCAGCCACTGTTCGCCGTTACGTGGCGATACATTAATGACAGCCGGACGTCGCGTTGGTACTGCGCGCGGATAACGGCTGCGCCGGATGTCACCGGGGGTACGTCCGCGCGCGCAACCGCTACCCGCGCGTCCCTTGTTTTCTTAACCCTTTGCCTGCTGACGCCGTGTACAGACAGGGACGCGAGTGCCAATGGATCCCGCTGGGAGATCGATTCGAGCTGTGAGAGCTTGCTCGAACGAGCAGTTTGGCGGCTGAGTTTCCTCAGAGCACGGATCAATAGTGATCTACATAGTGGGTCAACCCTCAAGGTTAACGCGTGGCGACTGCTTCCAATGATTTCGTCGCAACCATGGCTGGAATACAAAATTTACTATAATTCTCTTATAACTCTGTCTAGAAAAAAATTCTAAATGAAAATGTCTGTTTCTGTGAAACTTTTCTGGAAAGAATCTCTTCTCTGAAAAGTTTCACCAAAGCAATTTAATTAGAACGTTCATTAAAAAAGGTTCCATAAGGGATACAAGTATAATCACCAGCATATCAGTGTTTTTCAAGGGATTTACGATTCCGGGGCAGTGTGAGCGGTTGCCCTGCGTACGTTCCGCACAGGCTCTCTCCGGTAAATGAACGCGGGGTAGCATGAGAGCGGCGGGAGCAGGAGCGGCGTGGACGTCAACGGCACCGCGGCCGTCCGCACGACTATTTAACCGGGTATCCGGTGCATGGCGCGGCGGCCGCACCGCGGTGAACGCGTTTGATACGACTGCACACGCTTTTCACCGGCGCTATCGACTGTGGCGACACTTTGTTCGAAAATCGTGACGTACGAACACGCCCATTGTACGGGCTGCACGGTCGGGCCGGCCGCAAACCAGAGCAGCATTGTCTCTCGTCGACTGCCGATTCCCGCTCAATGGTAATCGAGAGTCGATTAGAAAATTCGAAGTGTTTCGACCGTGCCAATTGACGTCATTACACCGGTGGTACCTGCCAAGTTTAGTTCGATGACGCTTGATTGTTTTACGTCGCTTCTTCAACTGCTATGGTTATTAAGCGACGGGACCTACAGTTTAAGGTGGGTTCCGAACCACTTTGGGCACCACAGTTTTACATGGCACATGGAATAATTTCCAGAGGTGCCGGCGGCGGGATTCGAACCCTGGTCATAAGCTAATCTCGATCAGCTGATAGATCATGAAAGACTCCACAGATCCTAAACATAGGACAACATAACCTCTTTTACAAAATATCAAATATAGCTCACGTTCTCAGATATCCCACTATTTTCGTGTGTACTTCTCAATCGTCCTACATATGAAAGGGGGACTCTGTCCAGCCGAAACGCAGGCCATCCAAAAATTCTCGCCCATGTTTTCGCGATGCCGGCTCCCGTGTATGGCGGGCCATCACACGCGCGCCGCACAATGGCGCCGCAACGGGCGCTGCTACGCCCACAAAGAGGATTGCCCGCAGAGGCAGTTGCCTGCACCCGTACGCCAGCGAGAAATCGCCGGAGCGGAATACTCGGCGACCGGCTTGATGCACGCTCTTGTCGTAATTCAGCGGGAATGGTCGGGCCATCAAACGCGACGATACCGTACCAGCCCTGGTGGCTGAACCAACAGATCCCTGGACATGTTGCTCCCCTCCCCGAAAACGGCCGCGTCTGTGAAGTGGTCCGCTCTATCTTGACCTAACGCGATCCCCGAAAAATCTCAGCTCTCTCGATTCATCTTGTGGTCAGGCTGTTTACCCGCGCACTCCTCTCTTCCACGGCGATCGCCGCCAACGTTATTGTCCTTGTTGCGTGCTGGGGATTCCTGCGGAATAGAGCTACACTGCGAGGAAACCCCTCCCAGGGGATTAAGCCCCGTGGGCGAGAATGCCGGTGCGATTTCGGGGCAATCCACGCGCAAAATTGTCACCAATCTGCGACCTCGAGGACAGCAGAATAAGCATGGTCCGGCGGCTCTCGCGACAATTTTTATTGATAGCGTGTACAAAACAATGCTTTTAAGTTGAACGATAATCCCCCAAACGTTTAAGTCGCAAAGCTCCTCCACAAAGCCACAGAGAATATTTTCACAAGGGAAAAAGTTACTCCACGTGATGGAATGTTCTCGGTACACTGGCTATCAAGAAGTTCTGAATCATGACACAGTGACTTCATTTGTTTATTTATTCACCGGTGAATAAACACTTCCGTGTACACGTGGTAATAGGTAGCCTGAGAGGGTGGTTGCATAGCGTCGGTAAACATAATATTGTAGACACCGCGTCTAAATGAAGCCTGAGAGCTAAACAAGTCTCTCAGCATGCTAGAATTGCTTGTATCAATAATATAATTGAATTTGCCTTACATAATTCGACGTCTAATTTCACAGAAAGTACATATCTTACCATATCTTATCTTGTTTACCTAAATTGGAGCATAGAAGAATCCCTCAAGCAGCTAATACTCGTATGATCCTCAGAAATGGTGGCCTAGCAAATCCTGGGATAATGTTTCATCCATTTTTGCTTTACGCTTTATACCAACAACTTATACTTCGTTGTAACAATATTCGTTAACACTCTTGGTGTGTTCTCTGTCCTCTGTTTAACCGACTCAATCTTTTCAAAATGCATAAAATCCGCATTAATCTGTTAATGAGATTGACAAAGATTGTTTAAAAATATTGGTAGCCACTAGGGACACCTGTGTAGATTGCCTTAAAGAAGCCTCAACAAGTTGAGAAGAAGTGTAACATATTTTTTTTAATAAAACGTGGAACGTGTTTGCAGTTTTTGTACTAAGTACCAGTTTTGATGAGGATCATCAACCATCCGCGTTTCCAGCACCAAATATCGGAGCCAAAAATGGGTAAATTAGTGTCTGCAGCCGAATACAAGCCATAAAACGGATTTTCCCATCGGATGAACATCCCGAGCGAAGGATTCCCGCGTCTCACCCCCGCCGTTCGTCACTTCCGGCAAGGTAACCGGCTCCTGAAGAACTTTTATCGCGCGTCAGAAAATTCACCCTCCTTCCACGACGAACGACAGGAGCCGGGCGTGTGTTATCGGGATATCGGATCACTCGATAGCGAGAAATCGATAGCATTGTCCTCCTCCTCTTCTCCCTACGCCCCCGCGCGCCCAGGTTTTCGGAGAACCGCATTACCGGCTTCTCTCGCCCTTCGAGGGAAAGAAGCCCTTCGAGCGAGGTTTATTAAGATTTTCGTGCCCATCCTCACTCGCGAATCTACTGGCAGCGATTCGTGTCAAATAGTTAACACTTTATTGGAGCGATTTAACATTCTGACAACGAGATCCGCGTTGATTAGATTTTCGGTTGATCGAGGCTCCTTAGAGGGTTGACAAGTATGTAGCGAACATACTAGAAAGTTTCTATCAAATGGCCTGTTAATTAAATCGCTTTCAAAGGACATAAATTAAATCCTGCTACATTCTAATAAAATGTCCAGCGGCAGATATTTTTCGCAGAAACAACACGAACAGTTCGACATCGTAAATTCTCATTTAAAGACGCTTTCATGTCTACTATTTTATCACAAGTTCGAATTGATTATGAAAATCTGCGTAAAATTCTACGCAATTCATTAAAACAAAAACTTTTAGAAATATTAAATAGGAAGGGTTCGGAGGGTTTACAAAGGAAAATTAGTAATTTTTCGATCGAAAGTTATATTCACAAAATCTTTAAAATCTTTTTCTACTTATAATTTTTATTAAATTTCATTAATATCGACATTTTCGCCTAAACATTTACAAACTATGGAAGATACATTAAATATCGATATGAGATAAGTCATTTTTTGACAAATGAAATGATAGATCGGCCGTCCGGACCACTCTCTGTGCGAGGGTCGGAAATTTTCTATTCGTAGAGGATTTTTCGCGGAGCATAGAGTGCGTGCGAGTGATTGTGTTGCAGTGACCCGGTGGTCACGTGAACCTGGTCGCATTACCAGCGCCGGTGAGCACCTAACAAACTGTAGTGGAGAGACTCTACACCGTGAGATGCTTCAAACTGATCGTAATTTTTTATTTCTAGTTGAAAAGTCTCGTTTGCCTGACGCGCGATAGGAGACACCCCGCTGTGTTAACGACGCTAGACGGAACACGCGCTTCTCACCCCACTGCTTCCGCGTACCCCCCATAAAAAGATATAAAATATCGCGTGGTTTTTCTCGTTTCTGATAAAACGGGTTACTACTGTGCACATAAATTTTACTACACCGACCAGATGAAACGTGCGATCCACCGTGTCCCCGACCTTCTCCCCCCTCTCCGTCTTTTCCCGCCCTCTGTTGCAACCCCCTCGTCGTCGTTCCCGTCTACCATTCTGTTGGGATTTCGGTCATCTCTCTTTTTCTCTCGTCGAACGTCGATACCCGCTCGAAACTGGTAATGGAAACATGAATTTTAGATGGCCCGGAAGATTCTGTTAATGGTCATCTCTTGCATCTGGGTTTCCGCGGCCGCGTTCCACCACCCCTGCGCTCGAGGGCGCTGGGGGTTGCGACTGCGAACGGAAAAAGCTCTGTCCTCCTTGACAACAGCTGAAAATGGAAAAAAATAATGCGCTCGGCTAGAGGGAACGGGAAATTTCATCCCCGCGATGTGCACACGGCTTGCCAGCGGCGGATTCGCCCTAAATCTAAATAGAATTTGTTTTGCAATAATCTGATGCCTGCACAAGATTCCAACTTGAGGATGTGCGATGGCTTGCAAATGATTTTTTTTATGAAGAGGACTGTTTACCAGAGAAAATGTTTACATTGTTACCCGGAATGTGAATTTTGATGCTTTACTCGACGACTTTTACCCTTTGTTTTGTAATTACACTGTGGGGTTTTGTATAAAGCAGGAAATCTCCGTGGTAATTATTCTGGTACGGTGAAAATAATGTGAAAACATTTTCAAGTCTTTCTTGTCATGTAGACAAATCATAACATGCAGGTAATATAATGACGTTCATGAACCATTTTCGTTATAAATCTATCAAGTCTACTTGGTCAAGTCTACAAGGCTTTGAATAGAGTGGATCGTGTAGTGGATATAGAGACGGATGGAATTTTATTTTATCTTAACGCTCACCATTAGTGTATGAAATATTTGGACAATTTATGTCCTCAGGTCGAAACAAGCTGTATCATACACATCCTGATCGATTTCGAGTATTCATTGTTCCAAAGTCCATCGTCAGTTACATTGAAACAAAAGGGGTTATTTCATTCCATTGAACTTTCGACTAATTTCATTGTTCCAATAAACGGCGCGTCGTCATCAATAGACTGCACACTTCGATGTTGTTGCTCTTTAGAAATGTGTGCGTGAATGCTGAATCCTCTCACATAAATCAAAATGCTACATTAATCTAACCGTTTGTAAATTGCAAGAACGATTTGTATGATCCAAAATCAGTTTGAAAAACAATATAAAAAGACAGTTGAATCGCTACACAATTTTATAATTGAGTTTTTTGATGGAAACAAGAGGTACATGCACCAAAATGCGATTTTAAAGAAAAGCAATGCAAATAAATCACTCTTTTTTTTATTGGTAATCGTAAAAACAATTTATATGGGTAAAAATCATTTTAAAGAATAATGTGAAGCACTATTGAATAAACGGGGAAAAACTTCTGTATACAAATAAACAATGAATTCATAATTTAAGAAGAGAAATTGAGTTTTTGTGGATGTGTGAAGTTAAGGGTTGACTAAAAGCTCAATTTATAAAACTAAATCAGAACACCGAAACAACAAAACTATTAAAAGGGTTACGAGTCTCATTTTTTCAAAGCATAAAACGCAGATTTAACAGAGTATTTTGTATCTTTTGTATATTTCCGGAAGATGAGTGCGAATATACGTTAGTGCCACGTTTCGCAGTGCACTATATACATATCAGCGAGTCGGGAGCCGCGATTTATCGAATGCGAAAAAAAAAAGAATTTGCGACGAGCATTACACCTTCACGGAACCGGAAGAACGTGAATTCTGCGCTCTCCACCCCCGTCAACCCCCGACGTTTCCTCTGCCGTTAACGGAAAAATGTCGCCGGGAATTTATGCGGCGGAATGTCTTGAAAAAAAGGAACGTTGATCTCATTATTAGCGAAACGGGAGCGTGGAACCGCTTTGTGCGACTCGCTTTTAAAAAGAAGCGAAGCCCGATCGACGAGGATTTTCGGTTCCGCAGAAACAACAATTGTCCCCGGGGCTTCCTGTGCTTTTTTAAGGGGCCGGACGTGCGTTCGCGATTGTTCGACGCTGTCGGAAGCCGGCAATAATTTCATATTGTTTTTATTCGGCTCTGTGGATTTTGCGCATTTATTACTCCGGCAATTGTTGGCAACGGGGTGATATTAAAAGTATAGGTTTTGTTTTGTTATCCTCGCTGCTGTTAATTGAATAAACATCATTCGCCGCGTTGCGCATCGAATGTTTCCATTTCCTTCTTTTTGGTCCGTCCTAGTGCAGCGCGAATTGTTGCGCGCGCGCACGTCCGGTTATTATCGAGTAATTAAACAAAGTTTTTCAACCGAAGCAGCATTCTAGGCTGTTTTCGAAGAGAGCGTCCGGTCGGTGTTGACTCGCGCCGCGTGGATCGATAGTATCGTTAGCATAACACGAATTTAATAAAAAAACTGTTTGCGCGAGACTGCTTGGTAACAATGCGCTGTCCAATTTCGAACCGGTCCAATTTAAACAACTTTTAATTAACGTTACAACGAATACGCGGATCGAATACCGTTGCGAGAAAAAGAAAACCATATACTTGCAAATGATCATTTTGTGATTTAATTACCCTAGCTTCTCACGGTTCACTTATGCAGGTTCGTTCGAAATTTATGTTCGTGCTTTTAGTAACATTATGGACCGCTCATTCATTTCTATTAAAGCTGTGAGACCTCCCGCCTTGTTTTGTTAATATATTTAAAGAGAGTAAAGCGAAACTCGAAGTAGATTAGGGTATTATGTACCTATTACTACGGGTGCACGTTTTAAAATGCGGTATTTTTTCCCAATGAGATTGGAATACGTAAAAATAAATATTTTACCCTGAATAAATTTGTAGAATTCAATGAGAATGTGAATTATTATATTGTTATAGCGTCAGGATTTGAAAAAAACGTTCTTCATAAAAGGTAAAAACAGGGCAATTTTTCTTCTATCTCGATCACCAAAGGACTGTGGCATAGGGGAAAGTTTATTATCATTTAGATATTATTTATTATCATTTAGATACCTACTTCGATATAATAAAAATTTAAGAAGAAACTTCTCTTGCAACCGGTACAGTTACCTGAATATCAGCACGAACATCCCCAATTTAATCAACCGACGTCGATACAGAGTACCGCAGAGGCTCCTGTAATACTTAGAAAAAATCAAATTTCCTCTTTCCCATACGCGTAAAAATTCCCAGCATACTTTTTCCGACCGATCGAGCTTTCCGCTTTTCGGATTACAGTCGTTTCAACTGGGATTCGGCCGAATGGCAGCCTGATCAAAGGGAGTCCCGTAATCAACGGTGGCCGTCCAAAAATGTTTTCGATTTTCGAGATCGTCTCCCCTCTCTCCACCTCCCGCTACTAGTTTCGATGGGAACGACAGCGTTCCGCATCACGATTTTTCATTTGCGTGGGACCGGCCCCGCCGTTCCTTAATTCCATAATTTCTAACCAGAAGGGTGGTGAGACCAGGAACAAAGGCGATCCTAATCATTGATTTTCACGGGCCCGCGACACCGGAAAATCGTTTGCGGCGAATCACATCTAAACACAACAATGGGGTATATGATCAACAATGGGCGTATTGTTTCCTCCGTCATCATCCATTCCGTAGCTTGCGATTCCATCATCGGAACCCTGGAAACCAAAACAACAAAGGCCATTTCCAATCACCGATACGCTGTTCGCATCTTTCGCCCCCTTCTACCCCCTTGCTACCACTCCTCCCCCACCCTTCTTTCGCGAGATAGCTATAGCGAATCCTGCGATAGCGAATCCTCTTTTCTCCGGCGGACTTTTTTTCCCGCGTTCTCAGCTAATACGGACGCGTAGCCTCGTACAATGCTTCGATAATCTCCGCGGTTGTCGAGGGTGAAAGTTCCCCCGTCAATTATTGGCCGGATAATGGCGGAACCCGCGGATCGATTTCGTTTGCTCGTGTCTCATCCCCTCGTGACATGTGTCTGCACGTATTCCACGGTAAACTTATTTGAACCCGTGATTTACTCTTTGTTTGTTTCTGTTTTATTGCCTCCCGCTCGGGGAACCGCTCGCTATCTCTGCTCTTATTTTAAGAGACTGCTTCTAATCGATTTTAATATGCTCTCCAGAGGGAATTTATGGAGTTCTGTGGGCTCGAGTTGAAGCTGGAAGATCGTGCTCCGCGCTATCATGGGAGAATTGTTGCCCGCGTTGAAAAATCGTGAATCCCAATCGGTAAGCTCAGAATAACGTGCTAGGATTTCAGGGGTTACTTCAAATCGATTTTAAAATGCTTTCCAGCGGAAATTCATAGACCTTTGTAGGCTCAATTGAAAGCTGGAAGATTGCACTTTGTGATAAAATTCTTTAAGTTTGTAGGAAAATTCGAAATGACAATAAAATAATCTGAGGACTCTCTAGGTTTCTATAACACAACTCTTAATATCAGGATTGGCATAATTACAGTTCTATTTCGTTCATTTTCGCTGAAAGGAAAGCGGATCATTCAACGATTCCACAACAAATCGCTAGCATCGTGACCTATCGCTTCACTTCCTAGTATCGAGCTGGTTCGAGATCGGGTAGAGGGAAAAACAAAGTTCCTCGACAGTTGTTCCCATTATTGCCGCGTCCGAGGTTAATGGGCGAATCAGTCTGAAAGATTGTCGGCCGATCCCGGAGGACAGAATGCGAACGACCCGCAAACTTGGCGAAGATGTGCTCCAGAACGGAAAGAGGCAGACAAAGAGCAAGCTCCAGAGACAGAGAGAAAGAGGGGCAGAGAAAATGAGGGAGAGAGAGAGAGAGAGACAACGGCTCGAACGTTCAGTGGATCCAACCGGGAACTTTCTGTTTAAGTACGGAATAAACTTGTCTTAATTGTAACGTTCAAATACGTTGAAGCGGGAGGATGTAACGTGAGTTACATTTAGTCCCTTATCTTATCAGGGGTCTGGCGGTGTCTCGAGCATATTCGTAATCGTTGATGCTCCTCGGAGCCCGCTAATAAAACCGACGACGAAACCTCGATTATCGGGGGATATCCCGGGCAAGGTAATTGAATTTCTTGGCTAATGGAACGATCCCGGATCCTTGGTTGGCTTCGACGATCCTGAAATATGCCGGCCGAGACCGCGAAGTCCCCTAACCAAGAGGCGTGCGTGTCGCATCTCGAGCAGAAAATCACTCTGGCGAAAGTTACCGGAACTTCTAGACGCATCCCGCATAACGCGGAATTGCCTCCGCGAAATGCTACTGCGCGCGGGCCCGTTGCCACAAGACAGACAACGGGACCGATGGTGAGATTTTTCACCCAGCACCGAAACCTACACCAAATAATTTCACTACTTCTTTCTTATTTTAGAGAGGATTCGAAATTCTACTGAAAAGTATATATTGGTTTTCAATTTACATACATTTTATTTAAATTTCTATTAAATTTTTCTATCTATTCTCCGACACTAATTTTATAACAGAAGAAATTTTGAACTAATTGCTTAAAATTTTTGGGAAAAATATTATTAATCATTTAACTGGATTCGGTATTTTATGGAGAACCAGGAAAAAAATTATTTTCTCCTTTTTAGTGCATTTTAATATAAGCGTGGTTCTTAAAAAGTTTTTTTATATATTTTATTTTTTCTACTTTTATTGTCATCGGAAGCAAGTGTGTATACAAAATTTCAGCAAGATTGGACTATGCAAGGTTTACAAGATTTGACGTATACAATAACAACACGGCAAGTTAATATAAGCGTGGTAATGACTTTTGTTCAGCTAGATTGGGCATTTTCCCACAGTCTGTGGTAGCAGTAAAAGCTCAGCGGTCTCGATCCAGTAAATCCAAAAAATATTGTTAAATCAAACGGATCCGTGTAAGACGACTAATCCATCAATCACAGTTCCTTCACCTCCTGACTTCGAGATCGAGCGAAAACTTTAATCAAAGCCCATCACGAGAAATGCAAAGGTGTTCGAGCGGAATGATTTCATTGCCGATTCCCATCTCCCGGAAACGGTGCGGGAGTGTGAATTTGAATACTTCGTTTCTTCGATTCCCAGTGTGTTTCGCGAGCTCTCACCGACGAGTTCAAGCCCTCGAAACCATTTTCTTCAACCCCAGTAAGAGGTGAATTCACGCGATCTCTGTCGTTCCTCGCAAAAACACGGTCCGCTGACCGTTTTCATGCGGCCGATGCGATGCCTTTCTCCGCAGACGTTTCTGCCGCGACACAAAGGTGAGTCGTACTCGAAGGAAAAGCTCGCGACTCAAAAGATTACCGCGCGATAATTACCCGAGACAAAGGAGGCAGTGCCTCGTGCATCGACGGTGTTCGACGCGCGCCGAATGTGTTTTCACAGTTTCCCGGCGCGGCATCAAAGCATGTAACGCGCGAAATCCTCGCCCATTCATCACAGAACAATATGATTTCTGTATAATTAAGAGTCGCGTAATAGGGAGACGAGACGCCCCGGTTATACATAATTGTGGGATCTTTGCCTGCTTGCCGCGAACTATACCTGGGAGACCGGTGGAAATGCGACAAAACGATGGAGGGGCGATTTTAGAAGCAAAGCACCGCGGTCCCGGATTTTAGAGCTGTCCCCGAAGCTTTTTCTTTGTTTCTAATTTTATATGAATTCTTGGAACGCCTTCGCAGACTATTATTCTCGATGAAATTCGATGAAATTCAAAAAGTAATTTTAACAAAACGGACAATTCATTACCAAACTTGAAGTATTTATTAGATTTATCGACACGAGTGGAGTTCTCGTATGATTTATCTTGTTGCCTGTCACAGGAGTGTGTTTTTTCACATTTTTTGGGATACGTCTAAACCCGGAACGAAAATCCCCGTCACCGGTGATGGACCAATGCCTCAGGTGTTTTAATTCGTACTTTCCTCTCTTCTGAAATTAGACCGATCCATTTTTCGCCGCGAGTTCCTCGATTTTTGACGTATCGCGTTTTTTTTCGCGTGTCTCGGCTGATTTTTTTCTTGATTTACGAGCCGCCGTTGGTGCGCCGGTCGTTTCCACGGCTAGCTTCCCGGTTTGTAAAATTCACGCGAGCCACTTTTACACGGAGTTCCGTTGACATTGTTTATTGTTCGGCGGCGTGCTCTCGCAAACACGGCGCGATTAATTTTTGTTACTGCGGCCGGCCGTAAATTCACCCCAGGATTTATTTTGTTTAGCTTGCGACCACGGCTCGCTGAAAAGAATATATTCTCTGGCACTCGTCTATCTTACAGTTTATAATTAATTAAACTGGATTCGAGTGACAGTGAATACTTTTATTGTTGCGAGTTTTCCTGAAATTCCTGCTGTTTCATCAAAAGTTCCGTCCATGGGACCGATGAAATTGAGTTGACAACTTTTCTATGATGTACCACTGTTTTCTATGTTCGTTGCGTACTTTCGACGTGTTCGATGGATGGAATAAAGTTCCATTTTCAAGTATATAAACCATTATAAAATTGCGGAGTTATGAAACTTCTCTTTGTATGTATTTATTTTCGTGAACCAAACTAATTTAACCTGATGGTGGTTTGATTTAGCAGACAGATTTCACGTGTATGTATTTTTAGCAGGGAGCAGCATATGCATCACAAGACAACCATTATCGACAATCCAGCAAACATGTCAATGTCTCTGTTCTTATCAATAATACCTCGCCCCAATTCGCACAGAATGAAATATTAAATTATTATGCCATCAAATTCGAAATCTACGTAATTCGATGTCGGATCACTAATAGACAGCGAGCTAATTCGTGATCCATTAAATAGTTCTAACCGTAATAATCCAGTCGACAGAGGAATCTAAAAATTGCCCGTGTCACCGGCGGAAGTGATCATCGATTCAAACAAATGCCGGCAAATCCGAATAAGTTTAATCGTCGCATTTTCAGAAGGCAGAAAGTGCCAGTCACTTTTATTGCCCGGTAGAGAGCGTTAAAAATGAACTCCAGCCGTCACCGAAATGTAACGTTAATTAGCATTACACTGTCAGCGCAGGGAAACATAATTTCGATCCATGATGTCTGTTTAAACTCCGTTCACACTCGTCGATCGTCGCTCTTTGATTGTCGACGCGCGATAGAACCGCCCTCGTCCCGAACAACCATAGTTTCGCTCCTAATGATTTCGCTCGAATCGACGGTGAATTGTGGATAGGCAAACATTATACCGTTCTCGACAGTGTTATATATCTCGTGGCGGTATTCCAGCTTGCTCGTGTGCGATACAAGTTGATTGCATTTCGACCGCATAAAAGATTCCATTCGCGAGGGAGGAGAGCGAAAGCGAGAGGGAGGGGGTGCAAGAGGAAGGTAAAAGGGGTGCACGGTTTACTTTTCCACCCCCTTGGAGTCACCCCCCGCCCCCCATCGACTAGCACGTTCCTTACGATCCAACGGGCTTCTCTTCGGTTGAAAATTTATCCAACCGGAAATTAAACCGTGCTAGTCCGGCGACCTGTCTATCTCCTAGCAAATCGCGCCCGTTTCTCGGTTTGGTTCGCTCTGATCTCTCTGGTTTCTCATCTTCGATGATAAAACCGGCTGACGATTTGCACGATCAAGACGTCGTCGTGTCGCGTCGCTCCCACTCGTCAACGAGGATTTGTATTCTCGCGACTGTGAACTCGACACGATTCGAATTCGATTCTTTCCTGTTCGCCGGTCGGTCCTCCCGGCGACCTGAGATATTTAGCCGTGCCCCGCAGAACGTGGTATCGATTCGACTCGAATGTGGATATTAATAAGCACCGAGTGCACTGTCTGACTGCGGACGCTGCATCGCGGGTCCCGGATAAAATTATTTTCCGCGACGAACGCGAACTCTCGCGAATTGAAACTCGGTTTTTGCTGGGTCTGTCGTTACGTAGAACTGAATGTAGATATTGATTCCCGATTATTTTTCTGTACGTTATATATACTAGTATTGTTTCTAATACGTCGTTTGATGGAATGGGTCATATTACAAAGAGGCGTAAACATCATCTTTAAAATAATGGACCGGAAGAAAATCATTACCATTATTAAGAAATTATTAAGAAAGATTATTAAGAAATCATTTGGTGGTTCATGATTGAAGTTATTATTACGAGACTGTGGGTCTTTATGCGAATTATGTTGCCTCGGCGAGACAATAGATACGTTTGACTTCCTGAAGAGTGCACTAGGAACGACTCCCGTCCTCATAGAGTTGAACATCCGTTAAAAACACCTGAAATCAACTTTCTAACAACGTTCCCGATGTCGCCTATTCAAATTACGAATATCGTTCGTGCATTATGACGAAGCGAAGGAATTGCCAACTGGAAAAGATGATGCCCGGGTATCGCGAGCGACGTAGATCAATCGCGGGTGTACGTGCAGGATGCATTGAAAAGAGAAGAACAACGAAAGCGAGGTTGGTTCGTTCGTCGGGCGAATTGATTGCCGGTATAGCGTTCTCGTTTTCCAATCAACAACGGGACGGTGCGGGATGGAGAGTGGTAGCAAACAGTGTGAAGAAGATGTTTAAGCTTCGAGCCCTTCGGCCAAGTGAAAATTAACGATCCGGTGTCTCTGTGAAACAGCGCGTCGCACAAAAGCCTCCTCAGACTGCGCATTGTTTATGCGCTCGCATCGATAACGAAATGAAAACGGAGAGACGGACGGGCCGGGGGAACAAGAAAACAAGCAGGACTCAGGGACAAAGAGCCTCTGGAAGGATTCCTTTGATCTATCGATGGCTCTCCGACTCCGGTGCATTGTAATAAATGTTTTTATATGATCCGCCCCCGCTACGTTGACGGAGCCTTTGTCGACGGGGCTGGTGCTGTCGACGCTCGCGCCGCCCAAGAATTTCCCATTATTATCGATGCGAATTGTTTGCAGAGGAAAGTTGGTGAACTGCACGCGAGTCGAAAGTTTTCGGCAAGCTTGTATCCACATTTTCCGCTGCGATGGTCGGCGTCGCTCTGGAAGGGGGAACCATCTTTCGACAGAGCACGCGGCCCGTGTTGCCGCAGACTAATGTTCCGGGACGGTTCCTCTCATTTGTTGTGTATTTTTGGTGATGGTCTGTCTACCACTCGCTTCCTTGCTCCCGTTTTGCCTACTTGCTATGCAGGCGTTCTTCTGATTTAACTGTATCGTTTAGCTACAGTGACTCGCAGAAATGTACGAACACTTGGCAGTGCACTTCTCGTCCAAAGGTCAATGAGTACTCCAAAATGATGACACTGTATAAAATTTTTCTGTGCCAATACTTTCGTTCGTACGACTTCAGTCGGAAACCGCTGTCGATCGCACTTTCGATCCAATTGGTGTCTCGAAGGGGAGTTGATCTCGGGCAATTCCTGGCAAGATCGAATCTGATGGTCCCTGGGAAGGTTGTTCGTTAACCGATCGCCTAATTCTCGGGCATCCTGCGCAGCCTTATTCCCCGCACGCTTAACCCTTCACCGATCGATCCGGCACCGGTTGCCGAGAACGGCTAAAAATGAGATAAAAGGGGAAGCGACGGGGTTGAACAGGAACCAGAGGGGTTCGAGGGGAGTTGAGGGATCGGCGGACAGGGGGTAAGAAACGACGGGGTTTCCCGAAGAAGGACTTCGAACGGGTTGCGGGGACGAGGGACGAGGGAAAGAAGGAGGATGTGCTGTCGTTCTGAAAGGATAGATTGTTAAGCTACGGCTGAATGGGAACGTCTCCTTTTTACCTCTCGTTCGGCTCTTTTCTTTCGCTCGTCTCGCAGCCGACTTTTCGATTTTCTACGTCGTCGCGAAGAAAGGATATTGTTCAGCTCCGGTAAGAGCAACCGAGAGACAGACGGCGGCGTGTCGAAAGAACGAGACGACGCGACGCGCCGCGTCGCGCAGCGCCGCGCCGCCGAGGATTTTTCATCAGCGTTTGCTCAGCCGAAGTGCTGATTAGCAGCGTCGATGAGATTGTTTCCGGCCCCGAGATCCTTCAGGAATCTTGGATACCATGGCTGAGTCCTCCTTGGCGGCGAAACTCGCTGCGAGACTCCTTCAAAATCGTTTGCTGTTAGCTGTATGCAGAAGTTTCAGGTTTCTTCGACCGTTCAAGCACAATAATTCTTCATCCTCTCCCAGGAATCTTCGTTCTTCGTGCTCGTTTGTTTGCTATGACTATGTCTAAGTAGTCAAGTTTACTCTCGACTGGTAATATATCTAACAAGCACCGAGCGCAGACTTGAAGTATAATTCTGTGGGCTACAAGACCCCGATATGGCGGAGTGGAAAGCGTCGCGACCATTTTTTCTCGTGCAGTTCGCCCCGATAACTCAACGGATCAGAGAATTAGGAGTTTTCTGCGTTTCATAGGCAGCAATAGAACACTTCCACTGTAGTATACGTAGATTTCTATGTACATAAATGGCAACGGTCGCGTAATGCCGACATACGAGCTTCTTAGAGTGAAAAGTGCGATCATGAGCCAGATAAAACTGAGTTTCATGGGCTCCATACCTATCCGAAGAAGAAATTCAGTAACTCACAACGCATTCAGTGAAGTGACCTATAATATTTCTTGTGTAGTAGCATCGGAATTCGAATTCAGCACACGTTCCCGCGCTTTTTGCGCAAAGATGGTCGAGTGTTTTCTTTTGAAACTCTCTTAGAATTTGATCCTTAAGAAGAATGAATAATTAATCTCGTAGAATGTAGTGGATCGTGTTTAAAGTTTGACCTATAAAATATTTTCATCAGAGGAATGATTAATTTCTCGCTGAAGGTGAAAACAATTATGGACATCTGCGAAGACTTTTTCCTTGTAATAATGCTGCTGGATAGTTTCCTTCGATGGGACTTCGTGTATCGAAGAATGTATAAGGAGGTCGAACAAGAATATAAACACTTCCATCGCGAACTTAGCAATCTGAGTTCTCCAATTCCCAGCCAGGAAGACCTGGTGCGCTATCAAAGGAACTTTCTTTCGAGAACTTCACTGAGACATTTCTCCCAGGATGAGTACTATGTAACATCCATTACCTGTATAAGAATAGAAAAATGCTTCGAATAACGCATATCGTACGACAAAAGGGAAAACTAAGATCAGCCTTTGTTCTATCACAGCGAAAGCATCTTGTACGTGTGTACTGTATGAAAATACAGACGTATTTGTCAAAATCATTTTGCCACGTCTCCTGTTACGAACATTGTGCAATATACTCACAAAATTTCGATGCATTGTTCCATTTTATAATTATTCTGGCAGAAATATTTCATTTTTATAATTTCTCTCACATTTTGCAGGTAAATTGCCAGGAGACTGAAATGTGAATAGGTGGTTTCCAAATTAATTTTCTTTTAGGGTAGTATAGGGAAAATTGATAGACACAGAGATTGGCAGCTTCGTCGTGTGAGGCTTTCGAATGAGAGTGGTGTCCCTTTGGAAATATTATCCCAAAGTTTTGCTAACATCCTAGCTTCATGAGGGGACACATAGTATCAGTGTGTCATTCGATCCTAAAATTAACAAGGCAGCTTGCTCCAGATTGAGATTAAATGTCACAATGACACTGTCCATCTTCCTAATAAAGTAATATAATATATCTAGCATATGATACAAAGTTGAATGAACGTTTGAAAGTATCAAAGCCTTTACAATCCCTTAACAAGCCTGAAAGAGTTTCTTGAAAAATAAACGTAACACAGACCTTCATTAGAAAAAGAGAGTACAACTACGAGGATCATAGACTCATTGAAAAATTTTTATGTTCAGTCTTCTAGAACCCATAATCACCCGACACCTGCCTTAATCCGCTAAAAACATTATTAATCCTCAACTGCCAGAGTCTCGCTCTCCCCACGAAACTTTTGAAAGAATGATAATCTAGCTATATTTATCACAAACAAGATTATACTCGCGTTACTTATTTAGTTATAGTTAGTACGTTAGCTTGGACGCTTTAGCTCGCAGGGAACGTCGATCTATGATACAGGAAGTTAAATTATATTATATTACAACTTTACCATTGACGTGTTTAATCATTTGCGGAGTACTGAATTTTCGATCTCCTTACATTAAAAAAAATTATAAATAATCGAAGAGACGCGTACAAAAAAAAAGGAAGCTGCATGCAAACAGTGTAGCACTATCAATATGTTTTAATTAATAAATTCGTCGATCTTGTTCGATATTGTACTTTGTGTTACCTACATTTAAAAATTTGCCTACATCACTAAAACAAAGTTGGTAAAAACACACGTAAAAGGTTCCGCAGTTTCGCAGTAAAAGAAAAGTGGGCAAGTTATCCTGGAAGCCACGATGCTCGAGACTAGAATAGCCCATTACCGATTTCCAATCGTTTCCCGCCAGAGGCGGTGTCTTAGATCCCTGTGTCGTTTACAGTTTGGAACGAGGGTGATGGGGAATAGGCGAAATCAGTCGGATCCAGGCTCCGGCTCCCTTCGATCGATCGCAAATATTCGAAGCAATCGACACGGCAGAGACAGAAGCGAAACAAGCACCGCTCGAGTGCCATCGACGTCCGGATAGGGTCGGCCCTCGTCGCTCCCGAGAGCACTTTTATATTACGTACAAAGTTGTATTCGAATTACAAGCTCCCGCGTCAATCCGACGTCGTCGTTGTTTGCCAGAGGATCGATAACGTTCCGCAGCATTTGGGAACGAGGGATCGAGAGAATCGAGAGAAAAACGCGTTCGATCGACGCGCGACGAGGTCACGCTTTTAATTCCTCCGACGCCGCGCCGCGCCGTTCGTTGCTGGCTGCGTCCCGACGACAGGGGACCGACGTCGATTATTCCCAGTCGGTCAGACATCTCCCTGGTACCCGGTAATCGGCTACCGAGCGGTCGTTTGTTCGAGAGTTACCGAATTTTCAATTGTGCTTCGACAGTCGAAGCGAGAAATTCTCGATAAGCGAGCATCCTCCGCGGTATTCCCTCTGCCTCTGGAAATCGGCTGGACGATCGATTGAACCTGATCGAAAGATATTCTCACTGTTTCTGTGACTCTTAGGATCTACCGTCGATTATTTGATAATTTTTGAAAGTCTAGTCTTCAACAGCAACTGAAACTTATAAACCAACGACACGTTGTTGCAAATTCAAATATAATTATTATTTGGTAAATAAAAAAGCGTAATTATTTCCGCTGTGAAATGCTTGTAGTAAAGTACGTTTCTGACACAAAATGTCAAGTATCTCGTGAAGTATTGACACATCGATGATCTTGCGTTAGTACTTTTATACGTAGGATAATAAAAGGGATCGATTGGTTTAACAAAGTGCAATTGCATCTGGCGGATGCATTGGTGCAACCACATAAAAAATAAGTTCAGAAAGTTCAGGCGTATTCTGACATATGATTTCTTCCTCTATCATTTTTCTATTTTCACTTAAAAAAAAAAAAGATCAGTAAAACTTGTCCCAGTTCTCAGAATTATCCTGTATATTTGATTTCTCTATGGATTGTGTGTGTCATCCACGCTATGGTAAATGAAGGAAGACTCGCGAGTCGCGAGGAATCGATCGCTGGCTTCCGGTCCCCTGGAAATCTCGGCGTCGAGTAACTCGCGGTGGAAGTTGAATAGCCGTGCCGCAGGGGCAAGACAAGGACGGGCAAGAGTTATGCATTATGATCCGGCGTTCGCAAACCCCCGGGTTTCACCCTCCGCCGCCAACCTAATAACATCACTTGTTGCACAGGCCGAGCCCCGTGACCTCGCCGCCGCCCCCTCGGCCCCGGCGCGACCCTTTCACCGGGGGTGCTCCAACCCCCCGACCTCGCGCAAAACTATTGCCCCGATCCCCACCCCCGAAGACGGGGAAAGTCCCGTCTCGAGGATACCCGCCCCCGTCGTCTTATGAATTTCATTTATCTCGGCCGGAGCATCTCGCACGCGACGCCGTGCCGCGCCGCCACACCGTCTCGACGCCTCCGGAATGCCGACACCGAATGAAACCGCAATCTTCGACGGATTCGAGATGCTCGTCGATCGGCAGCTATTTATCTCAGTTCTCTTCAATGAGTCGCTCACCTCTCTACATAGTTGCAACATTTTTTCAGACGAAATTACAGATGTTTCGGTACGTCCGATAAATTCTTTTATATTGAAAATATATCAGGCAACGAATTTCCAAACTCGAAATGAAAAATGAACATTCCATATTATTTATTTGCACAACATTCCTAAAATTGTAAATACATTTTTACCATCTGATTACGAACAATTTCAAAATTTTGACGAAAATCTGCAAGGGGAGCAAGCAGCAGAATAGTAGACGAGCTCCAACAATAGAATCCTCTTCCATAGAACAGCAAATAATCGATTCTCCCCTGCGATTTTTAATTACATCTTTCTCAATCATCGTGCGCCACTGTTTCCCAACCCCAGGCCGATGCACATTGACAAAAGCCGGTGTTTTCAAGCGATTAAGAATACAAATCAGTTCCGCTTATTTCCCAACGATTCCCAGTAAACAATACGGAATGAAAATTAAATCGGCCGATTGTGTTGCTGTCCGCGTATGTTGTTTCAGTTTTCCAATCGGACTTCGTTGCTTTCGTTTCTGTTCGAAACACACGTTCCCGCGGCGTTATGCTACCATGAAAAGAATGCGAAACGCGGCGATTGAAGTCTCTTTTGACATCGACTCTAAATCGTCGGCGAACAATCGCGGAAAGTGTAACGCTTTTATTTAGAGTTTCTCAAAACGATCTCGCTCCGCGATTGTTTCGTGTAAATATCGGTCACGAGAATTTGTGACAAACAATGGCCGGAATATTGCTGAATAGAGGATGCAATTTCGTTCCACAAATTTTTCATGTTCCTTTCAATTTCAGAATTTTTCTTTTACAATTCGTGAAGTTGTAGAAATATTTGGTAATTAAACAGTAAGCACAGACACCCACTACAGCGAAGTCTGACCTTTTTAATTGACCGAACACGTTCGGATGAAACCCCATCCCCTGCACCCCTACCCCAACAAACCTAACGCAGACCTATCCAAACTTCGTTTAACATGGCGGAGTTGGCTGTAGTGGATGTAACAATTTCTTTTACAATTATCTCGGCCGACAATTATAAGGTCGAGCGGTGGGAACATGAATACAGAAATGTTGTTTAGAATCACACCCCAAATAATTTATTCGGAGCACATCAAAACCGGTAGGGAACTCCGTTCCTAGATTGTGATCCCACGGAGAGTTAGGTTTATATAAATAAATCTTTCGAATGAATTTTGGATGGGTTTGGGTTAGGTCTGGGTGCGATTTCCTCTGAGTATATAATAATGTATATTACTGATGGTATACTGTAAAAATAACCGTAAAAGAGCAGATCAGAATAATATGTCAGCGGGCTCAGTTGGTCGTTCGTATTATAGTGACGTTGGCCCTTCGTTGGCCCATCTGCATAAAAGGGCGACATTTCTAACGGTTGGCCAATCAATATTGCAACCAAGGCCCCACAAAAAGCGAACCATAAATGCTACTAGGGTGTTGATCCGAGTAATGTAGGATCAAAGTCAGACTTTCAGCTCGAGAGGGTTTCCCGGTAAACAGAGGTCTGTCAGCCCCATCAGTATTCCTCGATCTCAATTAACTCGGTCGTAGGAGTGACGGGCATCCGGTAGGAAGTGGGGATCCTAACAGAAGTTCTGTGGTAGGTGCGATTTTTCCAGCGGTCCAGGCAAGTTTCCCAAGCCCCTGGTCGCCGCGCACCGGTGAAGAACATTTACACCGTAGGTCGGGTTTTCTCATTAAGGCGGGGTTCGTTCCAGAGTGTCCTCGAGGCCGGTATGATAATCGGCTGAATCGAAGATGAGTCGCCGAGGAAAATAAATTCTTCTTCCGACTCGGCCAGCTCCGGAGCCGGAGAGCTTGGTCCTCTCCTCTCTCCTTCCGCCGTCGAAGACAAAGAGGCTTTATTATGCGCGAAGAACGGTGGAAATTGAGAACGAAGGGAGCCGGAGATTGTCGGCAATGCCAGCTCTTCCTGGGCCCGGGATAGCTGGCGACCTTATATCCGCAGACCGTAATTTATTACGCCTTACGGTCGCTGTTCTATCTCGCGGCGTCTTTATGAGGACAACCGACGATTTCCGCGTCGATTTGTAATAATGTAAGACCACGTTCCCAACCGTTGCGTTGCGTTGCGTACCGTTCCTTCCAACCGCCTCGGAGGTTAAGATTTTCGCGCGGCTGGCTGCGCGCTGCTGGCGGATGAAAATACTCTTGACGTAAATTGAGATGAACGACGCTCCGTGTGGATTTAGGTATGGACGTCTTACGATGTTCTCTATCGGGCCGGTCTCGTCTAGAATTATATTTGCACGTTACTAAGTGATATCTTTTCCATTATTCATTTCGATAGTTTTAGATATAAAATGTTCGACATGATATATTCATGACATGAATCTATTCCTAATATAAAGAGCCCGCTTCATTAGGCCACGCCCACTCGTATTGAGCCATACTTCTCTTGGATACTATTTTATATTACTTAATTTCCAATAGATTTACTGAATAGATATACAGAAAGGAACGTTATTCTACAAAGGAAATTTTCTCTTTTTTTATAATTAGCATAAAAGTTGAGATTAATCGTAACCACGTCCAAAACAAGATACGAGACTAATTGACGCAACTTAAATTTTCTCTCCCTGAACACTTTTGGACACACCCCTTCATTACACCGAGGGTTGGGCAAACATTTTATTTAAATAAAAATTTTTGCCCAACTCTGTGATTACACCACACCCACTTCTCCTTCTACCGCAACTCAGAGTACGGGAAGAGGGAAGATTTTCGACCAGCTTACTGTACACAGCTTCTTTTGCCACGGAATTAATGATCGGGCATTCGTAGAAATATAATTTACGATCACCTGGCCTTCTTTTCCGTCTCCCGGCTCCCGTAAGTGTTTACGATGGCGCTCGATCGATAGACAGGGAGCCCTGCAGCACGCTAATTGAATACCTCCGATTTATCAGATGCTACGAGTGCCCTCGACGGGGGCAGATCAAGCTTTTTTCCCCGTCGCCCGTTTCCAATTTAGCGACCGGCGATTCCGTATATCGTGACAGGCGACAGAGCTGAAGAGAGCCGGGGGGGTTCGGGACAGAGTGTCGCTTCGACCACTTTAACGAGGTCCTCTTCAACCCTACCCACTCCTCTTCTTCATCATCCTCCGTCCTCCCCTTACGGAGGGTCTCTTCTTCTCGCTTTTATTCGTTTCGTCCTAACCCACTGTTATTTAATTCCACTACGGCCGCGGTACGTTCCACGGATATTAGAAACCGCGACGTGAATTGGATTCGCCGGTCCATAAATTGCCCTCATTGTCATTTAAACGAGCCGGTAATACACTGCCCGGGAATTATGTTAACGTTCGCATGGACAGAACGCCGGTTTATTATCGAGTTACGTTTGCCTGCGGTAAACGAATTTCCGATGTAAAATGTTCACTCGAGTGGCTCTTATTTTCGATTTTTGAATTTTTTTTAATATTCATTTGGACCATCCCCGAGGGGTGCCATAAAAGATATTTTGACAAAAGCTTTTGACGAGAGCGAATAAGAGCCACCCTAATGTTCACGTGTAATCTTGACCGCCGTTGCCCTTTATCGGAAGAAATGGAAATCTTATGGGTAGCGAATTAACTACCATAGTTACGAGAACGGGCCTCTACCATGTTTACGAAGTCTGATTGAGTAACAAATGTAACGAGGAAGATTTTTGCAGGTAATAAAGCAACGTTAAAAAAGTGGAACACGAAAAGTACATGAGAAATAATGAGATTCTACACGAAAACTGTGTAGGTTGTTTATCAACGCTAAAAACAGACCAACTAGAACAAGTTCGTTTCGCTGGAATTCAAACGCCCCACATTCGCGGAGAAATATTTGGTACGTATTTTTTTATCGACTATCCAGTCTGAAGGGGCGAGTGCAGCCCTCAAAGTCGAGGGTTGAAATACATTTTTCTAAATATCTCGGGTACCAGAGGGTGCGTGAAAAACATTTTTTAGGAAAAACTGTTCGAGCTCGTATTGTAAATCTTCTTGTATAAAAGTGCGAAAAATAATGTTGTTTAACACTAGATTTTGATATAAAACATTGGATAAAAATTTGCATTAAATAAATATACAGAATCTGCCTAATTTAAAGCAGGAAGTATGTTATCAGTTAAAGTTTTCCGATGGCGCGGTTTATTCCATAAAAAAGTGACTTAGTGACACAAATATTTTTCACGACGAAATTTTTGTTTGGACACAATGTGTACCTGTTTTTGTTGTCGTGACGTTGTTTTTGAAAAATTACAAAGTTTACATTCAAATTCAGCACGTATTTCTTGTAAATATTTTTTCGTGACACAGTGACGTTCAAATCTAAACACTTTTGGTTGTTTAATATTCTGAACGTATCATCGACGGTTTTGGACATATTCTGTGATAATTAATTCATTGAAATTGAAATTCGATAGATACTAAAGTCTCTATGAGAAATTTCTATGGATATAATTATCGAATTTTATAAACGCCTGTACGAATCATTTTGGTCTAACCGATTATAATCAACGTCCCCAAAATGTGCAAAATTTTCATATTCGCGAGCTTGTGATATTTGGCAACTGTAAGAAGACTTTTTGAGTGCGTCTGTTCAGAAATTGAATTTTTATGCATTTCGCAACTCGAGCATACAATTTTCGTTTATTCTAACATGTACAGAAAAGGCTGTCGAGCGTTTCAGTAGAGGTTTGAACTGGAATTTAGCAGAGACTGTATCCTCGTTTGATCTTCTTCCCATCCGAGGCTCTTTCCCGTTCGGTTGACCTGACTTCTCCGCAAATTTTCGCACGTACCTCGTGAAGTCCAACCTGCTTCAAAGTCGACGCCCCTCTCCCGTTCGCCTAACCGGTAAAGAGGGCCGGAAATTTCTCCGGTGCTGGTTCGAGAGAGCGGCTTCCGAAGAAAAAGCGACCGCGGACTGACAGCTGTAATCGTTTTCCTCGCCGATAAAGTGGGAGTGGAATCCAGATAAGGTTCCCTCTCACGGCGCGTCAGGAGTTTACGTTCCTCTTAAAAATCGGTCCCTGTTTGTATCCTTCGGCACAGTGTACACACATACACCTACATGTGAGTGTGTTTGCCTGTAAACTCGTGGAAAACGTTTCGAGCGTAAATTGCGTTCCGTAATTTCTGGCTGACGCCGAGCGGAGACACGTCGCGCGACCGGCGAGTTTAATCAATCAGAAACGACTTACCAAATTCCTCCCCGAGTCCTTAACATTCTACTAGGAGCGGAAAGTTTGATTTCCCTTCGTTGTTACTGGAAATTGTGAAGCGGCGATACTGTGCGCATGGACAATCTGCAAATCTGTATCAGCATACGTTTATAGGAGGTACAAAATTCATTTTAGTCGCGCACATGGAAGATTATTTATTAAGTATGGATTTAGTTATTTATACGCTCGTATATTCCGAATTCTAATCTGCAGTAATGAGTACGCAGTAATTGGTACATCTTTTTGTTATCGATTTCATTTTTTGTTTTTGTATTCAGGACACATCGTTCTTTCATAAAATGCTTACACGTATTATTATTTCGATTGGTGATTCTGAGGCGTCACTAAAAATTGCTGTACCATTATTCAAAGTATTATTTAAATCATTAAAAATATGTCGGTATCAATTTCATATCCATGAAATTTAAAAACTCATAGGGGATGGATGGAAATATTCTATGTCGGAAGAAATGATAAATTTTCGAGTTAAAATAGCTCCGAGTGCAAAGGCTTAAGTACTGTTTGGGACAGGTAACGGCGTCATCATCCAGTGCAATTGGGTTCGAAGAAACAGGTAGAAACTATTGTGGGTCACGGTAGGCAAACTTGTTTGGATGCAAACAGAATAAGCTGTCGGCGCGGCGCGCGGAATCTGCCGTCGCGTAACGCCCGCGTAAACAACCTGTAACGCCGCCGGGCCGGGGTATGTATTATGGAATCCAATAACGCAACTTAAGACGTCGTTACACGGCCTTGTGTAAACAGTGTACAGAGCGGTTTATACATATAGTCGCCGTTACGAAAGTCAATGAAAAAGCAAATGAATCCCACGATCGCCTTCTGAACGTCTTGTAAAGAATTTCTTGGAAATCCAAGGGCGCTTGTACTTCCGGAACTTCAGAGATACACCGAAAGATACGGAGGAGCTCTTGGTGGTATTTTGAAGGAGTTCGGAGGTTTTTGGGACTTGTAAAGCTACGTGAATGGCCTTTGAGGATTCTCGAGGACTTACCAAGGGTCCTTTTCCACTGGGAAATCAGAGAAATTTGAAGAGCTGCGAAACTCGGGCTTCTAAGCTACATTAAAAACTTCTGAGATGCTTGCGGACTATTCCCAGGTATTTCTGAGCTTTACTCATCGATTACTTGGAGAGTATTGGGTTACAAAGGTCTAGAGGAGATTTGCAAGGATTATCAAGCTTTGGGAGAACACAGGAGCTTTGAATGGGCAATCAATAGCATAAATTCGAAGATCGATAATAATAATAGTCTTAAAACAAATATAATGCTATGAAACAGGTTGAAAAGCATACAGTAATAAATATTTGTTTGATCAATTTTCAACAAAAATAAACATCTCTATGGCTACAGTAGCGAAAAATAAAGACTACCAAAAACAAGTGTTTTTAAGTGTTACAGAAAATGTAAAAATTTTCTGACTCAGGATAAGGAATGTCACAATATCAGAGTAGTAAAGCATCGGAAAACAATCGGTTCCCTGGAGAAATAAATATTTGTGCGATCGGTAGGAACCGTTTCGGAGAAAATTGAGGTAATCGATTGTAGTTAGAAATGGAAAGAAAATTGCGGTGTGGAAGAGGGTAGCTGTGGAACGTATCGTAAAACGCGAGTAGGGGGGCGAAATGTTCAAGAGGGCACTCGATGGTGACCGGTTTGATCCATTATTCACGCGCAGCGAGCCGCGAGACCCTTTTTCATTATTTCAGCCCGGCCCTATCGCGGCCAGCCCCGGGGATCCACGGTGAAATTTTCTTTCGTATTCAACAGGTGAGCTCAGACACGGGCTCTCGGGATAAGCGATTTAGACGTATCCTTCGACGGACAAAAGGCGGAGCCAGAGGTTCCTGCCGATCGATCCTATAACCACTTGCCGGTAGAAGGGGACTTGTTAAAGTGCCAACGAATTCAATATCGTAATTTTCTGGCGAAGCAGATTTTCCACCGATTAACTCGCGTCCCATTCGGATATCTCCCCCTGCTGCTCGCGGATCCTTTTGATACCCGCGGCAATAATGGGTTCGATTACTTCACTCGGAAACGTCCCTCGAAACACGCGAACGCATCGGAAGATTTGATTTCATGCTCGTGTCGGCTCGGAGAAGATTAACCCTCCCATGATCCCTACAAATAGTTGTGTCAAAGATTCGAGGATAACAGTTCGCCTATTTTTAATTTACACTTCAAGACAACACGTTGCATTTGTAATATTTTAAAGAATTGCTTAATTCTTTTACGTATTATTAAAGCAGAGCAAATTTTAGTAACATATTAAAAATTCAACAATACTTGACTGAATAGAAGAATAATTAAACGAAACATACGAACGAGAAATAATAAACTTGATTGCATTCATATCCTAAACAGAACTTGTATATTAAAATCGACAGTGGCATTGCCAACTTCCGACAGCGTCCTCGTAAAATTGAAATACAGAAGCACATTTCCTCGACCCCTTTAAATCAAAACCACCCCTGTTAAACCACGCATCATATTTTCGAGTAACCGCGGCCTAACGTCGCATAAGAAGCGAAGAGTAATTCACCCGGGATCAAACGCGCAGCGCGCACCCTCTTCGAAAATCCCACCCCTGTACTCTATCTTGCGTTTCGAGAAAAAATCTTCCATCAAGCCGAGGCTAGACGGGAAGAATTATTAAAGGTCTCGGCGAAGGGGGTTGAAAAGAGGAACGTTATGAAAATGCATTATTCGTCGCTTCGCGATGCGACGAACACGCGGCGAGTAACCATAGATGAACGGATTTCGTTCGATCATGGCGGCGCGTGTCCCTTTGCGCGAATCCACCCCTGCGAACCCCCTCAAACCCCTTCAAACACCGGCAAATCCCCGCAAAACCGCGCGCCTCCCCCGGTTCGACGCTTTTACCCGCGTTATGGTCGCGACTCGACTGCTCTCAAAGCTTTTTGCGGAGGTTACCGTTAAAAAGAAGTCACCGACCGTCAGGAATCATGTCATGCCCGCGGTTCTCAGGGTTGGTTTTTACAGTTCCCAGCTCGAGGACCGCGGCTCCTACGCGTCTCTTCGCCAACACACACATTTGTTTGCGCAAATATGAACTCGTGAATGGCTATACGTTCGTTACTCGCCCTTTAGCACCGCGATGGAGCACACGCGCGCGCACGGGAGAAATGTGAATTCCTCTACGGTCGGATTCGATTCTTATCGCGAATACGAAGTAATGGAGCCTTTCCGACTCCTTTTTTACTCTCGCCGCTGCTCAAGCATTTAGGTTCGAATATGGTGCTCGACGAGCTCGCTATTTGCTTATGTTCGTCGATTCGCGAGCTTGCGTTGCGAGTTTCCTTCCTTTTGATGCGTTCAATGTTGCTTAACGTCGTCGTTAGTCTCTACGATGCACGAGCTCTTTATTGCAGTTTGCGTCGACAGTGTTTAGTGGAATAATGGTGCACGTCAAAAAGGCGAATCATTGAATAATGAGGTATTCAGTAAAGGTTCTATGAAACACAATAATTATTACACAATAATTCTTTTGTTCAGTGAAGATTCATCTCTTGAATTTACATTGTGCTCAATAATTGGAAGCGAAACGAACTTTTGGAAACGACCTGATACGAAACTCCTCAATCATCATCTATACAACCTAATAACCCCGAGGTCCGGCGAAGCAAATGGCGGTACAATCTCGTGACAATCACGCGCGCATCGAATCGATCCAATTGGATTATGGCTGCACGTTTTTCCTGGGTTGCCGGCAAACAAGGGTGGTAGGGGGTTGGACACGCAGTGGAGGGTGGGCCACCCCTAAAAACACATTCCGCTGGCTGGGCAGGGAAGCTTGGGGATGGCTCGGAGGGATGGCGGACGATGCCGGAGACCGGATGCGCGACGGCGGTCATTTTTCACGGCGCGGACCTCCGTTTCCGGTCCACGATTACCGCGAAATACAAACACGAATGGCGCTGGAAATATGTGAGGAAGGCCACCCTGTCTGGGGACGAAACAGAACCGGCGACCGGGCAGCAGAGCAAGGGGGAGGAAAAAAGGACAACGACCTAGACGATGTCGTCTCAGTGGCTTGGTCTTCTCTCCTTTGCCGAGGTATCGCACGAGAAGTTTTGGTGTGCATGGTAAATGAGAGAAAAATCGTTGCCGTCCGTCTGCTGGAAGATTGACGATCCCCGGTGTCTACAGGGTGATCCGAAACTTTGGTGTCCCCAGAGATTCGCGAAAGGGTCTAACAGAATGAGCATGGTCCAGTAGCACACACGACATTTCTCATTCGTCAAAACAATACATTCAGGTTGAAAGATAATCCTCCAAAACTGTAAGTCGTGAACCCTTCATTTAAGGGTAATATGAGGGTAAACAGCTTAAACTTTATCTTCTTTTCTCGGTTGTTAAATACGATATAAAGATGAAAAAAACGAGAATACTCAAACTCAGCTCGTGTTGAGCATGTGTTCAGCATTGTACGGGTTCGTTAAAATGTGGTGGCCTTATCGACGGATAAATTTTCAACTCGTAGAAACGCATTAACGCACAGCAGAACAGAGGAAATAATTTTTTGGGCAGTGTCGTTTCAAACAAGAGCATTCTAAATTCATTGTCGGGGTGTTGGATGTTTATGGATGTATAGTTCGTGTCGGAAGTTGGAGAAAACGATAAACCGACGGCGCGGTGCTTGACGGGAATTCAGTGTGAATTCGCCGGTGGTAGCGTACTTCGCTATTGAATAAAACAATAAGAAATGATCGCAGTAACGGCCGTAACACGAATCGACGGGGCGGCGGTTCGGTGGCAGGGATCAAGTTCAGACAACCATAACCCCTTCATACTTATTTTCCGAGAGACGTCACCGCCCGCTCGATGACAAATATTGCGTCCTCTTCTTCCCCCTGGCCTCCCCCATATTCTCTCCCTGGCCGATCGTATTTTGTCCCGGTTTATGGTGCGTGTACAAGGATTTACCGTCGGCACAGCATCTTATCCCCGGGCACACGGCCTGCCGAAGCATCGGGGGTCACGAACAAGAAACTAGCTTCAAAAGGATGATTTATGGGCTGACCACGGTCTCGCCTCGAATTTTTCCTCTCTTAGGAAAATCGGTTTATCGTCCGGGGAAACGCGATTGTAATGTATCGTCTGTCCCGGGACTGCGAAATGCTCGCGAACGTTGAGCCGCGCGAAGAAATATTTCGGGGATCGTGATGTTTGCCGGCTGCAATCGTCTTCTAAGGAGACTACGAAAACTTTTTCGAATTTATACAGTCGGTTTTGCTTTATACACAAATTAGGTGAACCGTTACGATATTTAAGTTTGGCCTGAATAAATGACGATATTCTTTGCTCCAGATATCAAATGCGTCTGGGTTTATTTTAAACTATTAAAACCGAATTGGTCTAATCTGGGTCTTAGATCTACAAACTTAACTTTCGTCAACTTTTTGCAGACGGAGCTATTTTAATTCGAAAATTAAACATTTCTTCCGATTGTGGATATGAAATTGATATAATACCTCATACAATATTTAAATGTGTAGTAATTTGATTAGATAGTAATGTGAACAATATTTTGAATAATTTTTAGTGGTGACTCTGAGCCACCACTCGAGTGCTAATGAAAACTAAAATAGCGCTCGAATTCCTGACAGTTGTACGCTATATGTGAACTAACAATAAACCTGATCCAATCTCCAGCAAGATCTAACTAAAGGATAGAGCTCTAGTTTTGGTAATTTTGAACGCAACCTCAATGTAAAAAATAGTCAACTAAGCTATTGTTAGGTCCGAATCGATATACTGGATATTGGCCCAACGAGGGTCAGGCCTGCTGCAATCCTAGTTAGTCCGAGGTTAGGTCTGATTCAAATTTGATTGTCACTACTCAAGCCTAGATCCTTAAGTTAATCCTAAATTAGATCTGCGTGGCATGCAGGCTAAGCTTTCATTAAATCTATCTATGTTTGGCTAAAGTCAACCTAAGCCAGGATAAGGTGTTAGATCTGGAGATAATAATTTACGCAAATACGTACTCCACGTTGGTGTTACTGTAAATATAAATAATGGATTTAATTTTCTTGTCGTTCGAAGAGCGTCTTGTTTCAACAGAACAGATAGAGTTCTCGTTGCTTCGAACAGTCTTTGATGATATTAATACACCGTCTGTTTCTTTTTCTTTCTTTCGTTTCTGCCCCCCACCCCCGACAGTATGAAATATTAAGATAAATGTATTATACGCTCGTCGAACGACGCCCTGAAAAATAGCACGTCACTCTTCAGAAATAAATGAATATCTTAGCCGCGGCACCATCAATCTTATTGCTTATCGACCGGCTGATACGTGTACCTACACCGAGGCTAATACGTTTCAATTCGATGGGCCGGGGAGTGTGCGGCTTCCATTTTTATTCTTCGGCGCACTCGAAAGTAAGCTCCCAGAACGGCCAATGAAAATGCTGAATCGCTCTCCCCTAACGCAATTTCATTTCGCCGAAAGTGCTCCACTTTGACTGTATAAACTTTTATATTATGTAGCGGCCGGTTAAAAACAGGTTCCAAGGGTCTCAGCTTAAATCCATCTCGAAATTCGCTCGTTCTGTTCAATTATTATTTTATCAAGTGATTCTTCTGCTTTCTACTGTTCCACACACCTTGCTCCAATTCTGTCTTAATAAACGCGATAAACGAGAGGAACGATGTAACGAAAATGCAATAACGTTCGTCAATCTTCATTTACACAGAGAGACATGTTTCTGTGCCAAAAATTGTTGAGCTGTGTGATCAAATAAATTTTGTATCTCGTGTAGCATATTCGGAGAGCGACGTCGAATGTTAAAATAGCGTTGCAAAATTTTTAGCGTCTTTCAGCGTTCGGATTTAATGAACCGAAAGTGGAACAGTTTTGCGGGGGGTCCAGGGTATCCAGCCACTCGGATTTCACCGATTCCGTGTGTTATTAACGTTATTAAACGTCAGTTTGGTCGTCGGTCCGCGGTTTTTCGGTCGCGATCATTTAACAGGACCATTCGATCGAAATTTTCCGCTGACGAAGAGAAACACACAGGGAGTGAGAGAGCGAGAGGATAACTCGGTCGACACAGCGGTTATACACGGTGGCCCACGCACACGCGGAAACGTACTAATTGATTAATGGTCGGCAGATGTAGGGGCACCATGCTAATTTGCCCCGTGCCTGTTAACACTCCCGTAAAATCTGTTAAACGCGACGCCGTAATAAGCGTCACGCTTCTCCTGGCCCATTCGCTTGAATTTATTGAATTCGTCCATGGTGGGCGTCTGTGAATTATTTCACCTTTGTCAATGGGACAGTTATGGCTGCATCTCTTTGCGATCATTAACATGGTTGGATATTTATGTTCGGAAATGAAATTTTACGGTGACACGATTAAGTAAGTTCAATTTTATTTTATTTATTAGGACTTCTATGCGAACTACAAATTTCCTGCATCAATTTTAAGACATAAAAATGAAATAGAAAATTATTTCTACCTTTATCAATTTGAATGGACTTGAAATAATACATTGACGTACTTAAATTGTTTGAATCTTCCCTTTCTCTACATTTCGTCTAGTTAATTTAGTTAGAAATGCATAAAGTCTGGAGACTACATAGTGAGAAACTGTAACTTTGCAGTAGAGATTTCCTTTAACAAATTACTGTGATTTTACGGTACTTTTCGGGGTGGTGGTTCAGTAGTCAACATGTTAACGAATCGTTCGACCCGCTTTCCAACTTTTGCGGCAACAATTTTGTGCAGTGTGCTTTCGACGAATGGTGTGCTTATCATTAACGAAACGACCGAACCCTTTTCGCATCATGGTCCGTAACAAAAATTCCGTGTTTTTTGGTTTTCCAACACTACAGAATTTCTACAGGAGTAATATCGGAGTGCGAAAGTTTCGATGGGTTTTCCTGTAATGGAAGGAATTGTACTAGCTAGTGGAAAATAATTTACGCAACAGTCGCTGTTATTTATAATTATTGTTATCAGAAATTAGATGAAGTTCGAGTGAGAATTAAATTAAACTCACAATTCGGGAGTTCTTGTAGGAAAGAAATAGGCGCAAACGAGGAATGATAAGGTGCTCATCGAGGTTTCTTGCCTCAATCGCTAAACAATTCGCTCTTTGTTGCAGGAATGCGCCGAGAATGCGTTGAATTGATTCCACTTCGACGAATTTTGGCTTCGGGAATGAATTCGACCGTGCTGCTCTTCCTTCTGACTGGTGAGTACTGGATTCCCTGAAAATAGCTTTCGCTCGAACGTCACTTGTAACACCAAAAAAAGACTAAACAAATTCAACGATCCCAAAGTAAAATCAATTTATCACTATTGTTCTAAAAGAGGACTGAGGTTCTCCCAAAAAAAGCAAGTCTCGTTTCTCTCGTCAGTCTTTCAATAAACCAATCACCGAGTAGCTCGACAACTTCGCTTATCGCGACCCTCGGTGGGTCTCGACGAGAAACGGAATCCAAATTACCCTCCGTTCAAGCCTCGAAAAAGATCGTAGATTGCCGGGAGTCCATTGTCTTAAGGAGGACCCATATAATAACAGCCCTATCTGTCCATTAATCTATACACAGTTGACCCCCCGCGAACACGCCCCCTGGGAACAGAAATCCCTTTCCACCCCTCGTGTCGGCTATTATCAAGGTGAGACGGGGACAGGCGTGGCCGGGTCATATGGGGGCACATGAATAGGGGTAGCTTCGACACAAAGTCACATTCACCTCGAATACTGCCACTTCCGTTACTGAACTTGATCCCATTTGTTATTCCATTGAATGGATACCAAAACTTCCGCAGACTTTTAACAGACCATCATTATTTCATAGAAACGACAAGCAATTTTATCAAACATCTATATAAACCATAAGCGTATACAAAGTTCGTCAAAAGATAATTACCCTTAAACATTCAAAAACTTTGAATTTTTGAAACAATATTGTTAATGGTTCCAATGCATTAGTAAGGACTAGTAAGAATCACTAAATTTCCGTGGGGGTTAGTTTAATATTAAACGGAATCGTTATTACGGTCGTTATTATTAAAGAAGCGTGATGCCAGGTGGAAATAGGGCTGGCCAAGTCACGGGGGACGTTTCCAGAACACAGAGGTGTCTCGGACACAAGTCACACCCCAATTGCTGCCAATTCTCTATCGTCGTTGGCAGTCGTCCATTTCTACCCCTCGCAGCTGCCCGCCATCCCGTTCAACGTCCCTAATGCGCGAGAAGGGGTTGAAGAAATTCATTCGTTCCGGGAAAGTTGAATTTCCTCGACAGCCTGGACCTCTCTGGGGATTTTTGATTGCCGCGGCGGATCTTGAAGGTTGAGTCTTACGATTTTATGGTAATGGAAGGGTTGCCGAGGACTGGAATTGACTTCTGAAGCGAAGCAATATTGGACGCTAATGAGGGTGGGACGCGGGGCACGATTGAGAGAGGTTTAATAGCTGCACTGAATTGTCCGGACCACTGTTGTTGTGTCTACCAATGAGTATTTAATCGTGTAAATACTGTACCTAATGAATACATTGATCGTAATATTATGTACAACATGCCTTGCGACTAAATTGAAAATGATTTGATTCAGTTTCCATTGCTATAATATATATTTATTTCTTTGCAGTTTATTTTAACGTGGTCGCATTAACAGCGAGGTCATTAGTGACCACGTGGTTTACAATTGGTTATAATATATTTCACATGTAATTTGTAAACAGGCCTATAGTTAACATTGACATTAGGATGACTGTCTCTAGAATCAAATTATAACAGTACGTATAGATCAATGGATTTAAAGAAGAGGAGGAGGTTCCTTATTTTGTCTTCGTTAATATTCGACTTGAGGTCATTTTCAATGAAGAATCTCTATCGTTCCGAAGAAAATCTGGGACATTCGAGTAGTGTATGATGGTACTGGTATTGAGTGTCCTGTTCGAATACGAGTAATTGCGAACTGATTTTTTCTAGAAATTTGGGAATCTTTTAGGGTTTCATAAACAAGTCTCTTTCATATTGTGGAGTTCGGTTTGATTTATCCTGCTACATCCTACTTTAGCTACGAGCCCAGAGAATAGCGAACTTCAAAGGCTTCAGGAACTTCTTCGGAAAAACACGATGAACGCTATAGAAATGGTCCCAGATCCTAAGAAAAGGATTTAGAAGAAAACAATGGGTACTCCATTTCGCCGTGCATTTTTACGAAATCGAACGACTCCTTTCCATCACGGGGGGGCCAAAAAGGGTCCGTATTGCAAAGGCGAAACGTGCACCGGGTGGTGACCAAGGTGGATAAAATCGATAGCCGGAACGAAGGAGCCCCTCGAAACGGAAACGACCCAGTAAAACGAAAGAGTGACCTAAGTTTGATTTGGCAGAGATCGACTGGTGGCTCGCAGCGTCCCCAGCCTTCTCCTCTCATCTCTTTCTCTCCCGTTCCTCTGGTTCGTTGGAATAGGCCGCGCTCTCCGACTCGCGGCTCTCACAAAGCCAGACACAGTGGAAAAAGGAAGATCGTCCTCTCTCGTACACGTCCATCGGTGGCTATCTACGTTGCAGAGCCTACGGTCGATGCAACGAAAGAGGGAAACGAACGTACCGGATAGAGGAACCGAAGAGAAAGGCCGATATAGACGGTGGAGGGAACGGGGAGGATGAGAGGGCTGTGACAGGAGGAACAGGGGGAAGAAGGGAGCGGAAAAAAAAGAGGAAGAAGTACGTTTGGTTTGGCAGCGGGCGGTGGGCGTCGAACTCGGGACATCGCGCGCGGATGACGAGTAATCGATCACGAGCACTGTGCCAACACTCCGTATCCCGAGGAGGGCCCAGTGATTCTCATTTTCTGGTTTATCGATGTTCCGGTTCGGAACGATCCCCGAAATCGCGATGATTTACTGCGAGACCGGCAGCGGGTCGGAGGACGACTACCGCCGCCCCCTTCTCCCACCACATGACTCGGAGAAGTTCGACTGGCGGTGAACTTTCGAAAAAGACCCGAGGACCCGACAGCTTGATCTATGATATTCGCGTATTTCCCTCAAGCAAGACTAGACCAAGGCTTTATGTACGTACCACGGTTGTATTTCTTTGCTCGGTCTTGCTGGGACCGGACGTGATTCTCGGTGTCTGCGCTCAGCGTCTTCTGTTTTCGGGAGACTCGGACTTTTTCAATGTGGCTTTTTATCGGGCTGTGTACTGGGCAGCTAGTTTCGGAAGAAATTGTTTGTTAGGTGCGCGAGAAAATGTACTTGTTTCTAATAATAATAGTCGTCAAATGGTCATTCGTTCTGCCTGAATCGAAATCTGAACTCGATAGACAACAGAAAACCAAAATTTTCTCTACAATCTGCATTACAACAAATCATTGAATAATATTTTACTAGAACCAAGTTAATTCTAAGAACGACTTGATTAACCACTGAATCGAATGTCCAACAATCGGGATAAAATTATTTATCGATCCCCAGCAGAGTCGTCGCTGAAAATCATTGTCTTCCCTTCGAGCTACTCACCCCATTTCGTTTCACGCGTTCGCGTTTACGATAGTTGTCAATGATCGTAATGCCTGTCTGTCGTTCGTACCCCGTCGCACCCCCGTGTTGTTCGACGAGCGAATGATAAAATCGGGATCTACAAAGTGTACAGCACGGTCGACAGCCGCGACAGTGAACAGACGTAAAGTACGCTGACATGTGCACGGGTCCCGGGGTATTCGTCCCGCTAGACAGTCCTATTGATTTCTGATTGAGGCAATCGGTGATGCCAACGACCATATCGGACAGGCTCGCTGAACGTTCCGAACTGCCTGCGGGTAGCCTGGATGCCCGAATCTGTCTGTGGGCTACTCTGGTGGCCAATTTTGCCGATTATGCCCGAGTGGCCGAGTGCCCGAAACTATCCAAGCGCCCGAATTCGTCCGCTGACGCTTAAACTGCACGATTCTGCTCGATTCTGCCCGAATCGAGGTGCCTGAGGCCTGAGCGTCCGACTCTGTCCGATTGGGCCCGAGCGCCCGAGTGCCTGAATTTACGCGCTGGCGCTCGAGGTACCCGACTCTGCCGTGAGTGTTAAAGACATCTACAACAGCCAATTAGAAATTTCTTTCTTCCTTTAATAATTTTAGTAAGTTAAGGACAATATTAAGTTCTGTGCCAATAGAATGAATAGACTTAATTTAATAAAATGTATTTTAAGGTGAAACATAAATATTATTACTTCAAGATATACCGCAGAACCGCAATTTCTTTGCACCGACTTTTACCAACGAATTTGCAGGTAAATATTGTTTGCATTTTCCGTTTGTACATTCGATGAAGTATTAACTGAATTGTAGTACCTAGTACTAATAGAAGACTATGCTCGAAGAATCCAGTGTTTGCTCTCACTCGCGCTCAATAGTAGAGAAGCATTATTTTCGTGCGTACGACTCATTGATGAGTCGTCGACGGGAAAGGGGTGGTTCGTCAGCTTGAGTATCATGGTCGAAGAAGGGGGTGGCAGGGGGATGATAAGTTGCTCGAACCTCGATTCGAGCAGCTCTCGATGGTAGGAAGAATTTCGCTAAGCACTTCTTCAAATATTTAAGCAGACCCACCGGGAACGATGAGTTGCCTTTATCGTTAATTTCGATGAACGAAAGTCAGCGAATCATCGGCGCAGAAAACGCTGACGGGAAAGAGAGAGAGAAAGAGGAAGAGAGAATCGGGCTGTTCGCTAATTATGACGGTGTACAAGGTACCGGGACTTCGGGCTCGCGATTCGAAAACTTTTTTTATTTAGTTTTTCCAGCAGGCGGAATAAAAGTTCGATGGGGTAATTCGTCGGCCAATTATCGCGACGCGATCATGCAAATTTTTCGCGATTCAATCTCGAGACGGTTATTACATCGTTGTTGGTTTAGACACGTTCGAACGCTTCTTTGTCGTTTTGTCGACTGGTTGAGATTGTTTCGAAGTGGTTGCGCCCCGTTGTTCAGTGAAAGTTCGACTCGTCTAAGAATCAGAATTTCGAGGTTCGATTAATGCCTGGTGCAACGCCCACGCTTCCCGCTAACTAGAACGCGGTTCGAACAAGTTTCCGCGGATTAACAACTTCGTAACGAGCACAATGAAGTATTAATTAATACCGCGTGGTTAATTAACGAGCGATTAAGCCGAATGACCTCGGAACGATAGCAATTAAGCGCTCCTCCGAGTGGAGTCAGCTGAATGCGAGAGCTACTTTCTTCACCGCGTCAAGCACACATAAAGATCTACTGAACAATATATTAAGAAAACTCAGCGAATTTATTTATAAATTATTTACTGACTTTCCCGTCACGACTCTTCACTAACTCATTGCCAGTCAATTATTTCAACATTTCTGCAGACATATGAATTTTTAAAATCTAAATTAGGAAATATCTTCCAGTTTTGTACAGTTCAAAATTAACGAAATTAAGAAACATTTAACTTGATCACCGCTGTTGTACAAATCTGATAGACATCGTAAATTCTGCAATCTGCTGGTCTTTTAATTTTGCGTTTGAGCCTCATTCCGCGGCAATTTATGTTTCATGCGACTAGTTCTCCCGGCTTACCGTACAAAGAGAATAACAACTTTGTCGCGCGTAATACTCCGCTGAATCAGCTTCACTTTTGTCGCATTTTTCAAACCAGATTTCGCCGGTAATTTCCCAAGGCGTAGAATGCAAATTAAAATTCAATTTGCCATTCCGCTTCGCGCAATTTTCGCGATAGAATTACCGAGTCAGAGATAACTAAAACAGATAATAGAAAGTTTTAATTTGCACGGCAAATCCTAACTTCCTGATCTCAATTAAGACGTAAATTCGCTTTATCTAATAACGTAACTTATTTCACTGTCGCATAATGGACGCGCGCACGTGCACTCGAATCTCGCGCTTTTATTTTTCGCGGGTACAGTGATGCAAACGTTCTATTGTGAAATCTTGATTCTTGGTTTCACCGGTACCTCTATTTTTTATCATTATTTTCTGGCAGCGTACAATACTCTTCTTTTAGAGACATACTCTTTTGACCTCGGCTTTTCGAAACGCGTCCCACCCACTGTCCACAAATAACGCGAGTTTTTAGAAGATTAAATAAAAATTTCCGTAAGTTTAATTTAAAATCTCCTTTTGGAAGGTGTTTTACCCTTTCGCTACAATGTACGAGATGCCTCGTTTCGAGAGATCTAGTATCTTTATTATTGATATGACGTGTTTTATTTAAACATTTGACAGGCGTAATCGATTTTTAAGACATGTCATCGTTGGTAGAAGGTGCTTCAAAGTGATGAATATAAAATGTACTTCATATTATACACAATTAGAATTTTTATTGTTTATTTTGTATGAAATGTACTTCTACTACCCCTCTATCTAGATGTCAAGTGGTCAGAATCTGCTGACATAATGGTTCATTTATTCCCTAATATGGCAGTGTAAATGTTCGGGATCTCTACTGGGAAGGGTTGTGTTACCGAGGAGATCTCGCGATGAAATGTCGCAGGCACAGCTGAGAGCCACGTGTAACGCGAATATCCGTGTCTGTAATGCTTTCACGAAAAATACAGACAGCGAGGCAGCCACCCTCGCACCCGTGGCCATCCCCGGTATCGATTTCTGGCCGATGGAGTATCGCGATACTCGCTCCCGTCCCTCGCCCCTCATGCTCTCGCAGTCGATCGCCATTCCTTGTGACGCTGGCTGCGCTGCCTCCTGTCTCCTCCACCTTTTTTTCCTCCCCTCTGCCTACAGATACACGCGTGTACCCGCATCACCCGCCCCCGACGGTACCGGACACTAAGCGAAGGTACGTGTCCACTCGAAAATGGACGGTCTCACCCTCGGTGGTCCGACTCTGCTTCTTTCGCACGATTTCGGGCTGATCAGTGTCGTGACCGATGCGATGGAAAACCGTGGCGGGTCCTTTTTGACCCGTGCATCTTTGTTCACTTAACTTTTTGCGAGGCTCCAGGTCATTCGAGTCTTTTAAATTCGAAGAATGTCTTTACTAAGCAATATAATTTACCAACAATAATACTCTATTTTAATAAAGAGGAATACTTTATCGTCAGCATTATAAAATGGATGCATTGAGGAAATATAAGGATGATGAAATAATTATCGTTTTCTAACAGGTTGTAAGATATGAAATTAAAATGCAGTTTTCCCTGATCCTACAGGTTTTATAAGCTTATACGTAGATAATCTTAATTCATAATTATCTCTTGCTTTACAGTCATATTCATTGCTCAAAAGAATGTCTACGTTTACGTTCAAAGGTAAACGTTGTCGGAGAACATCCTCTGTAACAAGCTTTTAAAACAGTTTCGTCCTTTATTACAAAGTGCAGCTTTAAAATGTTCATCGAATGCGATACTTTCCAGAACATTGTTCTCGGTATTCCTTTGTAAAATAATACAAACATAATTACTTTCCTCCGTTTCAATTCCCCGAGATTTATTGAAACTCCTTCATAGAACAATCGTTTCTTTTTAAATATCTACCATGGAAATTCCTTCCCTTGATTTATCAAGATGTGTAAAATATCGTGGGCGAAGTTTTGAATAGTTTTCGGCAGGATTTTCGACAGTTTCCGATCGTCGCTCGTAGTCTATCGGTTCGTTTTAGAGATCTGCGGAATTCATCGGACATGTCTGTATTTTACACACGATCCTCGGAGCTCTTGGATATTTTACAAATCATTGAAATCTTTTCACCACCACTGTGCGGAATTGAAAGAGTATTGACAGCGGAGACAAGGGTGACCCGAATGTTCTGTATTCAATCCTCGGCGGAAATTACTTTCATTTTCGTCCGCGAAAATACCGGGGCGACGATGAATCGACGGTTCCCAGTCGTTCAGCTGCAAAATGCAACAATCAAACGACGATTAAAAAGAATGGAAAGCCGAAAAAGGGACAGCACCCCTTTTCCCGAGCTTGTCCGGGTGTCGTGCCTCATTAAAAACGTATTCTTCGCGAGACGCGATCAGCGATGAGATGAACGAGTTGAATGGGCACGGGTACCTCGCGGCGTGGAAAATAATCTTCGTTTTTTCTAACTTTCATTTGTATAAAAAACATTCCACTGTTCCCCGTACAAAACTAGGATGAAACCGTGCGCATATAAAATACTCAGCCAAGAATTTATTTGACGTGAACACATTTCAGGTTTTTAAAGGGGGGATGAAGCAATTACCGAATTTTTCATTGCTACATTCTTTCTACAAATTTTGCAAAACCTGTCGCAATGTAAGAACAACTTGTTCCAACAACGGTGCAAAAAGTTCCGCTTCGTTAACGACAAAAATAAATGAAAAAATATAAAAAACCTATTACGGTATTTTAATTTTTTAAGGTTAGAATTTTAAAATATAATAAATTTAACGATATACTCGTTAAAAATACCGTTATGATTATAAAGGAATATACATTTCTAATGCACGATGTAGAAAATATATGAAATGCACTGATTCAACAGAAACGTGTATTCAACTTTTTGTCTCGATTCGAACGCGATCAGCGTCTTTTCCGAAATCTGTTGGTGCTGATCTAATTAATGCAGTATCATAGTCAGACTTACTGCTCGAGAGGATTTAAGGTTAGAATTTAAAAATTTAATAAACTTAACATTAAATTATCCGTTAAAGATGAGAATATCTATACTATTTCTACGTCACTTTACATGTTTCTTCAAAATCGTAACGTATAGCCCCGGTCTCCCCTACTTTCGAAGTACCAGGAAATGTTTCACCTGCCAAACGTGCAAAAATTTGGTTTAGCACAGCCGTAAAAGAGATACATCGGGGGGAGTGCCGATTCGGGCATCGAATTCGCTTTATCTCCTGTTCATGTCGGTCGATAAGCGTTCTCGAGAGAGACAGAAAGAAACAGAGAGGGAGAAAAAGAGAGGACAGGGGGCAATTTCCTGACGCGGGTGTTCTTTTCCACGAGAAGGGGGGGTTTCGAAGGCCGGGCAGACGGGGGGGGGGGGGGACGTTGTCGCAACTTCATTCGCTGACAATGCTTACGTTGCCATAACTCGAGGCCTTCGACCGCACCGTGGCCATTCTGAACTGCCGAAACGTGACCGTGTTCCCAGATCGAACCATTTAGTTTACGAGATAGCGCGCGGTATATCTGGTAACACGAGCCAATCCACGCCGGAACGGCGTGTGTAATCCCATTATCATTTTCGGTCGAGGAGCCGTCGATTAGTCGATTCGGATTACCCGCGCGAAATCGGTAACTCGGCCTGTTTACAGGTCCAGGAATCAATGGCCGATAGCCGACTCCCAAGATGTTCAGTCGACCCGAGGAAACTTCGTAAATATCTCGTGGGAGACGGCGTTCGGCGTTTTCTCAGTGGTGCAATTGCGTCCGAAACCGAGGGAGAAATAAACAGGCACGGAAACAAGAATTATTCTTGTATACCGTTCGCTTTGGGAGGTGAAAAGAAACAGGCTTTTCGTATCCATTGCTTTAACGCTGAGAACAAAAATATTTCTTGTATTCTTTACTCTGGGGTGCAAAATAAATATGTTTCCTCGACCGATTCTTTCGGCGCGTTGAAAATAAAAATATGTCGCGTTTTGAGGTTGAATATAAAGACACTTGCTGGCACCTTTTTATGTAGGGTTGGAAATACGTGAGTTTCTATACGTAGACATTGTATATTAGGGTCACAAGAGTAAGGCTTATAAAACGATAACCGACTTAATACGATATTCAGCGTCACAAGTGTGCATCGTATGACCAATTTAGACAGTAGAGTTCGTAACTCCACGCGCTTCAGCCAATTCCATCTGAAAAAAAGGCTGAAGTGGCAGGACAGTGTTCGAGGACATTCCAAACAGAAGCAGTATGATTTTCCGCGCAACCGAAGGACAACGTTTGCAGACAAAACCGCGTTGAAACGAAACCGGGCGTCCTCTCCGCGAAAGTGCAACGCAATGTTGGTAGCGCGGCGGTCGACAGTATACATTGTTCTTTCGGGATATGGTGGGAATCGAAGGGGGTCGCAGGGGGTGGGAACAAAAATGGTTTCCCGGTTGGCAATGCAAAAATCGTTCCCCGTCGGCGCCGCTACTCGTTCCCGACACGCCGGGCCAGGCCAGTTGATTAAAGCGTATCAACGCGTACGGCCGCGCGATAGCATGTGCCGGTTGTCGCGCCCCGACCGGTCGTTCGATTTCTGTCAGGATCGATTTTATCCCACGGCATTATGGTCCCTCTCTCCCACACACGCCGGATATGCGTCCACGGCGTTTTGCGTGACCGCAGAGGGCGTGTTGCCAGAGGCGCTAAAATGCGCGCTTAATATTTACTCCGGACCGCAAAGCGGAACGCATCGTTGCCAGGCATCGCGAATTTCATTAACAATATCGCCGATCAAATATCGCTCTTGCTCCACCCTCGACCCGCGATCGTTTTCGCTCCGATTACGCGACCGTCCCTCGCACGCATAAATCTATAAACCCTGTTTTTAAACGGATCGCATCTCACGAAACGCGGTTTTCGTTCTGAAAATTGTTACCGACGTGTGTCACTAGACTACGGATTTTGCTACAAAATAAAAATTGTCCAGCTCCATTACAGGAGTCCGGTATCCAGTGAAAATATCTTTCTTCAACCATTTACCTGATTTAGGCCATTAGCAAAATTCGACTTTTAATAAAACGTTTAACACAAAAACGGTTGAGAAATAGTATTAACAATATTTTATAAAGAATGCAGTAAATGTAAGCCTACAGGGTAGTTCAAAACTGATGAACAAGCGACAACGACAACGTCGAAACCCCCCACACTGCTTCGCTATCGATCGATTAATATTTATTCCATTAGGGCACAACACAGCGAAAACTAATTTCACGCGTCGCGTGATCCCACGCCGAATCCGATTTTGATCTGGCGTTATTATGTACTTTCCGCTTCTTCTCGATCCATACTCCCCCCCCCCCCCTCTCTCTCTCTCTACCTCTCTCTACCTCTCTACCTCTATCTCTCTCTTTTTCCACCCCGCTCTCTGGATTGAATCGCGGCCCGCGCCACAGTTCCGTGGCGTGCACTTCAAAGCGCCGGAAAAACGATGGATCGAGTTTGTTGGATTTTTTCCCATTTCGCCCAGTACCGACGAGCGAATTTTCACGGATTATCCCCGGGAAAAGTGTGTGCTCAGGTATCGCGCGCACGCTCGCTACTCTTCCTCCCGTCGCAATTTTTCCATAAAGATCAATTAGCTTCGTTATACGGGGAAAAAGTTTTCGCAAGTTTCTATTATCAGCCATTCTCGCTGGAAATTGACACTTTCCGTCTCTCGCGGGTCATCCGATATTTCGTTTATTTCTGTATGGAGCGCCTCTTTGTGTTGCGTGCTGTATATTTCTGTGAAATCAACTGATCGTTGAGACCATTTGCCGCTATGAGCACACTCACAATAAGAATATTTTTGTGTACTTTCACCAATATTTTAGAGAGACATCAACTTGACTTCTTTATTTGTAAAGTGGAGCTAAATATTAAATTATTCCTTTGCAATTTTAGTAACTGGATATGCATGGGCCTGATGTCGCCAATCTGACTTTGTTCTTAGAGGGTTACAGAACATGAAAATTGTGTGTACAATTTGAAAATGGAGAAAATCACACCAATTCGGAGTGTTTAAGAAAGAATTACAGCTATTCGAAGTGTTTACGATGAATGGCAGCAATTTGGAGTGCTTGAAAAATAGGTCCTCGAGGTGACGATGATTTCGCCAGTAACCAGTGCTCGCGCTGCGGTTGAAAACGGCGAATCGCGGTGCGGCAGAGAGAGTTCGCCAATTTCCCGACTCTAATATCTCGCCGATTACGAGGTTGTTGGGCTGGCGGCGCGCAAACCCGATTTGTTGTGTCAACCTGACAGCTGAGACGAACTTTAACACGCAATAACGAGCGTACGCGTCGACGAGGCGTCGCGATCCCTAACGCCGCGTCGCCGACGGCCCGTGATGGATTAGACGCGAAAACGACACATGACGGATACGAAATGAAAATCTGATTCGAAACCCGCGTATCAATCGATCGATACCGCTCCAACCGGCCTCGAAATGCTCCCGCAAAATCGGTTTCGAAAGGTCGCACTCCGCGATACGAATTTCCCGCCGAATCGGTGCAATTCCTCTGCTGTACGCTGTGTGGAATATCGACTGAATCTTTCCTCGAGCGACCCTGCATCTTAACCTTTCTTCCTTTCGTGAGAATACGTACTTTCTTATCGATCTTTTATTTCCAACTGAAAAGATCTTCTCCACTTGAATTTTTTTATGGAGTTTCACAGCAAATGCTTACAATGTTTTTACTAAATTACGTCGAATGCAGTCGTTTTAGCCAGAAAAGCATAATCAGAAGGGATGATCAGAAACTCGAGGAGTACAAATATTGTGGTATACCAATTTTGAATATTGCAGTGCAGCCTTGAAAATTGTGGTTTATATAGACCGAAGCTGTTCGACACAGTCGGTAACCTCAGAAAGTCGGTCAGCGAGGTTATGCAGAACTTTGACGACCATCCTCAACCAGCAGTCCCTGTCGTTTCAATCGGAGTAGAACGTGTCCCGAGTTTCGAAACGCGTTTTCGTCAGGTGATATCCGTCACGTGTCGCTTTCGACTCCAATCCATCACGGTCACTCGATCCGCCCGAATATCGAGCTTACACACCGATACAAATGTTTGTGCTTGAAATTCAGCTACTTCCGATTCCCCTGTCCCCATGATTTCAATGATCTCCTGCTTGTGAAAACTATATCTGTCAAAATATTGAACTTTATTATCTTGGTTCTTTAATTAAAATTACCTAGCCCCTTCTACCTAAATGGCCAGTAACATTTTGCTATGCTTTACAATGGTCCGGGCGGCCAAAACAAAAACTAATCAACATTTAGCTATCAATTATTAGTAATCAGTTTTTTAAAAAATGTTTATTCTATGAAAAATGAAAGTCACCGTTAATTTTTAAAGATCAATACATATTTTTGACTTCATAATATTGTAGCTGATGTCAAAACGAATCCAACGATCTACATGTGTGTTTGCTTGTAATTTCAACAGAACAGCGATTCCAACGAAATTAATCATACTCGGTGAGCCAAATCCGTTCCGAAGTCATAACACGGTACAGTTCGATTCCAAAAACGGGTCCTGAAAGCAGCGATCACTGGGATAGTTAAATTATTCAGACAGTTCTTACCTGTTTCAGTGAGTCTCCGGTTTTATTCGCCCGAGTATTCGGGACCCTCAAAAATAGAATCGCGAAGGTAGCCAGGAGTATTTATCGATCGGCGGATACGAAAGTTGCAGGATTCGGGACCGGTTCACATCGACCTGATCCAACAACGTCGAAAACCCTCGTGAACTTCCGAAAATCCCGTTTTGGCAGCGGCGGGTTGGCAAATTCGTCGGACGCCTCGGTAACGCTGATCGCGGCCGAATTCGATTATTCACGAGCTCGGGTTATCTACATAATAATCGTCGGGATCCGATTAAATTGGTAAATCGTGTCAGTCATTGCTCGTATATACTGCATTGAGCACAACGATTGAACGTCTAATGTGCTTAGGTATTTCGTATAATTAAATGAAGAATTATACGAAGAATTAAATTACAATTCAGAAAAATAATGATGCAGTAAAATATGTGTTGCAGGTTGCAGAGTTGCTATTTCAAGAATTCCAATTTTAACCATTTGCACTCGACTCCCTTTTGAGGGGTCATCATAAATCCAGTTAACCTCAATTTAAATGTGCTTGCGAGATCTAAAATTTTGAATTACTAAAATCTGCTATATTAAACTGTCATATTAAATCCAATTCAAATGGAGTAAGTATTTTCGCAAATACTAAATAAATAGGTTCAGGTTGCTGTGGATAATCTTCGAGTGCAAGCGTTTCTTCAGATTTATAAAATGCGTAGATTGAGAAAGATTCAAGAAGTTTGTGGAGAGAATGTACATTGGTCCGATTTCGGCCGACTGCGAAAATTTCGCAGGTGAAAGCGTGATTATGTGTATAAGCGACGCGACGGTGGTTTACCAGAACGAAAGGTACTCGGTTAGGATTTCGAGAGGGTGGATTCTTCGGGTTGCGGGTGAAAGAAGGGATCGCGGGGCGCGAACGAGGGGTGTGCACCAACGGGGGTGCCTTTTTTAGTCCACTTATCGGCGAACCACTCGACCACGATGGCTATATTTAATTCAACGCTTAGGCGGCGAGAGAGAACCGGGCCACTTGACTCTCTTCTCGCTTGGTTCGATTGACTTCGAGGCTAATTCCAAAGTATCTGGAGCGTCTACGCTTGCATTGTGCTATTCTGATGATTGTCGGAGGCGGGGACTGGATCCAGCCTTCGAATCGATCGTGTTCTAACATCTACGCTGCAATGTCCACGCTTCTCGAACTTACCCAGCAATAAGCATGCAAACAATTCTCTCAATATAGACTTGAAACAATTTTTATATCATTTCTCTCAAACACAAAGAGCAGAGCAGTTCATAAAATAAGAAAAAAATCTGACAGCGTTGGGTATCCGAAATTACATGTGACGCCACCCTGACGTCATCGGCCGTGACGGTGTTAAAAAAATTCCAGAGGTGGATGAAATTCTTGACACAGGTCTTTAACTAACCCAGTTTCATTTTCATGGAGGCGCTTCGTACAAAATTCCACTAGAACATTTCATATTTCCAGAAAAAAACATTTTAAGCTCTGTACAAATGTTCACATACGATTTACTATACTATAACCAAACTGAAGTGTTTAAAGTAGGAAGCAGATCGAAGTATTACCCTAGGATGTTCAGTGTAACGTTTCGAACAATGCTTCCACGTCTAAGAAACGACAATAGATCCACTACTATACTTCCGGACCATACCTTCCCACAATTCCAAGAACCGTGATTGGCCGCTGACAGGCAATCAAACAGCGACAAACAAGAAGCATTAGAGCTGGAGTCTCCGGTAATTAAACAAATACAATTCCCGGCAAATTCGTCTGCTTCGTTCTTACAGTCGTGGATATAAAAGTGAGTCGTCGCGGCAGGGCACGGCGGCGGTAGGTAGCAGGGATCGATAATTCCGGCCATTATTGGTTATTAGTCGCTACGATCGATGCCGGTGCAATCTCCGGCCCCCGTCACGGTCGCGACGTTAAGTAATCTCTGGCTGGCGTGTTTCGTCGAATTATCGTCGTGTCCCGGCGTTCCTCGAGAGCATTGTCTCTCCGGCAAATCGGCAGAGCAGAAGGAAACACCGTCCCTCGAGTGGCTGGTGCTCCGTTGCGAGCCGATTCCTCGTTAAAAAGCGGACCTTCGTTCGCGATACTCGACGCGATCGCATAATGGAACCGCGGACGTGAAGTGTGCACACAGTAATATCTTTCCTAAAGAGCTGTAGGAGAGGGGGGCGAGCAGATAGTCGGTTAACGGACAGAATAATGCAATAACGTTCTACTGTTATTAACGTTCATGAGTGCAAGAACAGCGAGAGCTAAAGGAGATCTCGAGAGCTACTCGACCATATTTCCCGCACCGAGGACCGGGACTTTTTCCTGTTCACGTTTCCGCTTTTTTCCCTCCAGCCGAACGTCGTCGTCGTCGTCGTCGTCGTCGTCGTCTGCCTCGATTTCGAGCTGTCGTAAAATTTCACGGGGATACGGCCGATTATATGGGAACGACCGATGGGGCTGGGAGAACGATTCGTATTCTCGGACCTATCAAGAAATTGACAATCGATAGACTGGCGCGCGACGAACACGATTCGTTGAAGTGTTCCGGGAACGTTTTCGAGATACGTGGCGCAGAAGATGACTATTACTGCGACGATTTTGCACCATTAGTATTTGCTCGGGGGAAATTTATTGGTGATTGATCAGTCGGAATCATTTCTATAGAGGATTTTTGTTTCCTCTTCTCTTGTATGTATTCTTTTTTGGATCCGTTGAGGGATTTTATTATTTGTTCAAAAGTACCATTTCTTTTATTGTAATGTGAAATGTTGTAATTTCACAATGTTCTTAATTTAAAACTGCTTCCAAGTGCGTTCCCTCAAGGATACTTAACTTGTTCGTGTATTGATTTCTGCAAGAGGTGCCATTTTTTAATGGACAGCTTATCCAATGTCCAATGATAACATTGGGTGTTTGCAACGAGAGTTAACGATTGTTAAACAATACTGCGCGGACCTTTTGATCCGCCACTGTGAAAAGCAACTTATCGACAAGTTATCAGATCGATAGAGCGTTCCATAATCTTTTTTTAACGGGACTCGACGAATGACAATAGTCGCGGGTGATCTATTTTCCGAAACCCAATTGTAACGCATACAGAATCAATCTCCGTTCGTCGAGGAGCGTTACATCGTAGGACGCGTCGCGCGTCGCGTGTTGCACAGTTCCCCGGATTTTTGGGTGAATTTGTTTTTCATTTGTCCGCGGTGATTGTACGCGGAGCCGATCGATATCGCAACACAGCAGACCGGAGCCGCGTGCTCCATGTTCGACGCAAACAATTTATTTATTCAAACAGAGTCCGTAGTCCACGTCCGGCCCGATCATTTCCCGAGGTTTCTTCTCCTCGTTTCGGATTCCTCCATTGTTTGCGATTTGTTACCAGCGCTCGTCGATTAATTTTTGCCCGATGGAAAAAGTTTGAAATGAAATTTACATCGGGCGGGCGCGAGGAAGAACGTAAACGTTGCCACCAGAATGACGTCAGTCCTCGTACAAACATCATTGATCCGCGCGTTCCACGTATGTGTTTGTCGAACAGGTGTCCAACTACATTTAAATTTAATGTAATATACATTCAATTTGTTGGCTGCGCGCCTCTATCAAATCTAGATTATTTAAATTTCCTCCAAAGGTACCAATACCCTTTTCATTATCCCTATATAAACTATACAATATCAACAATCCCTCAAATTCAAACTTCCCAAACCCTCCCTCTAAATCCCCCTGTATCAAAAATACTAATTTCAAACCATCGATGCATCGATGACCACCACACTCCGCCACCTTGCTTACCCTCGTCGATATTACCAGCCAATATCGTCGGTACTGAAATAGCATGCCGATCGAAACGTTCACAATTATGTTCGTTCTCCATGCCGATCGAGTCGAATCGCTTTCAGTGGAACAATAAGACTGGGACTCGCGGTTCGTCGTCGAAGAGGGACGCTTTTCTGCATCGCGTCGTTGAAAAAGGGGGTTGCGATTGAATTCAGCCCTCGCGAGCTGCGCGTCGCATCGCGGGAGGTCTCGGTTTATCCAAGGGTCTCCATTTCGTCGCTCATATTTGTACATTATAGGGTGGATGGGCGGGTGTGCGCGGGTACGGAGGGCGTCAGGGATCTCTGGGCGCGATGGGACGGATAGAAACGCTGAGCGGGCTTTTGACGCCGCGCCGGCGGGCAAAGCTTCGGGAAAGCGGCGGGAGCTTTGATATACGACCGGTTTCTCTCTCTACATATATCTCTCGCTCTCTCTAGCAATCTCCCTGTACCCTTCCGCGCCCCGGTGACTACCAATAATCGAACGTTATTGCGTTACCGGATGCTGAGACCGGCCAACGCCGCCCGACGCGGCGGTCGTAACACGTGCACACCGGAACCGGAGAACGGAGAACGGCTGTTGCACAGAGACGGAGCAAAAAATCCGGAACGGTAACGCGAAATTTCGCATCACCGGGGACCCGGTTTCGTGTCCCCGATCCGCATGCTCTCTACGATCATTTAATTGTACCACTGCGGTCCGGCGCCGCTGTGATGATAATTGGTCACGTGACGTTTGCCTTTCGGTCTTGCTTTGAGCCACGTGGTTTCCGGACTAATGAACGGGGCTTGGGATTTAATGCACTGCTCCTGAATCGATCCCGCGGTTTTCGCGCTCGTTGCGGTCCACGGGCGATCATCTGCTTCTGTGCGACCTGGTTTAGGTTTTAATGCGTCGCGTGTGACGCGTTCGTGTTCGCATGATGGAAGTGCCTGGTTTGATATGGAAGTTATTTTTGCGATCGGTGATCGAGCGAAATGCTTGCTGCCTATGAATCATGAGGGGATTGACAGAGTAATTGGTGACCGAAAATTTTAACTTTTCCGGTTTTGGCTCACTGAAGAAATTGCTTCGAGTGTGGTCTAATCTTTGTCAGTGTTCAATTGATGGTCAATGTGCTGGTGTATTACCTGTTGTGTTTTTTGTATAGCGTGACAAGCGACAGGAAAGTTCGCCCATTTTCTGTTCTAGATACTATAAAATTGGTTATTTCTTCATGATTGCATTGTAATTCGAATGCAAATCTGAATGAAGCATTTTGGAATTCGAGAGGCGAGATTTTGGCATTTCTACTGATATTTTAATAAAAATGGATTTGTTGGATTGAGTACAAATTATGCGAAATTGGCCATAAATTATCACAGAGAATTCCGTTCGAGATAAATCCGTGCATTAATTAAACGTGAATAGTTTATGCATACGACGAACTAGTTTGTCTTCTTCGTTTTATTAAATTTCGATTGCAGTCAGATTCAATTCGAAACGTATTCCTGTAGCATTCGTGAGACGCGTTAATGCATTCCATTAGATACATGCCATAGTAATGGCCATTATTGAACTGAATATTTTATCCGGCGCGTTCGATATTACAGCGATATTACTACTTGCTATCGTTTAACTTATACATAGAATTGCATACGTTACCTCTGCATCAAGATTATGTAACGTTAACATGAATGTTCTTTGAAGGGAATGAAATTTTGCTGCAAAAGAGAATTACGCTCTGCTTCGAACTTCGGACTGTAAATGATTCTCCTTAAATATTAATTTGTTAGATAGAGACGATGTATTCAATGCGACTGGGAAAAACAAAAAGATGGTAATGACAATTCATTATTTATAATTTTTGTAAAATCATTTACGATCATCCTCTCGTATTTTAATCTCGAGAAAGAAGTTCGTCCTGGTTCGAGGAGGACTGTCTATCAAAATTGGCTGAAAGCCTTATCGTAACTCATCGGCAACAGTAGCCGTTAATGACGATGGAGCGACGCGATGGCGGAAGCGTATCGCGAATCATCGTTAACGGGGAAATTCTGCGCGAAATTTACGGAAGATAAGCGGGATCGCAACGGTGTCGATTCCGCCGGGGAAGTTTCCCGGTAAACCGAAGTTCACTGCTAATTTCTCGTCCCGCCACACCTCAAAGTACACTTTAATTACGTTAAACGGGAAGTAAATTACATTAGAATGTCAACGCTCGAGGATGTAAGTCCCGGCGCGGCGTCGCCAGTCTCTGCCAGCAGCGGCCGACTCCATTTCACGCGGATCCTAATATAAGAAGAGATTTAATTAATTGTCTGGCCATTAATGAGATTCAGGCCGAACTTTCATGCAATTAGGCGACGACGACGACGTTTCGAAAAAATATGCCGTGGTGCTCCGATTCTCCCATTAATCCCTCGATATTATTAAATTCTTTATACAGGGTGAGGCACCTAGATACCCACCGAAAATATCTCCGTTCTTTTTAGTAATACGAAAAGGTTACTTCAAGGTTATCGTCGTTATTTTGGAATGGAATGACGTTTTTCGATTAGTGTAACATTCTGGCAAAAGAAAAGACATTCAAACCATGTATAATATTGAATAAATATAATTTTGTAATTGAATAAAGCAGCATTCTATGCGGTTTACAAGGCGGTGCAACGTCAAGTGAATAGTTGCGTTACAAAGTACGCACCGTTATTAAGCCACCATTACGAAAACTGCAATTTTTGCGAGACAAGCCGCCAGGCAATTTCCCGAAGAACTCCGAGCTGACAACTGCTCGGAATAGCGTTTCCCAGCGGCTTATCCGAACTCCTTGTTTCCGGAATATATCAGGAATTATGCGCTGGATCACGTTCCCGCTGGAATATCCGGCGACTTGATTTTAAATTTCTTCCTCCTGTTGCGCGCACACGCGCATTTAAAACTGAATGACGTAATCCCCGGTCTCGCGATCATGCGATCCTCTTGCTGAAGCCTTAAATCGGATCTTCCGCGAAATTAGCGAGATCGGTGGACCGTGAATCCAACGAGCGAAAACTTTGATCGGCTAGAAACTTCCCATCCTGCTCATTTTACGAGAAAATAATTTTTCGAACCGTGAGCTTCCGCGCGATTCGACGGCTTCGTTGCGATTATAAAAAAATTTGTCAGAGACTTGATCGGTATTATGACAGGAAAAAGTTGCGTGGTTCGTTGTTGCAATTTCTGTATGTGCTGCAGAAAAGAAACTTTCCTAAACCGTGTAGTTACGTGAAAAGCGAGATACAATTTACTAATTGAAAGCGTGTGCATGAAGAGTATCGTGCTAGTATCTTTTGTACAACTATTTCAGAGGGTTAATTCAACCCTGTCGACAACAATAAAGGGGAGGATTGAAATGACTCTCGAGGGGACATTTTCTTCCCTTGAAAAATGCATGCGAGTTCGACTCGCCCTCGAAGATCGGGCAACTTTCCTTTCGTTTAACAGTCGAAAGCAGCTGCGACCCCTGTCACGGAATCAGGGGGTGTTCATTGAATCGTTTCTGACCCATTTTCCACCCCGTGTACACCAATAACCTCTATCTTCGAGAAGGGGAGAGCCTCGGCTGCTGTTCGACCCAAAACGCATTAAGCGTTAACCAGCGCCGCTTCTCCCTTCGAACATGCTCGTCGTCATATTTGTTAGCGCCACGTGTGCGCACGGTGCGCAGCCCAATTACCGACTATTATAGCGACCTTTTATTTGCAGACATACAGCGTTAATGAGCTTCGTCGGATTGCAATGAGCGGGGGCCGAGGATTAAACTTAAACGCTCCTGCTCTCAGCTTTCCTTCTTTGTGAAAAATCCCGTGAAGCTACGCCGTTGGAGTTTTTCAAACTCGACGAATGCCGGCTATACTAACTATTTCAGCATGTTATATAGTTGAATCAATTAGTTATTACATATTTATTATTTCAGCAATTTTATTACAAAACGCCAGAAGAATTGAGTACTCGACTTCGCGAATTGAATACTCGTGCAGAAATTTAATTACCGCACGTATTTATTTTTGATATCGATCGAATCAAAATACTGCAGAGCCTCCATCTCTGAGCTGCAATTCATTGTTTCTATTAAATACATATTTTTAGAATGAAATTGCTTAATGCTCGCGAATGAAGTGCATTTTAAAGTGAATTTTATTCGTGTGTTTTTACAATGAATTTTATCCATGTGCTTTATTCTACATAATATATACATAATTATATAATATAATTGTATAATATAAAATAAAAATTTTTTATCTGAATTGCAACAAGCTGGAGTAAAACAGGAAATTATTTTCTATCTTAATGTGTTTAATATGTTGAAAATAATATAATATAATATAGTATTTTAAAATTCTTCTAATGTGTTTACTGTTTAAATTACACCCACTTATTTTTGTCATAAATGCATAAAATCCGCAGTCTACTAATCAGCTAAATATGAAACAGGATAGTTTTGAAACGACGGTAGATTGTGAATTTTACTATAAAAAGAAAGAATCGTATCCGTGACATCCATACAAAAAATATTACTATAACTTTCAGTCTATCAGAACATTCAGTTTTAATTAACACATTTATGCCAAACAAATTCCATCAAAGACACGTTAAAAATCCCGATTTAACAACATCGCTCCCCTAAAACGAAGAGAGAAATTCTCCTACAGGTATTCCAAGCTGTTGAACTCTACCGAAAAAAAGCATTACCACTCAGCATCGAGCGGAAAGATTAAACCGAAAGTGCAAATGAAAAATTGTTTATTTGCATCATGTTCACTGCATCGAAATAGTGTTCGCAAAGGGTGCTCGGTGAAAACGCAAACGAATAATTCCGGCGTCGCGGACAGAGGGGAGAAGTGGCAATTTGCAAAGCGTGGCGGCGGCTAAACAATTAAAATACACACGCGAAAGACACTACGACTGTGCGCGCGAACCTTTGATCAAAAGCACCGGTTTGCCGCGATAGACGAGGTGATAGCAATATGTTGGGAACTGGGTCAAGTGCAGTTCAGTTACCCTCTAGGACCACCCTGCAACCTGCCCGGGAAGCGTTTTCGAAACACAAAGCTTGCTCGATCGAGTACGGGATTGTTTGCCGTCGCTTGCGTACCTCGATAACGTCGCTTAAAGAAAATAACGCCGATAATCGCGATGCTTATGCCCAAAATAACAATTTTTGTTATTACCGTTCTTATTGTTCCAATGTTATATTGTACAGGTGTTTATTTATTCAGCCTTACAGTCTTGAATTCTTCTTTTCAGTCTATTGATGGTATAGCTTCCAAGAATAAATAATGAAACAAAATAAAGACACTGCGAGACACCAGAACGTTTTCAAATAGAATAAACAACACATATTTTCTGTATACATTTCTTTCTGTTTATTCTATTCAGCTGCTCTAAAAAGGTACATTCCGAGACTGTTCATTTAATACCAATTGAAGCGTATTAAAAAATGTGTACATTCAATGTAAATCATAAAAAAATAACGTTACCAATATATTTTGTTGTCCCTACGTACTTGTGTGTGTGTGAAGAATGTCCCGTAATTATTAAATTCACTAAATTATTTAAATTTTTGTCTTTGTTCTTTGTTTCAAACATAAAATAGTCAACAATTCGCAAAAATCATGGTAAACAATTTTTTATGAGTTCTTTAAAAAAACCACGAGAAGTATGAATATATAAAAATGGTAAAAGAGAGGGAGAGATGACAGCGACATTCTTGGAGATAATAGAGGAGCCCGCGCGAACCGAACGAGAGGTACCTACAGGAAAAGTATTAAGGCTGCGAAGGTATTAAAACAATGTCCAAGCAAAAGTGGCATTTCGTTCGATCGGATATCCCCGGCGAGGGTATGGAACACGAGTGTCGAAACGTATATTGAATACCGTTGCACGAGGCGTTTCGACGCAAAGCGCGCACGGGGCGCATCGATTGCATAGGGGTTAGGAGATACCGGTGCACACCGGAAACCAGGTCAAAAACGGTTCGGTTAGCCTGTCGAACGTTGTATCGCGCTTTTCTCGAAAGCCCTTTGAAAACACGAGAAGCCGGCCCTACGGGAGATACCTGCGTTTCCCTCGGATTTAACATCAACCCCTTTCGTCCCCGTTCATTCCCGACCCCTCTTCTCAATTTCTGACCCCTCCAGTTGACCCAGCACTGCGACCATATGGTGTCCATTGTACGATAAAGGATCCTCGATTGAATTCGCGTACAATTGACACCGTTCACCGGCTAAATAATATTGGATTGAGCCGAGGAAGTGTGCAGGGTTGCTAAGTTGACGTTCAATTGCAATCTACAGCGAAATCAACTAATTCCGATAAAACATCTTCGCGTCTGTGGTTGGAGCAGACTTTCGAGGATATTGTATGATTATAGGGTAAATGTACCTTTTTTTAAAATTTTACTAGGTGGGGAAATGCATTAGGCACATCCTACAGTCATTTAGGGTAGTGTGGGACTACCCACTAAAGACCCTTCTCGGTCAAACTAGGGAGGAACTCCTTTCGCTTTACTTCTCCTTTGTTCGTGAGGCGTTTTATCCGTTTGTCCCCTTTGTCTTTCTTTCGTATTGTTTCTCTTTACGTTTTTTGTATTGTTTTGCTTTATTTTGTATACTAAGTTTCTTGCGGTTTTAAATGAATTATTAACGGGTAACTGAATATCATTCGGCGAGAGCGGTTCGTTAAAAAGTTTTTAGAATAATAAACGATAGCACTCGGGGAATTTTTAGTGATTCTCTCGTGGCGAGGCGGTTGCGTTTTCTCCCGCAGCTTCATTTCTACGTATATAGCCGACAGAATGCTGGTAGACGGTGGCAACAGCAACGGTGGAGATTAGTCGAGATTGTGGTTCGCCCAGCGGCACTTTCTCACGTTACTGGCGTTTATTACGGGCCGCACGGTAAATAGTTAATTCATTAATGTGAATAACGCATCCCACACCGCGGCGAACCTAACCATAATAATTCTGTAATAAATCCGTCCAGTGTGCTCCGTCCTTATTCTTCGTCTCTTTCGCCTTTCTCCAAACACGATTTTAACCGAATGCGCGCACCTCCAAGGAAATTAAACAAATAACTCTCTTTTTTATTCGACTTTGGATGTATCCTCCGCAAAACGTGTTTATCGTGGTCCCAAATGTTTCGTTTCTAAATGTACAGACTTATAAACGAGGTTCGGGAAATAAATTATAAGACGTTCTGTTTAATCCCGATGTTCCCGATTAATATTTTAAAATGAAATGAAGATGGCGGATGCTGTTGACGATTTCATGACAACCATAAGTAGATTCATTCAAGTTTCTTTTCACGAATTGAATTTTACACATTTTTGAACCTACGCCCTTGAGGTCAACGTTGATCCTCTTATTGGACCTGATACTCATAGCTAATGACACAAATTGGCTACTAGAAAATTGCAATTTAGTATAAAGAGCTTATAAAATTGCACTAATAGAGGTCCAAAGCTCCAAACAACAGCTAAAAAAACGGAAACTTTATGGGAACGGCTGTCTGGCGTTCCGCAACTTCGATTTTGGATTTCGTCCAGAGGCGTAGCGCTCTGCGTGGAAATCCACGGAAAGAACAACGCGACGGGTAGCATCGGTCGCTGAAATTTCTCGGGTTTCGCCGAAAACTTGGGAGAGCCTATCGGCGAGCACGCTGTGGTCTCGTCATCTCGGCGAGACCGTGCAGGGGCGTAGGAGCTGCCGGCGTCTGTCGGCTGAACAAGGACGCCGGCTACACGAGTATAATCGGCTTACACCAACGCAGCCTGACGAGCCCGTGAACGGACGGGCAGACTTGATCCCAATAGCCTCGATACCTCCAAAGCCCCGATATAACTCCGCCGCTGTGCCACCCACGCCAGCCTGCCCCCTCAGCTCCCTCAGACCCCAGTAGAATGACGAAGCCAGAGCCCCTGTCGCGAGTCCCCGGCGAACAGAATGGAATATACGGGGAGGTAGCCGGTTGATCCGTTCGTATTTCCCGCGGAACGGGTTCGATGCACCCGAGGCCTGGCCCCATGCCACTCAACGCAGAAATTAATGATGATTCGACGGAATTAAGCGCGATCAATCTGTCCCCCTTCCCTGCATCCGCGAGACAGCCTGGGGTAGGAGCAACATCCTGTCAACGGGATCCTTCGAAATCATTGTGGGTTCGCTGCCGTTTAACTCTGCATTAACGTGGGTTTGCTGATTTTACGGATACGCTTTCCAAGAGTCGAGCCTTTTTGTCATATGTAATGCATTCGAATTTTTTTGAATGAATAACACAAAGTTTCCTTTTGATACATTCCAGTAGGATGTATGTATACTTCTCTCGACTTATACTCTGCGATATTCTAACAGATATTTGAAACTACATCCATTATAGATTCACTTTTTAAAAATTTCTCTAACGTAGAGAAAATGTATAAGAATTGCCTACCGGTTATCGAGATGCTAAAAAATAGTTAAAATTCGTTGGACAGTGTAATGAAAGTCGTAAGATAGTTATTAACACGGCAGACAGAATATACGGTCTCGTAGAGAGATCTCTGGTAACACCGCCGCCGCTTCCGGTAGAGTTATCCGGGAACCAGATAGCCCAGGTGCAGAGCGCCGTGAAATTTCGTGTCGTAATGAAAAATTGGACGGACGGGCCAAACCCGTTGCCGAAATAACGTCAGACGTTTACGGTTTGCTGGAAGGGACACGCGGGTAATCCATACACCGCCAAGGAATCGTTTGTATTTTATTTAAAGATAGTCGGGTTAAATACTGCATCCAAAACTAAAGCAGATTATCCTTCGATCGGCAATATCGAATTTGTAACAGGAACCATAAATTTTACGTAGTGACAAAGTGTAAATACGCTGCGGTTACTCGTGCGAATAAATCGGGATATGTATATACGAAAAATAATAAAATACATTTTATTAAGCGCGATATTGTGTTACGTCTGTGTCAATATTTCGAAATCAGTGGCAGATGATAGAATTTTCTGTTTGATTTTCGTGATATATGTACCGTAATTTTACATGACGGTTTTGCGTTGTTATCGTGTAATGAAATTCGAGATAAAGCAGATCAATTTTTGGTGACAGAAGCTGTCATATTTTATAATCGATAATCCGAACACAAAGTAATATGGGAAGAAATATTCGAATGTATAAAAAAATTACGAAGATATTAATTCACTTCGATCTTGTCAATACCAGTTTGACTAGCAGACTACATTATTAAAACATTACGTTATAAGAATGAATGAGCATTATAAGATTTCATTTTATGAAACCTATACATATAATAAAGCCATACAATCTCGACGAAAGATGCATTGTTCTTCAACAAAATGAAATTTCTATAATCCAATTTGTTTACCTCCACAGCTTCCTTTTATTAATTGAGATTTTTAATACCGGAACTATGGGACTTGTCAAAGTCCCGTCATCGCTTTCAGTGTTCGGTAGTTTTAGTATTAAAGACGATTCTTTTATTTCTTTATCCTATTGTAGCCTCTTGTCCATCTTTTAGTTTTCCTCGGTTCCGCTTTTAGTTACCTCGGAATTTTTTAGCCCGGTCTCCCTTGTCGTAAAAAGGGAGCCGCGGCAAAGGGGTTGAAACCTAGTTAAACCCGGCCAGTCGGTAATCAATCGCCGGAAGAATAGCAGGAGTACGGGAGAACGAGAGAAAAGGAGGGAAGATCATACGTTCGAACACGCGCGAGTGATACTCGCGTTTTCACATGTGCCGGTAGACAATGGGCGAGTGTAATCCACGGCCAATCTCGCGGCGGCGCGGGTTGTCGCCGACGGCAACACGGGTCCGCGAGGGTCCGCGCGGGTACGCGTCGAACCTTTCGATATTTTCCGATCTCCTCGACACACCCCTATCGTCGTCGCCGATCAAAGCGAGAGGCATGCGGTCTTCTGTTATCCCGTGGATCCCGGCGGACATTCTCTAGCAAAAAGCCTGGATGTTCTCTCTCGAATCCCCTCTCTTTCGTGGGTTCTCTCTCGCCTCTTATCTCCGGCTGTCCGCGTTCTCCTTTGTTCCTCGCTGTGATACCCGCTCTTGATTCCGCCTCGCTATCCCACCGGTCGCAAGTGTCTGTTCGCTTGAAAAATTGCGTGCGTCCTCCAACCCGGCCTGGAAATACACGATTTTCCCTACCCACTTTAAACACGGATAAGAGACACGGACGGTTAGGCTGAGGAGAGTTTGAACTGGCGAAGATTCATCGAGTTATTTTGAATCCCTTCGGCTTTTACCGCGAGTTCGGGACTGGAAGAACGACGGTTCGTGGGCGGTTGAAGTAGATCTTAAAAGGTTCTTCAAAAATAATGGCCCCGTTCGAAATTTCCCACTATTTAGCGGTGGAACGGTGTAGGGGATGTTTGTGCACACGCTGATTTATTTGGACGATTCCTCGCCTGTGCGGTAGGGGCTCATTCTGTCGAATCGAAAGGGAAGGGCAATTTTTAGTTATTATTCTCGGAGTGTGTTGCTCATTGGGTTTTGCACCCACAACTTTCCTATGAATGCATGATTCTTCCAAACGCAATGGAACATTTTCAAATGATTAATTTCTGTCTTATAATAAGGATATTCACGTTATCTTGCCCTTAATTATCAATATTGACACAATGATAAAAAAACATTATGAAATTAGCAACCTTTGTAAATTCAATATTGTAGTAACATGGGTTTACATTACATTTTCATAAGCAACCGAGGGGGAAGGAGTGTTAAATTGTCAGAAGGGAGGAACGAGGCTTAATCCAAAAATGAAACCCAAGCCATTCCGAGCGATGCTTTCACCAATGATCCCACAGTATGATTCTAAACCACAGCCATTTTTCGAACCCCATCGTTTGGCATTCCCAGCGCTATCATCCGATCAACAGGGGGCGAAAAGAGAAAGGCAAAGAAGGACAACCTCGGGAGATCAAAGCGCGTCGACAAACGCATTAACCGAGCTCTCGACGGTGAAAAATCGCGACGATATCGGCCGAGCAAGCGGGTATGATCCTCGCGCAGCCCGGAGTGATATTAATCCCGCTCGGAGAGACAGGAAAGCTGGCGAGAGAGGAATGGTGTGGTAAGAGCGGAGGCTGCGCGGCCGTGTCTTTTGAAGCAAGACTCTTGGTGGGCGCAGATGGCCCGAAGAGGGAGCTCTTTGTAGCTCGTACATCTCGCTAATTAAATAAAAAAAATCCCCTTTCTTCGTTTCGTACTCTCTCTTTCTCCCTGTCTCCGTCCCTCTCCCCCTCGCACTCTCTCTTTCTAGCCGTGGGCTCCGGCTATTCTTCCGTGTGTCGGCCCGCGGGCGGCCGGGCCGTCACTCGGCGTCTCTGACTTCGCGCGAGCCATATGGGGAAAAAGTGTAGAATAAAGAGGGATTGTCGTCGCCATTGTTTCATCCTGTTTGCATTGTTCCTCGCGAATCCTCGACGAATAGACGGTGGCGCACTTAATGTTATTAATATCGCTGAATGGCGATTTCAACCTTTCTCGACGCGCGATTCCTGAAAAATGGAAAAGGTTTAGTTCAAGTAGAATGGGGTCTGACAAAGATCAATTGTTTGCTTATTGTTTCTTAACCCCTTGCCCGACGATTTATTTGACGGTATCAGTGATTAGAACTTTCTTTGTAGTTCTTAATTTCCTAAAAAAGGAGAAAATTTATATCTATTGTATGCCTACATGATCTCCAATAACTATACACTAACGAAACCAAAAAATAGAATTTCATCTCGGTTTAAAGGAAATTAATAACCTACATATTTACTAGACCCTGTTCAGAATCTTCATCACGAATCTGACACGATATTGTGGAGCAAGGGGTTCAAAGGGGTGATACATGCCTAATAATTTATTATATCAATTTTTATGTGACTCCTGGTTTCAAGAAGTTTATAAACCTTATAAACGATCGTCTTGTATGTTAAATATTCAGATCCATTATTATTATATATTCAGTAATCCACAAGATTCGTTGAAATGATTTAGAAGCTCGCGCTTCCCAACGGGGCACAACCACCATTGGCCAGCGAACGCAGCGCGTGCAATTACTAATCATTCGGATTAATATGCACTAACCTCTGAGCGAACGATAAAAACCGCGGAACAATGGCACGCGTTTATTCCACAATGCCACTCGAAAACTACGAGCACGATGGGGAGCCGGCTCAGTACAATACGTCTGTAAACAATACCCGATATCTTTCTATCGATTCCGATCCGAAACCGATGGTGAAATGGCGATTGTATTGAGGCGTTGATGGATGTCGAAAATCAAACATTCGTGAATGGGTTCGCAAATTTCCTTGCGATTAATTGGCGAGATATTCCCGTAACGAAGTCTGATATTAGCTCTGCTAATAAATTACATGATTTTTTTTATTAGGTTCGCGATCTAAAAACTTATACTTTACTCGATTGTTCGTATATAATGAGGATCCACATAAATTGATCCACTGAACGAAAAGATCAAAGGGAGTAGAAAAGTCGCAAAATGGCGGTCTGGGGTAGAGAGACGCGATTAGTATGCTCATAACGAGTCGAGTTCAAAGACTGGTCAAATATTTACTGGGCTAAGACGCCCTTTGATAAGTTTTTTTTATTGCAGAATCCCACGAATTTCCCTGTCGAACACCTTATCGTTGCACAGTGGGTTGAAACGTGAAAAATACGGACGAAACTATTTTCGAAGTTATTTTTCAGTCAAAATTCGTAAAAGTATAACTTATAAGAATTTTTCTGAATTTCTCTCGAACTTCAGCATTTAATGGTGAGATACAGGAATGGAATTTTGGCAAATAAAATACAGAGAATGATGGTTTAGTTATCTACCAATAAGTTAATAATAACGTTTTACATTTTTCTGTTAGTCGGAAAAATAGGTTTAGTCTGCGTTTTCCGCGTTTCAATCGAGTATGCGCCAGTTCTCGCACGGTTTCTCTCCCGCCCACGCGCTGACAATGAACTTGCGGTGGTGGATCGCTTTCGAGACGATGCACGTAAGGAGAGAGAGAGGGAGAGAGAGAGAGCTCTTCTCTCCACGATCAGGAATGCGAATCGACGTTGATTGCCTGCGAAAGCATCCCGGGATTTCCCATTTACCCGACGATAAAGCAAACGCCGCGGAAACATCGATCGCTCGTGATCCTAGCAACGTGATTTCGAACGACAACGAGTGTTATAGCGAACAGAGAGAGAGAGAGAGAGAGAGAGAAAGAGAGAGCCCCGGTGGATTTCTTTGTCGTGACGACAATCAGACTGCTAATTCGTTTCCGTGTTTTCTATTGTGGGATTAAGAGCCGTCGCGACTGTTTAGCCGTCGCGTTTGCGGCGTTGCTTATTTAATCAACGGGGGTGAGAAACGGGGAAACAGTTGCAGCGGCGACTACGAACCCTGGAAGAAAGGGCTGAAGTGGCTTTTGAAGCCGCTCATTGTGTACTATTCGTGTTTCACCATTTTGAAAAGTACATGAGCGCATTCCAGCCGCCGCGGTTATTTATTTAGCGCAGGCTGGTTGCATTATGCAAATGTATGGAACAAGTGTGCTGGATTAATAAGCGCGAAAATAAAGGGAGCAAGATTGCGGTCTATTGTCGCGATGATTGCGTGAAGTTTCAATGAATGACTGTGTTTCAATTTTTCGTTGATCACCAGTTAACTAGGCTGTAATAATAAATGTACTCGCGTACTTGCCCATTAAATATGTTATAAGATGCAAGATTTACAACCATATTTCCAGAATTAAGTGCTGACAAAGCAACCGACCGCCTTGCAAGATAAATGTGTCTTTCGGAGCGCTGTCAATCTATGAAGGAGCCCGTCGGCAGACATCAAAGGGGATCGGGCAGGTATCCACGGCCGGAAACAATGTCAAGCAGAGCGAGAGGAACGGGCACCGTTCCCGGATGCTACAGGGAGCAAAGAACCGAATAAAAACGTCCCCACCCCTCCACCGCGCGCACGGAACACGATGTTCAAACATTCGCAGACATCGCGGCACTCGGATCTCCAATACGGTATCGACAGCCATTGACAGTTTAAGCCCGGGCTCTCCCGGGTGCGTTTGTAGATCGACGCAGCCACCGCCGCCGACGACGACGACGACGGATTCCCCGGTTCTATCGAAAAAGTAACGATCTGTCCAGGGCACGCGGTTCCTCTAGTACGCGACTGGTCGCGCGGAAATGCCGGTTGATGACGACGATGGTCGGAGGGGAGGGGGCTGGGTGCAATGGTGGGATGGAGAAAACCGGGGGTGGAAAGGTTCGTTGGAGGGCGATGAGGACCTGGAGGGCGAGGACCCAGCCGGGCGGTCTCGAGTGTCTTGTCAATATGTATAGTGTCATCGATGTCTCTCCACTGGACGACGATCCTTCCTATGCATCGTGTAACTGAGACGACCTGTGTGCGTCGGTGTACGTGCACCTCTGTGCCGACGCACACCGAGCGACGCATGTAACTGCAACCACTTCGATTACTGCCGGCAATGATTTTAGGGAAAAATAGTTCTGGCGAGGGTTGAGTCGTTTCGACGTAATTTAACGCCATTAGCTTAGTTAGATGCAGAGTTGGTCAACAATTTTATTGAAATAAAAATTTCGAATAAATTGGGTTTAAAACCCACTTGGAAAAAACCCACTTTATTCGAAATTTTTGTTTAAATAAAATTTTTGCCCAACTCTTGTTAGATGTTAGTCGATTAGTCAAGGTCATATAAAATTTGAGTTTTCACGAAGGATCTGCATGGGAAAGTTTTAACTTACTTAAATATATGTACGTGTCACAGACAACTAATCATATTTATTCATTATTTTTTTCGGATATATGTGTATACACCCACTGACTAGTTCGGATAATGGAGGTTCTACTGTATCGTGGATTGAACAAATCGGGTCGTGTTTGGTGTCGTTTTAATCAGAAGAGTGTCAGGAATGGATTGTTAAACCTTTCATGAAAAAATAAATAAAAACATTTCGTAAATTCTCAAGTTCGCCGTGGTTTCAACAATTTTTAATATTTCTACTAAGACCATTACTAACCCGGTAATTAAAATGGTTCTAATCGCATGCTCCGCTTTGTATAGATGCTCGGCGGGGGTTGGAAATTGTCTGTCTGGTAGCGCAAGGGGATGCCCATTGTGGTCACAGGTACTTGGTACAGAGCCAACTACACGTGGTTTCTATTTTTTGCCTGACGTCACTATGCGCAGCAGTTCCCCTTCCGCGAGACATTATTTGTTTCCGCCTTCCGGTGACGCGTTTGTTAAACAGAGGTGGGGAGATCGTAAGGGAGAATGGAAGTTAGGCAGTGTGAGGAACCTCGAACAGGTTTCGGTGTTAGGGCCGTTGCAAGGACGAGGCTCGTTGTGTGGGAGATATCGAACAGTTCAGCCGTGTAATCTCGAAGTCGATGGAGTCGAATGGCGGGGCTTATGCCGAGTATACACGTGAGAGTCGTTATCGGGAGTGGGGGACTCGACAACATATGTAAGGGTGGAGACTCTTGTGTTTGTGTTATCGAACTGGGAGGATCTTATATTGTAAGACATTCGTTCAATTCAAAGTGCACAGAGTTGTTATTGAAAATCGTCAAGTGGATACACAGCTTTAATTTTTCAGTACTGAATTACTGGCAAGTGGATCTTGTAATGTTGAAGTATCTGCAACTCGAGTTTTTAATTTGTAGTTGTTTGCAATTGTAATATGTGGCGTGGACACACACGGTGTTTGGTATTTATAGTTTATGCTGAGTATCCACCTGCCATTATCGAGAGTGAAGTTATATTCGTAGGAACAGTCGCCTTGAATTATAAAATTTCGAAGCTGTTACCTTGCACTTTGCGAGACATGCAACACTTTCGTTACGGTTTAGCAGCCACGTATCCAGAATTCTATTATTCAGTAGTCGCGAGCATTCAAATATTCGTGTTTTCTTTTTATGACTGGCGAGGTCACGCGGTTCTCGGATTTTATTATTCAACGGCTCGCTCCGTCGAATTATGTAGCCTCTAATACATTTGAATGGAAGTCTACGACGTAAAAGCCGACCATATTTGAACATGTAATTCCGACGCTGTCAGTGCCGTGTTCGACCAATCAGAAATCCTCGTAACCGGTGCTCTATGCCTTGAATGGTGTCATATTCGGGCTGTATAGCTCTCAAAGTGGCGCATCCAAGTTTTACGATTACGATGGCCATCGCATGCGTATTTTATAACCCCAGGAGATTTCGTATTCGATTTTCATGACTCGCCAGGAATTGCACGCGCACTCGTTTCGAAATTACTTCGAACTTAATAGCTTTCCAATAATCAAATCCTGAAAATATTACGTCATCCAATTACGGTATCTCTTCCTTGCCACGGACTATTCTAATTAGCAAACACCGAATTTACGCTTTCATAGGCTGTGGTAAAACGCAAGACAATTTTAATAGTTTTAATATAGTATACAGGAACAAGATGTTTCATATCTAATGTAGGATATTATTAAATACCTACGTGGAAAGTATCCTCATTTTTTTGTATGAAACTCGTAGCTTCTCTAATTTCTATTGTGAGAGTGCTACATTCGAATTTTGAATGACTTGCAATATTTTCGATAATCGTAGATATATTTTTGCTAGACAGCAAATTGTTTATTATCGATCGGAGAAAATGAGCTTGTTTTTCCTCGGATGGGGTAGAATAGAGGGCCACGTACAGAACGTTAAACGGAATCACAACGGGATATTAATTCAGCAAATTATTGGGAGTCACAGTGCGAATTGTATCGAGCCACGCGACGATGCCGAATTTATGGAAGCAATTTTCGTGGGACGAGAAATTAATAGGAAAAAGCCCCGTACATGATCGTAAACAACAGCCACAAATTTCACCGCGGTTATTTAAACGGGTCCGATTAAAATGTTGCTGTTATCGGTAATTATAACGATCAGCACGTGCGACTAATTATCGCGCCATTAGCCGTCAGCCGCCACTTTATAGGGTTCGCCGTATCTATCGGCGCAACCCCACAGTCCGTGTATCCATTACCTATCTACCCGATTTCACTCATAACATTAAGAAAAAAAAAAATGAATCCTGTGCTATCAAACCTTGTAAATTGATAATATCAATAACTATGTGTAGTAGAATTACATCAATTACAGTATAAAAAGAAAATTGATACAAGGAACACGTTAGCGAAATTTTATCGAATATTCATCTTAAACATAGTACTTGGAGCCTACTTATATTTTGGATAACTCCTTTACGACAGATTGAAATTAAATACAAAATGAAATGATTGAGATGGAGGTCACTGGGACGATTCAGAGGAACGTCGCTGTTCAAATACCTCGCGGTTGCTGCTAAAGAAAGATTTCCATTTAGGAAATTACGAAGTCACGATTATCGATCGTTCTCGTTCACTGTCAAATTTCGTTTCCCTGGAAGGTTCGGAATAAAATAAGGAGGGTAGAGACGGAAACCACGTTAATAAATAATTAGCCCTATAAATATGCGAGCGCGCGGGAAGAAACACGCCGAGGATTCACGAGCCTGTACCGGGACGAAAATATATTCTGTCCTGCGAGAATCGCGGGCGCGCTATGCATATTCAGCGCGGTCATTATAATCCAATATAATCTGGAATATTTTATGGGACGGGAAACTGTAGAGAGAAGGAGGCACGGGCCTGACAAAAGGAGCAAGACGCAGGAGACGCGTATGACGCGCCCCACCCTAAACATTGTTTGAATCTGACCCCCCTTCGACACCCTAGTCTCACTTTCGATTAATTAAGTGCTCGACCCTTTTCGGGGGCTACGAATAGCCGCGGGCGCACTTCGTGCCCGCCTGACTTCTGAAAAGTGTGTTTTGTCAGCTGGAAGCTGTGTCAGGCAAATTGAGCGCACTTAGTGTTCTAACCCTTTTTTTTTGCACTTCCCGATTGTGCAGATTTTGCTTTTCTTAATGGGGGCTCTGGATTAGACATCGGGTCAATTGTGACCCGTGCCACAATTCTCTGTTGTGCTTACATTTGATTTTTAAAAAGATTAACATTGGCACATACATCCTGAAAAATACTCTTCTTTAATCATTTCTTTTTATTCTCTAAATTTCTAATTTTTGATAATCAAATATTTTTATCTGTTTAAATGGAGATTAGAGAAGAGGCTTGTATTTTTTCAATAATAGTCCTTGCACCTATTTTGTTTAAGAAAAATTCTTATAGTAGTTGGTACTTGTTTAATTCAATGTTTTCTCATGTTTTAATCTCACAAAGCAGTCCATGCAAATGTAGTCTAAAAAATGTTGTTCATAGCTTTCAACCTGGTAGGAATCGCGTTTCTAGTAGGGAAAACAAATAGTTACACATCGATTGCAGAACTTGGTGTACCGGAGCACCATAGAAACGTTCCAAAGGATTCTAATGGACACGTTCTTCTTTCCTGATCGTTCAACTTCCTGTTTGTTCGCTGAAGCGGAGAACTGCGTGTCGATCAGGCCAAGTTCCTCGTTATCGACTCACTAGGATCGCGAAACTCAGCCGGGCGAACTCGAAAACCAATAATTAGGAGCATGACGGTAATTAAGAATTATTGCCTATCGATCACCGTGCTCCCCGGGAACTTCTCCGCGAGACGGTGTGGTATCCGTTCCACTTCGGAAACGGAAAACCGTGCGCTTTTGTCCTTTCCCTTCCGGTTCGACGCCTTGTCTACTAATTTTATATTTAGTTTTATATTTTTACAAGAGTCCACGATACAATCGACCATGTGAAATGGACGGTAAATTAATAGCCAGTTTACAGTAAACTTCCCTTAACCATTATTTGCGTCGTTGATTGTAGATGAACGTTGAGAAATTGAGACCGGGGCTAAAAGTTCCCGAGGTAAGTTGTACGGTTCATTACTTATAAAAAAGATGAAACTATTTTTACGTAATTTTATGTTTCTTCAAAATCTCTCTCGGATCTAATAGCCCCGGTCTCCCCTACGCTCTTATTACTATTTATTAATACATTGTGAATTTTTGTGTGAAATCAATTTTGTTTTATCAATCGTGAATTGTGGATGGTATTAAAAGATCAAAATCGCGTGTAATGATATTTGGTTAAAAAATGACGAGGATACTTGGAAGGCCGAAGTTAAACGCAGCGGTCTTGTATTATGCATAAAGGGATATGCACGGAGATTCATAAGTTGCTTAGTCTCCGAGGTTAGGCCCCCTAAGGTTAAACCAAGGCGTAATTCCCGAGGGAGGATGGAAGTCGAGGGCAGCGGATAAAGCAGGCATTTCCAATAGAGAGCTTCTTTAAATCCTCCAGAGGGAGCGTTTCAAGAATCACTCGTTGCCGCTTTACGACAGAATTGACCCGCACCCTGAATGGAGTTCTGACGTCGTCGGTAGTTTTCACTCGTGAAAGTGACCGTGTCGAGTTCCGCGTTCCATTGTTGGGACACTCGTCTGCTGCGCAGGTATTTCTATGTATGCGTGCGTGTGTGTGCACACGCGCACGCGCAAGTGTATCGACGGATTTAAAGGATATGCGACAGCACGCGATCCTCTCTCGAAAAATTTTCCACGAAGAATTCTGCTGCAACCGTTCCGTGACGTACTCACAGGAAACTTTCGAGCTTTCATCGAGCCGAGCTTCGTTGTTGACAGTGTTGTTGCTCTTCTAATGTGCTCGGCTCTTAGCAAGGCTTAGAAAATGTCGCGGACGCTGAGCCGGTTGTAGACTGTGGGATTTGTGCTTTCGTGACACCTGCTAATTTGCGAAACTGTGCCGGACTGAATCGAAAGAGAAATTTCAATCGGAATTTCTTATATACTACTATTACTTGTTATTCGGTAAATCTAGTGTAGTGTATCTCCTCTAGCAAAGAATCGCACACCTAATCATTCGAAACTCAAATGCAATTCATCTTTCGCAGTCCTGCGAGGGGTCCATAGCGTCCACCATGCAACCGACGCAATCCTGAAATTTTATAATTCGCGAGTCGGTCCGTCGCGCGTCGTCGTTCGTCTTGAGCACCACTGAAGGTCGGACGTTTCGCGACGCATTCACGACAGAAATAAATACAGAGTGAAAAGGGCTCGGGTTCTTTTCACGGAAGAATATAATTGCCAGAAAAATAAACGATTGCAAAGTCTGTTTGTTCGCGCCTCGCCCGCCCCCACGTCGGTTCCGCGCGCGCGCGTTTTCTCTGTGTAACCTGCCACCCGTCGTGTCCCCCTCTCCTTCTCTCTCTCTCTCTCCCACTCTCTTTTTCTCCGTTCCCCTTGTATGTCCCCGCGTGCCCTTCTCCTTTTTTATCCGTGCACACTTTCGCACGGTGTCTTCCGCCCTCTGGACCTCCGTTGGTTGCCCTCCACCCCCGTTTCGCGACGAGCCAACCCCCGTTTTCCCGGCACTCTTCAACCGGCGTCCCTCTATTGCGACTTCGTGGAGAAGCTCACTCGACTCGCGGGTCAACGAATTCGCAATTACGATCTTTCACGTCGACGTGACTACCTACTCTCTCGTCGACTTTGGAATCCCGGACGATATTCCTGGCTGGCTCTGCAGGCCGGGCTCCGCTTCCTCTTCTGCTTACCCCTTCGTCTCCTTCGTCTTCTTCTTCTTCTGCTTCTTCTTCTTTCTCTTCTTCTTCTTCTCCATCTTCTTCTACCGCATCACTTCTTACTCCTCCTCATCCCTTTTCTACGGCGTCGCCTTTTTTCCTCGATTTTCTCGCGTTCATCGCCGTGCTCTGCAACCCCGACCACCATCCGCACCACCCTTCGTCCACGGTCTTGTTGGTTTTTCTCGTCTTTCCTTCGGCTGTTGACTCGTCCCGAGAGCTTTCTTCCACGACTCCGACCCTCCTAACCACCTCCACACCCACGTTTTGCGCGGCCGCGGTTTCCCTTATCCTTCGATTCCATCGTACATCCGATTTATTCGCTCCTTACCTTTTTACCTGCGCCTCGCGATGCTTGCGCTCGGTCAAGTGTGCTTCTCGGGAGAAAAAAGAATCAATTTTTTAAATCGTCGACACGAGAAAACAGTCTTCATACTTTTCCGCTCGTTCCTGGTCTTCTGAGAATTGTAATCGAGTTTTGCTTCAGGACAATCTTATTGAAATATATAAGAACTGCTTTTTTTTTCTAGACCGTCGCGTTCCGACTGCTCCATTTGATTGAGCAACTGTTGCTATTAATGAGACGAGTAAGACGCGTTTATTCATACTTTGTTTTCAATCTTGACTAGGGAATGTAGTTTCAGAAAGATTCAATCTTTTGAATCGTCAGAACAAGAAAGCATTTTGTACGTTTTCTTGTGATGTCATCTTTTGTACATCGTCAGCCATTTATGAAATTTTTTTTTAACAATACAAGACAATTTCCATCAAGCATTGCATGAGCTCGACAGTCAGACAGACTTTTGCAAAAGCTATTCGCGTTCCTGTACACGAAGGAAGACGAAGATTCCGAACAAAACAGCTAAATTCCCGGAGCAGAGGGTGGCTGGCAAGCCGACTGATTGGGAAGATGGTTTCTGGTGTAGCATCTCGCGCTCGCGTCAAGTGCCCCGGCCGAGCCTAAGGCGATTATGACACCGCCTCCGGATCTCGAAAATCTCATTACTGTCTCGACGGTCGTGTTCTCGAGGCAACCGGACGCTGTTGGCCTGCGAAGAAGAAGTCAAAGAAACGGGGCGTGCCTCGGTGCGAACGAAGCTAAGAGAAGAGAGAGAAAGATCAACGGAAGAAGATGTCGCGGGCGGAAGGAAAGTATTAGGCGAGGAAATGATGCCGGGGAGACTGCTCGCGTGTCAGGGAAATCTAAATCCTGCGGGTCTCGAAAGACAGGGGAGATAGCGCGGCGTAAATTGGGAAAAAGTGCTCATCGCGTGGAAAATGGTAGATCCTCGCCGCGGGGAGATTTTACTAGAATGCAATACAGTTGGGAGACGCTGTAGACCCCAATTGAGTCGCAGCGGAGCCAAAGGAGAAGTTACAACCTCGACAGAAACAAAAGGAAGGAAAAAGGAATATTGTGATTTTAATTACGATTCTTAAGGTTCGTCAAGAATTATTGAGTTATACCACTTGTATATACTGGTACATATCGTTCTTCTAGAGGTTCGTCAAGAATTATTTATTTGTGCTAGTTGGCAGACCAATTTTGTACAGTTTGCCTGACCATATACCGACCCACACTACTTGCAGGACAACGTGGCGTCGGTTAGCATGTAGGATTATATATGGTCTAACACTACTTGCCTGATCACATACGGTCACGTACCACTTGTCCGACAGCGTACGCTCGCGTACCACTTGTCGGGTCACATATGATCGCATATTACCAGGCTGCGTAGATACCGCCTTGTACTACTCGCGCGGACATGTACCGCCCTGCACCGCGTGAAACCTATAAATATTTTAACACTGTTTCAACGTGATACAACGTGTGTCTGACCAATAAACTGTGAAATTTGCTGCATCTTATCTCCAAATACCTTTCGGCGAATTACTTATACAGTGACAAATTGGTTCACAACACATTTCTAACCACATTCTGGCTTATACTACCAATTTCGTCAGATACTGATGTCACGCTTCCTTTTCCACTGGCAGACAAACAGAATATGAATACACCCATAAAAGTTTCAGATCAAATTTCTAAAAAATGTTTCCAGCGTCGAATTCATGATACAATGCTCGCCCGATCACTATGACTGTTTGCGAGCGCACTATTTATGAATTCCCAACAAAATCCGCGGGATCACGTCGCCGCCGTCGGCGTCGAATTAATTGAAACATAGTTGCGACTCGTGGCGCGTATCGCGACGCGCCGGCATCGATTTCTCGAAATAACGACCGGCGTTTGGTTATTCAAGCCCGTCTGTCTGTGCGCATCCGGTACCATAAAAAATGCAGTCCTGAAATCGTGGATGCATGCCTCATCAAAGGTGGGGGTGCGCGAGGTGGAGGGGTGGATGGGTGGAGAAGAGAGAGAGAGCAAAATATCCCGCATTGATGTTTTTGCTTTCTCCGCGGATCCGCCGAGGGACCGGCGTATACTTTCATTTATATTTAAGTCACGTTCCCGCGTGCTTTCGCGCGCGCGTTTCGCACACACACGTGTACACGCAAGCCCACCTACGTGTCCAATAATACGCCGGCGAAATATGTGAAACGGAACCGCTAACATTTATCGATCATCCGCGGCTGCGGTCTCCTTCGTTCGTGGGAGTTTTCGGCAGGGCTGCTTTTCGACAATGCTCCATTATCTTACCGGTTTGGCCCCTCCGCTTGACTAGCCTCAGAAAAATTATTTACGGCAACGAGAAACGGCTCGATTGTTCCCATTCCTCGAAAGGAACGGCTATTAATCGTCCCGACTTTATCCCCCTTCTCCCTCCTGTCTCTGTAACGCCGCGCGCACATATTAATCGTTGATAATTAATGGCCCCGCGCTTTTAACTTTCACGCTCGACTAACTTTTTCCGCTTACCGCCCGAACATCCCCGCAGATCGCGAAACAACGAGCTCGCCGCCGTGCACCTGCTCCGACGCGAAAAAGGGAAAAAACTGCCGCGATATTTTAGGCCAACTTTCAGATTTGTTAACGCTGAATCACGGTACCGTTTATTGCCAGACCTTGTGTACACTTTTATCTGCGCTCCTGTAATCTCCGGAAATTTTTTCCGGAGGAATTACCAGAGTCCAGATTGCTGCGAGCGATTAAGTGCATCCGCAAGAAAAAGAACTTGCTGAACGTAAAACATAAATTAATTTACTGTTCACCAGCAGAGTAACTATAACCCTTCCCACAATAAAAAAATGCAGCATCGGGATTAAAGAGAATGGCGACATTTTCCGAAATTTCGCCCTTTTTAATTTTTCACGAATTCGAAAAACCAAAGAAAAATTCTATCGACTTGATTCTGTCACTATTTATAAACACGCACTTGTCCTGAACATGTTTAATAAGTTTGAAGTCAATCGGTCGCCTACTTTTCAAAGTATTAACAAATTCGATAAAAATATTTCAGAGGAACGCGAAGCTTTTAGACGCTCTTCCAATTTTGACATCCTGTAACTTTGCCAATTTCGGGAATTCGAAGGTGCGACTTCGGGGACACGTTTCCGCGACCCTGTTAGCGAGACGGGAAAAATTGGAGTTTTTTCGAAAAGTTGTAGACCAGGATATCTTCTTGAATTCGCGGAACGACAGCCGTGAGTCAAGCCAGTTGCACTCGCGGCTGCGAAACTTTCAGGCGCACAGGCTCCATCAAACGCAGTAGCAGATATTTACTTTTTCGGTTTTTGATGTGTATGGCGAACGCATTCGACTCGCTCTTTACTCGCGACCGAGCACCGGGATATTTAGAGAGCTCGTCATTATCATTTCGGAGAGGAGAAAATTTGTGAATGCAGTAATTCACTGTATGGGCAGACAATACACAATAGTGGTAACGTGTAAAAACTGTTCCATTCTCGTTGGCAGACAAACGGGGCTCGGTAACATTTCGACTGTTTAATTCACGGCGATGTTAAAACCGATGTGAACGATAACGCGGTAATGGCAACGCTTCGAAATACTCAGCTCCGGGAATGATTGAAGCGATCCGTATATTTCAATCTATGAAATTGTTGTCCGCGAAAGCTCGGGGATCTGTCTCTATCTTCCTCTTATTTTTTAACGTTATTACAATTATCTTGTTTGTCGGTGCATTCACCGTTGAAAGGTGTTTCTAGTTCGGCTTCTATGGCGGAATATTTCGAGAGCCGGTAACGGTTGAATATGACGGCGATAAAAGGGAAAAGGACTAAATAAACGGGAACAGTACGAGTCGTGTGACTCGACGCCCGGCTGTGAAGGTGTATGGTAATGGGGGGTGCATCGATCATTTGCGAAAATATCGTAAATAGAGCCGGCAAAGGCCGCTGCGCCGCGCCGAGTGCGGCGAATGCGAGAGAGAACCGACGGAAAAAGGGAAAACGTTAAAGAGGCGAGTTATTTTTACGTTGCGCCTCCGTTGTCGTAATTCAGAGTTTGTGTGTCGAAGGATACGCGATTGCACAATATACTGGCATGGCCGTCGTTTCGTCTGCTTTCCCGTAGAGCACTTCTGTTCCACAAATCCCCAGTCTTATAAAAGTCCATTAAAGGCAACGTCGATTTAATCGATTTGTAAATACATTTTACGATCAGAACATTTTCAATCTATCCACTTTCCATTAGATGACCAATATATCCTAAACAAGATTGTCGATCAGTACATGTATTTCTTCTCCGTCACAAAACGAAGTAATACCATTCCTTTGTCACATCGACAAATTTTATAAACCAAACGGAATTGTACTAAATTTCGTTGTACCAGTTGTTCCAATATTTTGTTCTCTGGTAAATTAGGGTAGACCAACCAAGTAGTACACGACAATAAGCGGTCGGACAAGTAGTGTATGCCAGTCGACGGTTAGGAAAATCGTACAGGTGAAATTCTGAATAGATCATGTAATATTACACGATCTCCCGCCAACAGTGAACAATTTCATTTACGTAATAACGACTGGTATAAGCAAGTGATTGCGAAACGAATCGCGGTTGAAATTCATGACGTTTCAACATGTAATGAGACCGACAGAACCCAGCCACACAATGAGTCGTTAATCGAACCAAACGACGAATGGTATTGCTATTGGTCTCTTTCTTTTTTTATTTGCCAGCCACGGCGGTTATTCTGAGTCCGCCACTGGAAATACAAAGTTGAACGAGCCCTTCGCGCGGCAATTTTCCACACGTGTCGAGCAATTACTCCCCCGCCCCTCATACTCCTCACCCGTGTTTTCGATTACTGGCGGCGCGAACGATTATTGCCACGAGTTAATTGCGGAATTCAATAGCGAGCGTTCTTGAAGCACGCTCCTCCTTGAGTTCTTTGATGATGTAGTGGTACATGTAATGATATCCTTATTTCGTTGGACAGTTAACGGACAACTAATTGCGGCGAGATTAATAAGATAGATCGAAACGAAATCGATCTATATCATATTTGCTGGAATTTAATACTTTATTGGAGATTGAATTGCTTCCCTGCCTGTGCACGATGAAAATTAACGTGCTAGGACCGATGAGGTAACTACATAGATACTAGAAATTTGAGATTCTTAGTTTCGTGTATATTGCTTAACAAAATTATGTAAACATCATTATGTATACATCATGTAAACAATCCCTACAGTATTCTACCTGTACTCGTCTTAAAGTGAAATTCTCAGCTTTCACGCCCTTAAAGACCATTTTATCAAAGGCCCTTTTTATTACAAAGTCGGGTGTGAAGCTGAAGTCATTATTTTCGACGCGTAGAAAAATTTGTTGTACCCTCTAGAAAGTGTACAAAATGTAGAATTATTACACGGAAAGTACTTCTCTAAAAAGAATTTGAAACGTCGCTTTCGAATCACAACGTCGAACAAGAGAGACCCTTCAGGTGTTCAATGTTTTAAGAACAATTGTCGTAAAATCTATATTTATGGTGTCCCGGCAAAGGCTGTTTACCTTGAGGTGCAGCAACGTTGCACGTCGATCTCCGGTTTCCGGTTACAAAAGAGGTCGGCGAGAGAGCCACGCGGTACAGTTGCTTTCGTAACGAAATGGCGAGCCAGTAAAGGTCGACGCTTTTCGTTTAGCGCAAGGCGAAATTAAATCTGGCAAAAGCCAAGACTCGCTATCGAGCCTGTATAACAGCCGGCGACACGGCAACGAGGGTGGAAGAGCGGCACCCGCAACGAGGAGAGAAGGCAGAGCTAAGAAACAACGTTAACGAACGTTTGCCAGGGAAACAACGTAAACAGCATGCAAAAATAAGAAAGCGTGCGGTGCTCGAAGTGGGGACCCGTTTTAAAAGCGTGACTCGCCGACGACGAGAGGACAGTGCGCCTTCCTTTCCCGCTTTTGACCCGTCGCGCGTCGCACGGTGATCCGGTGATTTCTGAATGTCCATCACCTTCAAAAACAATCAAATTAATAAGAGTTATTAAAATTTGTATATACCATTTTATGAGTTATTGTTTATTTTAAAACTGAACATGATTTTTCAGGCAGTTCCAACAATGAGGCAAACAAATTTTTTTTTGCAACAGTTAATCAACATTTAGCGGTCTACAAATTTCAATACTGTAGCTGTAATATTGTAGCTGATGTCAAAACGAATCCAATGACCTCCTTACATTGTTATACCCGTAAATTTCCAAATAATGCTAAAATCTTCATGAACTGCTAGATCGATCGCCCGGACCATCTTCCTTGCCCTCTGTTGACCCGTCGTTTTCAGGGAGACTGAACATCCCTGTCTGACTGATGGTTAAACACAGACGAACCACGTATTTTTGACGAGTCCTAATTACGATCTGCTTTTGGTTGACGTGTTGACCCGAGCGCATGATATTTTCGAAAGGAACCACACGGCCAGCGAAAATCTGGCAGAAAACCCAGAAAAATTTAGAAGCTATTAAGCTAATTTTGTCTGTCTACACTGGTCGTCTGGCTACAGACTGCCTCATTCTACCGATATACAGGGTGAATCGCGTAACTTGACGATCACAAATAACTTGTTTACATGTTTCAGCATTATGACTTTAATTATCGAGGTTGGCAAAATTGTTGGCCATGGAATGACGTAACACTGAATCAACTTTATGGACAGCCGAGTGAAATAAAGTTGACTTTGGGTTCAGACAGCAACAATAAGATTTTTTCAAAATAAATTTCGTTCGGTTGTCTGACTGCGCGTGATCCAATTCTACTGGGACCAACGGCGGGTCGAAACAGAATTACGCAAACAAATAAAGCAGCTCAATGAAAATCGATATCAGAGGGTGACACGCGGGGATGGAATCGGGGACGAGCAATGAAAATTGGCAAAATAACGTGATGAAAAAAAAGAGCGTGGAGGGTACATCGGTCGGAGGGTCGGATGGAGGGCATTGTAGATTGGATGGTGACAAGATGCGGTAAAATTGCAACTGTCGGATCTCACGTTCCACGCCCACACGTGCCACGTACAGACCTACAGTGCCGGGAGATTTTGCGAGCTTACGAGTCAGGCTTCCCTGTCGATCGATCGATGAATTTCGACGGGGGGCGGGAACCTTTGATATACGGCCCCGAGGATTGATCGAACAGTGGCGTTTAATATAATGTCGTTTCACCGGGAACTTTATTGGTTTCCCCATTGGTACGCGGAGGAATCTCGGCGACGTGTTGGTCTGCCAGTGGAAGTCGTTTTGGACGACCAATTTTGAAAAAAAACTGTTCGATGAAACAGAGAAACACAAACTGTTCATTCATTTGGTGACACGATTTGAACACTCGCGCATTCCTCAGAGTAAAAATTTGCACATTATCTTTGTGTTGGTTTTAATAGTCTGAAATTATCCAAGGATCTTTTATGCAATTGTTGTACAAGCTGTTTGTTTTTCATCTGGTATACTTTATCTCTAGAAGACAGCTAAACGAGTGATATAAATCTTGGTACGATCAGACAAGCGACGTTAGTCTACGTGTACTCATAAAAGTGAAACGAGTCAACGTGTGGCGATAAAAGCGGTGCGAACCAATATATGGTCGTACAAGTGAAATTAATTGGCGTACGACGCGACGGTGTAATAAAAATAAACTTAGTCAATACGTCTTCATTCAAGTAGAATTCAGATAAAATGAACGCCGCACTTCACAAAATTGAAGGATCAAACTCCTACAATTCGTGTTAAAAAATTTTGGCACACCCTACCTGTGCTTACTTCAAAGAACGAAGTCTCTACTTTCACGTCTATGAACTTGGAGATATTTCTGAGGAGTGTGCGAGGGTTAGGTATTTATGTTTGATCCCCGAAACGGTAGTCTCTCGATGGGAACTCGTTCCAATGATCCGGCAGTTGTGGATCGTTGGGAACGGAGAAAGATCTTCGAGCTTGTTCGAAGCCAAATTGTGATCGGAGGTACGAGTTTCGTCCAACGGACAATTCTAGAAACCGGGCACTCGGCGGACCAGCGGATTATCGATCAGATTATTTGGAAGACGCAGCCAGCTGTTCGGTTCGCAGACCGAATCGGATACACAAATTATTCACGTATTGGCCCGATAGCACCGCACACGCGCGGAACCCAACTTCGATAACAGGTTTCGAGGGCGGACGAGGCGGATGAGGACGGAAATTCTCGGATGGCCGATTGAAATTCATACCCTTTGCCCTTTCGGACGATAAAATTACTGGGATAGACCACTAATGCGTCGAACGTTGCCCCCCGGAACGGTTCACGTTTTCACGTTGTTTCGATACAATCGCGTTCCGTTCGCCGAACGGAACGGTTTGAATCGAGGCCTTTTCATCGGCCACGTCAATTTAAAATAATACCGGGGTATATAAATCAACGGTAATAAATTCGGGGAAACGAATAAATTGATCGAGTCATTGTACAGAACGCCGTGATATAAATTAACAGTGGCTGGTTTGTCGGCGCTTTTGTCCGATCGAGCTTGGAATCGTGTTGCAACGTTGGAGGATCCTGCCACGTCGAGATTCGCGGGCTGAAATGCAAGGATGCCGGCTCCTCTTTGATGCAGCCGGTCCCATGAATGCATAAAATGATGGACGACGCGGGAGAATGGCGCACCGACGGATGCGAAGGTACAAATCAGAGTGCTTCCCATTGTAAATGCTGGCTCTTGTGTCGTGCGAGAGATATAAATTCATATGATATCGAAACATTTGACTGATTGTATCGAATGCATATCGACGAACTGTAAGAACTTCCCAGCGGATTTACATACATTCTGAAGTGGAGTAGAACTGCCATTCAGAGGACACCCAATAAAGATCGTATAAGTCGCGACGGGGGAAGATAAGAGCCTTCATTTGAGAGTCAAGTGGAACGTCAATCGATAAGACAAACAGAAGTCGGCATCATCAGTCAGTCAATGGAATATGCCAGCAAACGGTCAGACAGGTTGAACGAGTCGGGAGCTCTGTAGAAAGTACTGGCCAGAGACGTAGTCCAGGTTCTGCCACTGATCGTCAAGACCTGTAGTACCTATAGCTTTATTTCAGAAAATCTAAGGGACTGTCGTGAAGGTTGGGACAGTGCTTTTTCCCACATTGACGCACTGGAAACACCAATGTCATGGTTGCCAACTTTACGGTTCTTGCGACATCATATAAGGGAAAGTATACTGAAAATGTTCCACTTTGAAAAAATGCGAAACTATTTGGAACTCAAAAGATAATGTAAAATTTTAGTATAGGTAGTATAAAATTTTTGCGTAATTCATTAATTAATAGCAAAAGATAGAAAGTAGAGCTATGAACAGTTCTAAGCATCTCCAACGGTGAAATTATAGCCGTTTGAGGGTCAACTGGTCGAACTGAGAATGAGCCTGTTTGTCGGGTACTCGATTCCGATTTTACTGTCGCGCATGCATCCGCACACGCAGAGGAGACTAATGCTCAAAGTCGTCGAATCTAGCGTTACGCAATTTACGGTCCCATTGACAGCCAGTTTCGCTGGGTTTGGTTTCTCTGATTAATGCGCCCGTGATTTATCGTACACTACGGAAATACGTGCGGCGGTACGCACACACGAAGATTGATCATTATTATAATCTGAGGGGAGCCGGCGTTCCATGGCCATACGAAACATCTGCTACTGCGAACTCCTCTCATCTATCTCCATCTCGGCACCGCAGCCTCGAACCACGGGGAAACTCGCAGGAAAACATTTCTGTTCAGAGGGATCCGACAGAAATGTTGTCTCCTTGGCTCACCTTTATCGAACCATAAACAGATTTATTACTCGTCGCTTTTTATGATAATACACATCCGGGTAGAGTTGTGGCTGACGATTACCGATAAACTGTCGATATTTTATGGTTGTAATTTATCGAATCATGTCGCAACATCTTATTGTTTGTTCGATGTAATCTCGGTGCAATCTACATCATCACGTGTGTTGCTTACAAGTAGAAACATATGTAAATCCGTGTAATCTTTGTATTAAATTAACTTCGGAGAATACTACGTAAAATGCACAGTTGCCGGGCACAACCAATAAAATCAGATAAAATACAGATTTTGCCCGACTTTACAATAAATGCGTTGCAGTCTGTCTCGGATAGTTATCGATAATTTCGTCGATAATCGCACCTCCTGTACCGATTATTGCCGATTTCCCACATTATCTTTTGTGATGGTCTGGCCATAAAGGATAGCCCCTCGAGGGATGCACCAAGGGTCATCGGTCGAGGAGTCGATGCTGAAGAGATTCGAGAATAGAATCGTAAATTCGTTAATTGCGGCTTACGGCTCGGCGTTTAATTAATAGCGCGAAATGCTATGACGTTCGGTACCGTCCACGATCAATTCCGTTCGATCTGATCGCGAATTCGGCACGGTCCTTCCGGACAGGAGGGGCAAATACAGCCTACATCCGGTTTATTAATTCAATTCAATCGCTCAGATATTCATCGAGCCGCGATTCCTCGAAAGAATGAAGGCATTCGAGTAAATAAAAGCGTCCGAGGCTTTCATTAAATTTACGATAAAAGTTGGAGAAAATGCTGTGAAAAGTGCTCTCTCTCTCTCTTTCCTTTTTCCCTGTCTCCTGCCCCACCCCATCCCCCCTCCTTTCTTTCCTCGATTCTGGTGTCTATTATCGAAGGACAAATCAATTGTCACTCGACGCGCTACGGAGATATTCATCGTCTTGAAACGCGGCGAAGTAATAATCGAAATGAAGAACCGGAATACGGATTCCCTCTGTTCCACGGTGATTCACGGATACTTGCCGCTTATTGTAAATTTTCTCTGTGGTGGGTCGGCCCCTTATTCTTATTCACTTGTACCTTTATTGACGAGCACAAAGCCGCCGCTTCGTTACCGAACGCCTTCTCTGAAACCTCCAGCGTGCAGAATATTTTCTTCGTTTCCTTCATCAGCTTCTTAATTGTTTTCCTAGGCATGGATTCGATAAAATTTTCAGTCAGATGGCTGGCACCGAAAATTCAACTGTTGTAATATTCCATAAAAATGATATAGGGGGCGCGTAATCGATCTATTTTTATTAGAGACGGCATTGTCAGAATAGTTGTACCATTACATACGTTGTATATACAACGTAGAGCTGCCGGTTCAAATTGATGGATTTTGATCGATTGGATTCGATACCGTTCAATCTTCATGGAAACTGTCTTAATTCAATCCTGTTTTGAATCTCGTGAAACTTTTTTGAATCCCCTGGTATTCTACTTCATCTTGAATTCGATTAATGGAGAACTTATTAACCATCCTGTATATACGGAAAACTGGATTTATCTGCCACTACTCCGCCTATACTAAACAAAACTTTCTATCATACAGTCGCTCCATTTTTTTGTAACATCGCTCCTAATGAAATGTCGGTATCCCCTGAAAAGCCTGCATTCATTATTAAATTTTTCATGTTTCTACGATCACGGAACTTCACAGCCTAATAACAATTATCCGCCAGTTCGCAAATTAATATTCGCTGTCCGACAGCACATGTTACCGAACTACTATGCCAACCACGTCCAGTCCCATTCGTCTGATTACACACAGACTCACACTACCGGCAACAAACATTCCTAAGCTACTTGTCTGACCAGATTCATCCCTATACCACTCGCCGGGCCCCATACATTTCTAAACTACTCGTCTGGCCACATACATTTGTAAACCACTCGTCTGACCAGCCGTGTGTTTGAACCACTTGTCCGACCACACACGTGTCTGAACCACTTGTCAGGTCGCGTACAGGCCTGGACTACTCTGTCGACTGCATATATTTATAATCACCAAGTCGAACGCGTGCTGGGATGAATAACCAGTCTGACTATTTCCCGGTGATTCTCCTCTCGCACACATCCCCCTCGGAGAGTGCGCGTGTCGCATTCCAAGATCATAACTCTTTCGCGTAAGACGAGAATCAAGCAACGCGCGACACGGCTCCGTCTGGCAACTCGACGCTCGTCATGAAATGGAATTTCAATTTCCTGCCCGTGGAGGAGCCCAGCTCGGAGGATCTCCTAACGAGGGATGCAAATTTCATCGCGGCGCAGAGTGGCGTCTTGCGACCCGCGCGCGCGTTCAAATCCCGGCCGCGTCAAAGCGTATTTTCAGCCACACCGCGGCCCCACACCGGCCTAAATAATTCATCCGGTGAATTATTTCCTCTCGCGGGTAGCCTCTTGATCGATCCCATCGATCCTGTTCCGTCGACCGGCGTCGACTCCACCGATCGCGGACCCGACGATTTTAACCGGCGGATGAAATTGTCCAAACCGCCTCCGGTTGCTCGAGAAGTTATTTAAAACCGGGCCGATTATTAATTAATGTTATCCCTGGTTGGACTGGCGGTGTGCCCGAACGGTCCGTCACCTTTATTGATCATTTACAGTTTTAACAATAGTTCGGAGGGTTGCCACAATTTCGTGGTGCACTGCTCATTTTTGGGATATAAATAGACTGCAGATGTTTACGGATCCGTCAGTAGAAAAATTCATTCGAACAGATGACGAATTGCGGGTGAGACGGTAGGCGAATGTGTTAAGGAACATTTTCATTTGCGTGCCGTTGTGGCTACGGTAAAAATGAGACGGTCGCGGTGCCATCCGGAGCGTAAACGATTTCCATTCGTCCGACCGGGATGTTTCATAAAGAAAGAAGCCTCCTCGAGGAGGCTGCGGTACGCACGCGACCTCTCATCCTTATCTTCGCCCATTACCCCCAGCGACAACGTGGTCCCGCGGGGAGAAACGTTTTCACGGCTGTCTGCGTGTCAGCGAAAAACGCTGCTCTTTGCGTTTCCCCTGTTTCCTCCCGCGGCGCACGCGAACCTTGTCTCGCGAACCCGCTTGGATTTCCTGCGAAACGTGCGAGCTTCGCTAAAAATGGTCTAGACTGGAAATTCGGTCTTACTATAGCACAACACCCTCGATCTATAATTCTCGCGAACACGTGGAACGTGACCTTATAGAAGATGTTTCTAAACGCTGGACGTTCAACCCGAAAAGAGAGTGCTTTCATTTTTAACTCTAATGTTGGTAAACAAAGTTTTCTACGATATTCAATGACATTACGCTGTATAGTTTCAGAAAACTCTTTGTTAAATCCGTGGAAATAACACTAAATAAAATGTACAATGACACAAGTAAAAACGTGATCACTCAGAATAAATTTAGTAAACCAGTTCGTTAAGTCTAGAAAGACATTTATCGTATTGTTAAACATCAATCTCGAGAAGAGACACTACCTATTAATATATAATATCATAGTCAACATTAATTACATCGATTGTCCGGCTAGATACTGTCTTATTCTACTTACAATATTGGAGTCTGTCCTATTAATCTTGATATAAAACTTGTTCCACTTGTTAGGTAGAAATTCATTCTGGCTCTGTGCCAGTTTTATCTGCTTGCCTGTCTACATACAGCCACTCACAAAAGTCTTCGCGCACAGTGGAATAATTCATTCAATTTAATATTATTATCTTTTCGGTAATGGCATGTTAAAGTATTTATTATTTGAAGAATTCAGTTCACTGTTTCGTATATAATCAACTTCGTTCGAAGCGTTACTGAAAAAGCAAAAGATTAAATTAAATGAAAGGGCAGCTTTGTGTGCGGACGCCTTTGTAGATCACCGAGCATATTTGTGCAAACTTTTTATATTACGCTGTGAAAATGTTGCGCAGAATGGAATAGCGGCTTTACCCGCGGAGTATATACGCGCATCAGAGTTTAACGGGGGAACGGAACGAGAGAATGATTTCCCTATAAATCGAAGAGCCACTTTCGAAAGCGCTTTTTAAATCCCCGGATTTCGAATTAAATATTTCAGCGGGCCGGTGACGCGGTCGCTCGTTCCCAGGCCGTTTAATCTCAGGCTGGCCGTAGTGTCAAATCGATGTGGAATGTAGGTCGAATTCGGCTTACCGGAATTGATTTCTCCGGTTTCTGAATTATTGTTGTAGTGCGCGTGCACTGGACTGTATGACAATCCCTCCCTGCCAACACCGCCGCCGTCCTCCCACCTTCCAATACCACCTCCGCACTTCTGTTGTTCGAGCCCGAAACGCAAAATGCGATACCCGCATGCAATATCAAAGCGTTCATTGTCGAACCGCTTGACGTGACTCGTGCGCTCGGAAAATGGCCTCGAATGATACTACCGCGTATCGAGTAATTCGTCCGTCTCCTTATCTCGCTTATCGTTATTCAAAACAAAATTCAAAACAACTTATCCTCACAACTGAATATAAACATTACAAGCATATATAGTAATGAATTTTTGCATGATTCGTTCACGGATTTGGATAGTCCAGCAACTGTAGCAGAAATGTATTACGAACTGCAAAACCAAATTTGAAGCTTAAAGGATTACCAGAAAGCTTTAATTTTATTTTGAAAATTTCTTCGGCGAAGTCCATTAATAGCGTTCGCTTCGGAGTAGTAAAATTATGAAATTCAAATGTTCGGGGGTTACAGAGTCTGGAACTTCACGGAAACGGTGAATGAAGTAACCGGGGGATCGGGCGAAATGAAAATTTTATGTAAATCCACGGAAAAAGCTGGGGCCTCCGTAAATACTAGTATCACTGACGGGTTTTCCCGTTTGTTTTTCAGCGTACATTTTGGAAATTGTGCTTGGCCAGCAAGGACCGGTGTTCGTTCTCGAGCCACCAAGTACCCTGGTCTTCTCCAATACCACGGGCTCCCAGCTAAGCTGCTCTGCCCATGGGAGTCCGACGCCGCACGTCACCTGGATAACTAGCCCAGATCAGAGACCGGTCACTGCTGTTCCCGGGCTTAGGTAAGCAATCAACATAAGAGCTTCATATGGGACAATGTGCCCGGAACAGTTCTCGGATAATTTCGATACCATCGAAATGAAATTTCCATACCGCTCTAGGATTGCAATATATCTCCTCGCGTTTATCACAACATGGGAGAGAGAAAGCAATTTATTTATAAGTCATTTCAAAGTCATTCCCAAGAAAATACACTTTGTCTCATTAATTATTGATTTGTCAACACCTCCTTGTTATTGCTTGCACTAATTTACATTCACGTTAAACTGCTCATCTGTTACAGATTAGTAATTACAACACACTCTACACAAGTTTTTACCTGTCGGATTAAACACTTACTTGTACTTCTCTGTGTAACACATACATATCACTTCTATATTCTTGCTTGAACATCGCCGTATCGTGTAGCAAGCTAATTACAGCGTTACGTCATTGTGAACATTAATCTCTGCTGTGCTGGTCTGACTATGCACGTTCCATATCACTTGTCGCATGGAAGAGCGAGCCCCTCGTTCATCTGACTACACGCCTCTTGTATCACTACCCTACTTGTTTGACTATAACCGTTCTAAAGCTTGACACCCTCTACTGGCCTGGTTATAAACAGCCCATACCACTTGCCAACCGAAACACTGTCTGTCTATATGTGCCTTATATCACTTCCCAGATCTAGCACTAATATCCTCTCCTTACCCGACTACAAATTTCCTATATCAATTGCCGGAGGAAACAATGAAATAGCCTATTTGTCTGACTGGATACATTCTATACCATTTGCCGAATACAATAATGTTTCGTGCATTGAGTCTGACGGTATATACTCTATTCCACTTGTTGGGTACAATAGTGATATACTTTACGTGTCCGACTATAACTGTCCTATATCTTACCAAGGCAGTACACTTGCCTGCCCATAAATGTCCCATGCTCCTTGCCAAATAAGACACTGGCATCCTCTATTCATATGGCCATACACAAGTTGTACTACTTGCCGAAGGAAACATTCCATTGTCTGATTATAAATGTTGTCTAACCACTTACCGATTGGAACAATTACGTAGCACATTTGCCTGACTCGTTGTGTATCACTCTTTCAATGTATAATATAATCCTGACAGATTCTACTTGTGTGATGGTCCTTGTCCTATATCACTTGACGAATCCAACACCGACATTCTCTACACATCCGACTATAAATGTCGTATGCCACGCCTCACAGTCTGCGTCATATATCAATCGCCAGACAAAAGCCAGACATCCTCTACTCGTCCGACCATAAATGTCCTATATCACTTGCCGAATGAAACATTCGAATTTTCTAGTTGTCCGGTTATAAACGTTGTCAACCATTTACCGATTCGAACAATTACGTAGCACATTTCCTGATTAGAATCGTTGTGCATCACATTCAATATACAATCCTGACACTTTCTATTTGTCTGATGATATTCGTCCTATATCACTTGACGAATCCAACACCGACATTCTCTACACATCCGACTATAAATGTCCTATGCCACGCCTCACAATCTGCGTCATATATCAATCGTCAGACAAAAGCCAGACATCCTCTGCTCGTCCGACCATAAATGTCCTATATCATTTGCCGAACGAAACACCGACACTTCTCCACCCGTGTGACCAAAACATTCGTCAAGATTTAATCGTTTGTTCAGCAAGGAAAACTACGGTAAACGGGGCAGTATGAGCCAAACGAACAATCGTTCAGAACGAAATCTTTTGCAGTAGACCGCGGGAGGGGTGGGGGTGGGAGATAATTCGATTTACTTGTCGCTGCCCGAGATTAGTCTGTCCTCCCGACGTCACGAAGATATTTGTCGAAAAAGAGCCGTCCACTGGGAAGGCATCCAACGGGGGCCGGCTTTCGTTGACCAGAGAGACGGCTTCCCGTAATTCCGTTTCAGTTATCGAGCCGCCTTTGTAAGATACGCTTTTTCAGCTGCAAAATTTGCGACGCCAGTCGGAAGAGTGTACGACAAGATAGAAAATGGGTAAGCGGATTAGCGTGTTCGGGATTTAGAAGTTTCGAGCCGCTGTAAATTGCCTGAGTTTCCTAACGCGCTTCCGCGATCAAACTTACATTGTCTCGCCCGGAAAAATCCGGCTCCGGTATTGCGCTCGCAGAGCCGTCATTATCGCACAACTTTCACTGCAACCAATTAATAATTTCGAACCTGTCCGGTTAGCAATCACGGCGCAGCGCCTTTTCCTAGCGGGCTAACCATCGATTCACACGGATCCATCAAACTTTACGTGTCGAGCAGGGAATGAAAAAATTATTTATTCAACCTGTTCATGGTACACATATGTCCCGTTCGGGGAAGAAGTGCATGTATTAATGTGCAGACCCACTCTACGCATAACAAGAATTTACTTAATTATTAAATTAATAAAATATAAAATACAACGAGAATTATATTATATATTGTACATATACACAACTCGCTCCAAATTAACACATGTGGAAATCTGCAACAATATTATAGTTACAGGTATGAAATAATTAATAAAACCTATTACAACATGTTCTTAAATGTCATTTGGTCGATAAGGATAAAACAATCAGAGACATCGATATTAAATAATCGAAATAGACCAAAAAGCGAGGATCGAATAATATTTACTTATCTGGTATGTAACTCAGCCTTCGTTAAAAACAGACGCTACAAAAATGGACGAAAGAATGTCTTTACCCACTTTTATAACAAAACCAACTGATAACGAATCGCGTGATCTTTTCCTTTTTATAAATAATTTATATATTAGATGATCGGAACAACTTACCTCGGAAGCTTTTAACCCCAGTCTCCCCTACGGAACTTGGAACGGGTTCAGTTGACAAATTTTGTGGGTCATCCAAAGTGGAAGTATCTTTGACGATCGGACTCGGCATGACTGTCGGTATCTATCCTCAGGATACAGCGAGGCGAAGCCCTCCGGATCGTGTAAGATTCGTATTATTGGAAGTTTGATGCTGTACGCTCGGCAATATCGTAACCGTGGCACCTGGGGAAACCATTTCCTCCTGGTAATTGAAATGTTCCTTACCCAATGGCCGTCTCTCGTAAGTTTGTCCGCAGTTCGATGTCCCCGGGGAAAGCGTAAACTCTCGTTCCCATGACTTCGATAGATGGGCATCACACGTTAATCACATTGCCATGCCGCCGTGGCGGTACGATGCGAAAAACGAAGCCGCAAGCGTTCGCTGTCAACCGCGTGCTGCATAGCGAATATTCCAAGACGGTTTTTGCCAAAAACTATGAACCATCGGAAAACAAAAGAATGAACGTCTTTATTTTAGCTAATTTAATTGGAATAACGCGAATCGTGTGATCATAAAAATAAAATTGGTATAAATGTTTATTCACAACTGTATTAAGACCATGAAACATTCAAATACAACCAAGAGATGCGTCTGTAAATAGGAGCAAGTGGTACGAGTCAATATTTAATCTTACACGTGTCGCATAAATCCAGAGACGCCGAAGAGATATAAATGAAGATGAATAGAAAATATTTCAGAAGACATGTACATGAACGAAAGCAAGTAGTTAAGATAAATGCTTGATCCACCAAGTGTCGCAAAGATGGAGATGCAACAAGAACCACTCTGAATGGAAATGAGTAATAAAAATAGACGTCTGATCCAACAAGTGTCACAAGGATTGTACTCAAACAAGGAGTATAGAACGCCTTTGATCAGACACGCTCCTTTCTTGCTTGACGTTCGCTTCTATATTCTCTGCTCTCTTTCCAATGATACACCCCCTTGAAACCCTTCATCCTTGCGTATCTTCCTTTGCGGACCCTTCACCGACATGTATCTCTACGCTGCAAGCTGCTCTCCACCGTTCCCTTTATCGAACTCGTCGGAGGCTTCTTTTCCTTATCGGAACGGGAGCCCTCGAGGGCACCGATACGTCTTTAATCGATCGGTGGAATCGAGCAACGGATAACTGGCAGCCAATTTCGCCCGAGACGCAAATGAACGCGACCGTTGAATGGCTGACCGTGGAGAGCGAAGATCGGAGGCTCAAAGGGACCTTGGGATCCGAGAAAGGGAGGATGGAAACGGTGAAAGGGTTGCCAGCCCAATCCAAGGTTGTTTCCCCTGCGATATCCGCGAAGTTCTTTGCGGCCGGGGAAGCTCGTACTGTTTGTATCCGCTTCAAGAATCAAACTGTTCCGTGACTTCGACAGAAACGATCCAATCTTCTCCGCGGTTGATGTCTGGGATCAGCGAGGAATTCCCAGGTGAAAGTAACATTTTCCGAAACTCTTTACCAGTGATTGAATCCTGCGGTCTGGAGGCCGCATTCAGGCGGGATCCTCCGACGAGATACGAACGAGACCTTCCAGCGTGCTTCTCGGAATTTTAAACAGCGTACTACCAAAATCTGATGGCCAAGCGAAATGGGATCGACGAGTCATGGATCTCTACTATTCAGTCTCCTTTACGTATAGACGCGTTCTCATTGTGTTCGAATCTTTCGGATGCTCGTCCGATGGAACGTTGATTCATACTACTGCTTTTCTTATACTACTTCTTTGACACGCATGACCGGGATTCTTGTTGCAATTGGATGAAGTTCCTTCACTTCAAATCTACGGTAGATTCAGTCCCGAGAAAATTTTTCGATGTTTCCAGAAATGGTTCAAACCATTCTCGGAAAATCAGAAAATCTTTCAGGAAGAAAATGTTTGGTTCCGGGGCGTAATAATGGTAAGCATAAATACGGTCTTCATACGTTAAGTTACGCTTTTTGAAGAATAACTCATTGGAAAGTCATTTGGGGGTCAACATATACATGGTTGAATTTGTCTGTTCATTAGCTATAATGTTGCACTAATCAAAATAGGTCGTTCCATTTTAAAAAACGACGATGACCTTGAAACATCGGAAATATCCCCGTCAAACATTTTTTCGTGTGACTAAAAAAGCGTGGATATAAAAATGGGAGTCTTCGGCGCCTCACCCTGTATATCATGTATAAAGATCTGTATAAAGAAGCATCTTGTTTGTGCGAGTGTATTAAAAACGAGGCAGTTGAAACAAACGAAGGGAAGATCAACAAAACTAACGGGCCGGCACGAAAACCAGAAACGTTTTCTGGTTATGCGAACGAGGCACCTGGCATTATGGCTCTCGTACACTGGAATTTGTCTTCTCGCGCGAGCGTTCGGCCAACGGGAACGACCCGCCCATTTAATCTGTGTCACGAGATTATTATATTTTACAGTGGCCGGCCAGACATCGAGCGGATGATGCATGACCGGGAGTTGGTTAACGCATCCTCGACCCTCGCGAAAATGGAACGGCGTGGTTCATGGGCGGTGCCACCCCCACGCGAGTGGGAATCTGTTGATGACGCTTGACGCGTTGAAAAACCGTGCATGACACGCTACCACTGCGTGTTCGACACGGAATACCGTACAGGGCACGGGCGGGAGAAAAAAAATCGCGCCGGCGTATTTAAACCATTACGGTCGCGTGTTGACATTATATTCCGCTGTTACGACACCGATTCGACAGTGCATCTGCCTCCACCAACACCAACATCAAACCATATTTCCCGTTTGCATTTTAAAAACATATTGTCACCATTTCCTCACCCCCACACACTCGCTCCTGAACGAGTCGTTACTATACGCGTTACACGAGTAAAATTGCGCATAAATTGACTCGGAAGCGAGGTCGAAATTCGAACGTAGATTAGATCAAGTGTAATTCGCGAGATAGAAGGAATTTCGAGCTTCAATTGGAGATTGGAGGCCCGATAGAATTATTAAACAGAATTAACCGCTCGCTATTTACGCAAATTGGAACTCGCAGAAAAACGTTCCGGCCAATTGAAACTCTTCATCAAAGAATTAAAGTTTTTTTTTTTACGCGGCACCAGAGGCGGTTGCAATTTTCGTAGAAGGCTCCGAGGGGGTCCATGTTTCGTCCGATGGAGGTGGGAAGAATGCAAATGCGCGGGGGACGAGATAATTGTCAGCGCTACGGTCATTTCATGGTAATACTCGGCAGTCGTTCGTCTAATTCATAGGTTCCCTTTTTTGAGTGACGACTCTCTATTTAAAGCTTTTTTGTTCGGCGACCCCTTTCGTTAAACCTTACGCGAATTATTGGAGCAACGACGGCCCTGTTTCAATTTACTTTGATAATTAATTAATGTACATATATTCATGTAACTACTTATACAAACATTTATTATCTCGCTTCATTTCCGATGCTGTAAAGCAAAATTGATTTATGCTTAACAATTCAACGGAAATGAATATTTAAATATATTGATGGAACCGTCAAAATTTTGTATCCCGTTTTGAAAATTCATTTAACAGTCTCGCATCTCCATTATAAACATTTTCAAGGTATTACAATTTCTGTTTCCATTATACATATTTTACAAAATCGTGCACCCTACTATCGAGAAAAATTTTCAAAAAAGAATCTCCGAACAAAAATAGTCAGCAAAACTGTCTTCTGATCCCCAGCACTCAATTTTTTTAAAAAGAGGCGATCGCTTTTTGCAATATTCTGAAATTTAGCCACATTTTACTTCACTACAGATGGCCGTCCGAGCAACACAGGTGCGTGTCACGAATGCGAGGTAAATGGGGGTTGTCGTATTCAGGAAATGCGACGCAAAATTTCGATTTTGAGCATTGACCCGCGCGTTGACCGTTCCGTGAAAAAATCGATGCTCACGGAAATAACCGAATTTTCAGTTTCGATTATCGACAACGTGTCCCGGGCAAGCTTTCCCGTACACGTGATAAATATGAACACGGATTAAACGAGGCGGGCACACGATGCTTGCCCGGGGAAATGATTTACATTAACGTTTAATGCGTTCAACTTCACCGTCCGTGCACGTCAATATGAAATATCCGATGGCTGCCGTAAACTCTATAACGGATCGAAAAATTATTTTATAAAGCCCCGTATGTTATTAATTATCGCCATTTACCTGTCCAGCGGACGTTATTCTATTTGTTTGACGAGCCATCGACACCCTCCACTTGTCTAATTGATAGGCTATCGTTTAACGTTTCATAAATGGTTGGATCTCCATCACTCGCGATCAGATATGTTATCAAATATCTTCTATAAACGTAGAGCTTCAGATATATTAAATATTTTTGTTGGTTCCTTCATCTTCTACTTGTTTAATTATAACGTTTTTATTTGTCGTTTCGTATAAGGTTGCCTTTTACTACAGTCCTAACGTGTTAAATGTTCTTGTCCATTTTCTTGTCTGATTGGGGACGTACTTATACTACTTGTTTATTCAAATGGCTTTACTTTAGGTTGTCTAATGCATTTCTTGTCTGACGACACACCGGTTGCCACTACTTGCCTCACTATATACATATATTCCTGCTTCCCTTGTCCGGCCATCCATTGAGCTACCCTACTTGCTAGAACGTACATCTCCTGCACCACACTCGGTGCATCGATAATTGATCTCTCTTCCCTGCTTCCGTAGTAATCTATTTCTTTAAATATTTACAGGATTTCTAACATCATACGTTTTCATTAATGCTTTCTATGGAAAACCCTAATTAAACATCTGCTTCTGTCATGGACCTTGGGATGTCCAAAAAAAATTTGTTCACGTTGAATATTAACGTGGATATTATGCAATATTCATCGAAATAAAATTGCTCAGGCAGCGACCGTGATCATTAAACATCATCAAGCGCACCCACACTCGCTACGGTCGTACACACTCTTAATTAAAACATCCGAAAAGCTTCTCTCGCATTTTTTATTCGGTACTCGCACGAGCGAAGGAAATCTAGGAGGAGCAGAATTTCCATTTCCGGCGATAACGCCGGAAATGGAAATGTACGCGGACATTATGGCCGACGACAAACATTTTTTTTGCTTCCGTTATTTGCAGGCAATTACTTGGGAATGGAACCCTCTACTTCCCGCCGTTCCTCGCGCAGGATTTTCGCGCGGAGGTCCACGACGCAAGGTACAGATGCCGAGCTACCAGCTCCGTGGGGACGGTGCTGTCTCGCGAGGTCACGCTTGGTGCTGGTAAGTCAACAAGAATGCACGAAAAGTTTTATTAACATCCCAAATCCGCTGAAACGTTCTCGCCACCAATTGTTGCCTACTGCTTTCTATGTTTTTCTTTCATTTTGATGTATGTATTTTATATTACGGTGGCTCTTATTTTAAACTTTTAAATTTCTGCTACGGCATCCCCCGGAATTGTTCCAAATAATTAAAAAAAATCTGTGTAAAGTTCGAGCTCCCTCGGATAACGGGAAAACGTGCTCCAAGTCCCTTAAACATTAAAATTATTAATTAAGTGCTCAAAAATAGTTTTCCTCGAATATCTTCTAAACTGTAATATTTGTAGTATATATTATACTGCGACTTCTATGTCCGTTTACTGTTTTCGTCAAATAAACGGTTATTGAAAAAATCGAGAAAAATGTTGGACCAAATCAAAAAATTTTGAAAAAAATTTTCGGCAAGAGTAAGTAAGAGCCATTTTAATTATATACAATTTATTTTCACGCACATTTTGGTTGAAACGAATTGAATCCCCTCAATTGTATAGTATTAATAAGTAATTTGAGAGATGTGGCGGAATATACATAATGGACGTGAAATTGGGCTAACCAAACAATTAAATAATTTCGGGTAGATTTCGACGCTATTCATCGGTCCTCGAATGAAAGCGAAACGCACTCGGTTAATGGCACGAAAATAGTGCAAAATATTGCGTAGGCTGACACGTTCTCGTTGCGCGGTCGTCACGTATTCTCCGTGCACGCGGACACAAGTCTCATTATCGTATCCCAGCGCGGTACTCATTAATTACTATGCTTTTTTCCTTCACGGTCGTGCTCGACAGTGAGATGAAAATACTCACGCGACACGCTGTGCCGACGATATACGGTATCGCGAAAGTAATTACGTTTTTAGTGTCGAATGAAAACGACGCGTCTGGCCGTGGTCGTTAACGGATTGTCTGCTTCTTATTTTTTAATTAAACTGTGCTCCATATTCGCCGAATTCCGGTCGTAGCGAAAATAGCAACTCTCGAATGTGAAATTGTTTTATAATTCACAGTCAGTCTAAGACGATAATTGATTTTGTCCAATTTACCTGTCCAAACAGTTTTTCCAACAGTTTCCTCAAGTAATTCCTCAGTAATTCTCAACCAGTCTAAAGCAGTGAATTATCTTTTTAAACAATTGATTTTTTCCAGCTTAAGTGCCAAACAATTTTTCCGACAGTTTTCTGTACAATGTTGAAGAAACATTCTCTTTCAAAAATCAAATTTCTGCGTCATAAAAATTGATCAGGCTCTCCTCCTGCAGACTTTCGGATTAAATTTCTTTCGCCCATACGAGACAATGGGGAGAACCAGCGAAAACGACCATTAGGTCGCAAGTGTCCGGGTCCGCAGGTTTCGTGCGCAATTCCCGGCTCGTTTCCGGAAGTGTTATCCGAGAGGCGTGATCGGTAAACACATCACCTACTTGCCAGACCGCATTGTCGCTAAACAAGCCGCAGGCGAGGCTTCCCCTTACGGTTTTTGCAAGCGGATGTGCGGATCAATGTTGCAGCAACGCGCTGGTAGCTGTGCTGTGTTACGTTAAGCACTTCCGCCCGGGGGAGAAGTAAAATCGCGGGTATTGTATTGGCTGGTTCTTCGTCCCGAATAACTTACCAGCTGATTATAAGTGAAAGCTGCTTAGCATAATCACCTGAATATTTAGCAGTTGCAAGGTAAAGTTGATTTTGCCGCCGTCGTCGCCGCGCCGGTAAATAATCCGCGAATATTCCAAGATCCGTGGATTCTTCCAGCCAGTTTTTCGTACGGCCATTGTGCGATCGTTATTTCTACGAGGGTGAGATCGTGTTTACGCGTCCATCGTCCGGGAGCAGTTTCCTTTGGCTCGCGGAACGGTGTGGGAAATTACCGGATAGAATCGTGTACGATTCTTGCCCCGGCCAAACACAGACTCCCGCTACTTGTCTGATCAAACACCGAACTTATCCACTTGCTAACTGCATAGTTCCCTGAACCAGTTGCCCGATTACAGGGCCACGGTTCCCGTGTTGCTTGTGTGGGTGCTCGTCCGTGCGCCACTCGCTCTCGCTCGATTCGAACGTGTTACGTCGTCGTCTTACAACATTGATCCGTACAAGCAACGATCTTCATTACTTTCGCTCGATATACTGTTGCTTTACCACGATCCACAGGGGAGACTTCTCTGTGCTGAGCCACCGAAACTGCGTCTCTTAGTCCTTTCTTGTCACGTTCGTCATGATTATATATTCATTGGTCGATCCGGGGAACATCGGGGAGCTCGAGAATTTATTTATCTCACAATTCGATTGCTGGGATCGCAAGAATGGTACCGGATAAGTGCTGAATGTAGATGGATGGTTGCACGGTGATTTGGACCTACTTGTTCCAGTAGGCATTGAGTTGTACTACTCGTTCGATAAGGGATCGACTTGTACTGTATTTGATAAATTAAGCATGGATTTACTCTACTTGTTCGATGGTGTACTAATCCATGCTGTATTCCCCCTAGAAGTTGTTGATCTCTTCCACTTGTCGGATTAGACGCTGATCTGTACTACTGGATCGAATAAACACTGACTTCTAGCTATTATTGACAATGTTATTGTTGGATTATCAACAAGCTATGCACACAATGAACTTGTTGTTCGTTGTCGAAACTGTCAATGATCTCAGAATCATATTCTAAACATAGATTTCTAGCCTAACCTAAACAGTCTGGAGATACGAGAGGATCCTAGTTTCCTTTCAGTGTTCCAGCAGTTTTCTTTTCGGGACAGAACAGTTTTATTTTAAAAGTACCAGTCTACGTTTCTTAACACCCATTTCCAATAGTTACTAATTTTCTGACAAAGTATCTCGGCACCCGTCTGACCAACCACTGACTTCTACTACTTTCCCGACTGGGGTCTTCCGACCCGAGCAAGTTCCACCGCATCTTTTCTCTCGCGCGCGGTGTCAATCGACGAATCCGTAATTCCGGTAACTTTCTGTCGGTATACGTGGCTCCATGCAGTTCCGATGGGACCGTCGGTGTCTCCTCGCCCTTTCCCGTCACGTTCGTTCTCTTCTCGACCACGTAATCGATCCGGCGGAAGACGGGAACACGAAAATTTATTTATCCATCGATACGGAGAGTCGGTCGGCCCTCGGGGAGAGGAGGGTTACGTGCGTACAATAAATGTCAATTACAGACGTAGAACGTCGGCCGTAGAACGTGACCGGTCGCGCGGCGCCGACTAAAAGTTCCCGAAGATCCCATTATGCCGGAAGCGTTGTAACGGACTGCGTTCCCACCGAGACATCCCCAGGTAAATACCGAAGGGAAAACGCCCGGTGAAAGCCGTTAAATTGTATCGGAGGAAGTTCGATTCGTGCTGCATGCTAGCCAAAGAGAAGTGCGAGGACCAAAAGAGGAAGGGAGAAAGAGAGAGAGAGAGAGAGAGAATGAAAAAGAGAAGAAACGAGTCGTGTCCGTAGGAGCGAAATGTTGCTGCAACGGGACAAAACTTCGTCCGGCAGGGGGTTTACGTGAGCCACCATTTAAATAGCTGATTTTAAGCCGACCGACGCCACCGGTGCATACAAAGCTACCTCCTCGTGAATAGCACCTGTACATACACAGAGCTACCGAAATTAGAAGGGAATTCGAAATCCTTCTATTTAAGTTCTATCCACCGCCGACTTCGATCCGCCACCCTACCCAATCGAACGTCAATGGATTCGAACCTTTCACAGTGTTTGCTACTGCCTGGCAATTTTTAACGTGACTCGACTCGGGTCCATCTGACTTTTCGAGAAACTATTCTTCCCGACGCACACGATTTTCCTTCGATTCTGCAAGCACCAATCCGTCTTTAATGAAATATTCTTCGACCAAGAGCAGAAACTTCTTCTGTTTGGTCTGTGGTACTGTTCATTAAAAGATTATTGACCACGACCACTCACACAGTAACGACCTATACTACTAGCAAATATTTTCTAATATCTCCAATGTCGTTATCATTGCTTGTTAGGCTGGACCTAATTTTCCAACTTTGACATTTTGGGAACACCGCCCTGGTGTTCCATATCATGAAAGAATGATACGTCTAAAATTTTAGATTGACGTCGGGAAGACGTGGGGAATAATGCAGGCTGAACATGAAGAGTCCACTGAAAATTCTGAAACCCTGAAAAATATATTTTGTTATATTGAAAAAATTACATTTCCTCCATATCAAATTTCATATTTATCACAACTTTAACGTGAATATGCCACGTCTTCCTCTTATCCAATCAACTTCATCTTTTGTGTGAAGAAAATCCTAATAGCTAAGATCCACCCCTACTGTTTGCTTTTATTGCTCACAGTGAATCCTGAATTACAGAACAACCTCTTACGAAGTTCCCAGTTTTATGAGGTATCCGCGACATGGAAATACGTGCTTAAAATTCACGCGAGAATTTTCCTCGGTCCTTATTTAATAGGTTCCCCTTGTACGCGTCCTAAAACAATAGCCACGTAAGCCGGCATCACAGCACGGAGAATAATACCTCGTTTCTTTCCCTATTCTCGTTCCGACCGCATTGCCCCCGTGGCATTCGTTTTGTTTGAGTCGATGGTAAAATAAAATCAAACGTGAAAGATCGTGCTCGCCGTGGAACACGCAGCCAACTAAGAACGCATTCATTTGCATACATCTCGCGGATTTATTCACCGTTCCACGATTCATTCATCCATTCATTTCTCGATTCACAGTAACGGAACAATGTGGACTTTCCATGAAGCATAAACTGTTTATTCCAAGCGCCCCACCTTTTTCCGCGACTCGTTACTTCACTGGCGTGCGGTCTAAGCACTCGACGGATTAAGACTGATACGAACATTTGAATGCTGTCCAGTCTATTAGGGTTGAGCGCGGATAAAGAACGAAAGGGGAGTCATGAGAGAGGGAGGGAGAGAGAGAAAGACATTCCGGTGGCCGGATTGCGGGACTCGAAAAAGGAATACTCGATTAGAGAAAGGGCAAAGTCGCCTGATCTCCGGCGCGCTTTCCATCTCGGAGCAGCCTTGCTCATCTGGATGCACGGTATCGCGAAGTGAAAGGCCGTGGCTATAGTAAAGAGCGATGCCGGGCCGGACAAGGCTGAAAAGCGATGAGGAATTTATCTGAAATGACATCGGGGCGACCCTCGTCTCCGGCAAAGGACTTATTCCCGAAGAGGGTGGCTGGGGGTGAGGCGCGGTGAAGGGTGGGGGCAAGGCGGCATTGTCTAAAAGGGGAACCGTGCTACCCTTTTTCCCCGAGCACGTATCCCAAGCGGGCTACCAGCACCGCGAGAAGCCAAGGGACGCCGGGAATATTCATCGAGCCGTGCCACTTTCGATGATGATCTCTGACGGTACCCGGCACGCGAATGAGTCGACCAAAGCAACCTGGAGAAAGAGAGCGAAAGTATCGGGGATTCATTGTTTTTTAAAGGATCGGTAATTAATTAATATTCTCGGGTCATACTTTACCGCTGGGAGCCCCGAGCATTCACCGCGGTAATTGGAACCGGTTGTTGCCTTTGCACGCGCTCGCCGCCGGTGTGATCGTACGCTGCGATTTATTTGATTCATTATTGTGGTCGATGGTCGGAAATATTGATTGGGCTGTAAGGCTCTGATACGAGGTTGGTTGTACCGCTTGTTTCGCTGTCGAGTAATTTAAACGATTTCGGAGAACCATATAGACACAAATTTACAATCTCCTCTATTGAAAATACAATTATAGGATAACAGCTGTTGCTCCTGTTTAGAAAAATTGTTAAAAAAAGACATTATTCCACCGTCTGTCTACGCAAATGTGGAGCTTCACTATCTCTCAAGAATTAACCACTTGTCCGACTCAATACTGCCTATCACTACTACCGCCAAACTTTAATTCCCGCCTTCCGAATGTACTTTTTATTATCGTTTCTCCGAAGATTGAAATGAATTTGCAAAATAAATTGCATGGCGTTTCGAATGGCTGGTAAAGCCCTGAAAAATGGATCCCTTGAAGGGGTTAATTCCGTCCGTACATATTGAACCGATCACGCTCGAAGGAATCAGCGAATCGAGCCGCGTCGATACAGAAATAGACGGGGAACGGATACGCGACGCCGTCACGTAAACCGAAGAAACTTAATCCCGGCGATGGTTGCGAATCCACGGAAATATCGTTGCCCGGTTGGATGGAGATCTGCGCATATTGGCTTCATTTGCACGTTTCGTTTCGCCCGTCGTTCCCTCCCTCTCTCCGCAAGAATTTTATCGTCGCTCGAGCATTTCCCGACCTCGTAACCGGTCGTTGGGAAGCGCACCGTCTCAGGAACCGCATCACTACCCTAATTTTTAACGGTTCCCCCGTGGAACACCTGGAATAATCAAGAATCTCATCCTTACGTCCCATCCGAGGATGTCTTTGTATTTTTGTAGCCGCGAACGGCGCTGCCTAATTGGAGCCGTTAAGTCGAGCTTAATTTCTATTATGTGTTTTACGGTCACTATTGCGGACGCTCTTTCCGCGACGGTATAAGTTTTAATCCGAGCAGCTTAGCCCGCGAGCCCTGAGCAACTAATTAGGATTTCGTAAATCGCGGCAGAGCGCCCGGAAGAAGAGTTTTTTAAAATTTTTCTCGAATAAATTTCCTGCGAGTACTCGCAGCGCGCTAGCGTGAAATTAACTCAACGAAGGTACCAGATTTTTACGGATACTAGTACGAGATCGTAGATTTGTTTGTCCGAAGCTCGTCGGGGTTCGAGAAGACAGAATTTTCGGAGAGCTCTCGAGCCCGCGATGGACTCGGTCGATTGCTACCCGTCGTCGCGGGCAAAGTTCGCAAGTCGAGGCCGTCTAGGGCAACAGAAATTCTTCGTTTCGCTCTGAGCGAAAGTTTCGCCGCGGGCAAACGCGCGCCGAGCCAATTTAAGCCGAAAAGAGGAATTCGAAAGTCGAGTTTGAGCTCGATGCTCGTGACCATGTAGCCCCTTCTATGGGGAAAAACTTGGTCAGACCCCGAAGGGCTCTTGACTTCGGGGTCGCACAGAAGACTAGCCGGCTTTGGTTGGCTTCGGCTGCTTTTAGTTACCGTGAGAAACTGGAGTTCAAAATTGGAGAAAACACTGTCAGTATACTCGCAAAAATCTGAGAAGAGGTAGAAATGTATACCAGTATCAGAAATGTGCTCAATATTTATGACACTATTTCGAAAGTCAGAAGCAACCTCTAATTATTGAGTTCTACTACACTATCTACGAACTACACTACTTACTCATTTATATATCTAGTCTCGTAACAGCATCATGTTATCCAATTATCCGACACAGTCTTGTTTGTTTCGCATTATTCTTTTTACCCAGTTTCACCAAATTCTGGTTCGCACTACTTGTTTCACTAAGTAAGTATCGGTTAATACTCCTTGCCTGTCCAAACTTGTATCCTATTAGTTCGGTCAAATGTCTGCTCCTTGTGTTCACTCGATTAGACCGCAACATTCCCTATCCTAAATAGAGCTCTAAAGAGCTCTCTTCATCACTTGCCTATTAACATAGCTATCATTCGTTTGATGAAACGGTATTCTTACTTCTTGCTCGATCAAACATTGACCTGTGCTACTTGCCTAACCAAGCAGAAGCCTGTTGTACTTACCTACACGACTGCACTAGAAATTCTATGATGTTATAGTTTGCGTGAGTGTGTGAATTACAATTCAGTGGAAACTGTAGTGAAAGTTTCTACAGCCAGAAGTTCATCTTCTATCTTTGATTCTACTTTATTCGTTTGGGACATATTCAAATGACAATATTCTCAACATCCTTAACCTCTTGCCTTACAATATCGTGTCAGACTCGTGATGAAGATTTTGAACAGAATCTAATAAACATGTATATTAATCTCCTTTAAACCGAGATGAAATTCTATTTTGGTTATGTGGATGTACGTATAGTCATTGAAGAACATGTAGGCATACAATATATATAAATTTTCTCAATTTTTAGGAAATTACGAACTATACAAAGAAAGTTCTAATCACTGAAACCGTAAAATGAATCGTAGGGCAAGGGGTTAAACATAGTCATAGTGCAACCAAAATTGCAGAAGATACGACGATTTCGTATCTGAAGTATCACATTGTCCGCGAAATTCCGCAATATATAGTCCCCATGTGACAATGCGATTACTTTAAAGGCGATAGAGAAAAGACTTCGTGGTGGACGGGACACAAGCAGCCAATTGATTCCAATTACCGTGAAAGAGCCCCGGCCAACTTTAATTTCCATTAAGATCCGCGGTTTGTAGATAACGGAATCCTGAGAGCAAGCGTGTCGCACAAAGAGTGAAGGGACTCTCCGCTCGCAGACCGTTATCAGCTGGCCGTTAAGGATGCGCGCGAGCGAGAGAGCCACCCGGTGGCTTTTAAGCAGCGATAATTAACGCGGGAATAAGCAACGCGGTCCGTGACTCGAAATGTAAACGGCCCCGATGAATGGGGCGAACCCGGCGACCCCTATCCTCATGACCAATTAACTGTCTCATTCACGGTGTCTCGTGCATCCATCCGGGGATAGGCAGTCGCAACGTCCGGGACGTCCTCGCCTCCGAGTCCGAATGCGACAGAGATGAAAAGAGGTACGTCTGGTCAAAGAGCGCGCGCGCGACCGCCTGCAAAGGGGGAGAGAGAGGTCGGAAACGAAAAAAGGAAACGAAATTGCGAGTCCGACTCCGGAGAAAGAAAGCCCGGCAGGGTAGGAGACCAGAACCAGAGGGGTGCGAGATTAGATGAAGATGGCCGACAGGAGATATACTGTGTCCGACGAAATGATGGAACGTTTGATGTACAGTGGCTCCTAAAAGTATTTGAACACCGAACTTTACATTCAAAAGGATGTAATTATGTAAAGAAGAATCGTACGGCGATAAATCTGCTCTCGTTCTGGAGCTGAAAAACTGTATTTCCGTCATGAATCGTTTAACTTTTTTCGAAAACTTGTTTGCATAATATCGCGAGTGAAGATCTCTGGCATTGTTGAATTAAACTTGATTATTTTCACCCTTCCATCATAAACTAACACATGTAGCGGTAACCATTTAACATCGATTTTAAAGCAATCGGAAATGTTTCAATCTGAAACCGAGGAATTGAATTGCAAGGCAAGGGGTGAATTACGAAAAATCCTGAAACGTATCAAACGTTCCATCATTTTGCCGGGCACTGTATCAGGTGGGACGTCCGCGCAGGAAGGGTTGCAGTTCCAGGACAAAGGGTCGAGCAAACGGGAAAGAGCAAAAATCCAGGGGGAAGGGAATAAGAAGCAAATAGTGAAGACACACCGGTTGAAAGGAAAAGGGACAGCAGGGGCGGATTGGTAGGGGGTTTAACTCGGCTAGGGTAGCGAATCGGACTGTGCACAGCCCGAGAGAAAGGTAGGGTCTGCGTTCCCCGTGGAGGGATGAAATCTTGGTGAATGCCGGGTCACTCGTTTAAATAATTAAACGCGTAATTACCGCCGGCTGGAACACATTTTAATGAACGGTGCCTTTTCCACGGTACCTGACCCCCATCCCCATGAACCGAGAGAGACGTCGTCAAGAGTGTCGGAGTCGTCGACCAACCTTCCCAGACTTTTCAGAGGCGAGTTCTGCAGGGCTCCGCGAAACTTTTCGAATCGAAACGGCGAAATAGATTGGCCGGTAACGAGACGCTTCTTCTATATCCAGGAGGCCGACGCGACGGTCAGTCGCCGCACGCAAACTTCTACTTCTTCTTCCGGCTGTTACCCGAGTGCCGGAAGCGGATCCCCGATTATCGGCCTCGAAACCCGTTTGTTAATGAGAACGCCCAGGTTCGATGTAATGAGGCTCAATTAACGCCGCGGATCCGGCGCCCGACGCCGCGACGCCCGCGATCTCTGCGACTACCTTTCGCTACTAATTACGTTTAGCCCCTTAAGCGGCCGACTTTTTGCTGCTCTTTGTGCGAATTGCTGCGTTCGGGGTGGGGAATTATTTTTCTATGGCAATAACATTATTTCGTGAAACCACGCAATTTTGTGCTCGTGCATCTTGTTGTTTACGACGCACAGTGGAGTATTTGCCTTGAAAAGTTGGCTAATATACGATTTTTCAAATATTGCGTAAGATGAACAATTCTGGTTGTCTGAAAAACAGTGTACCAGTTTTATTTTCACTTATTTATGTACTTATATACTTACGTTGTTATGCATTGAAAGTAATGTAAACCACTTATAACTTATAATCGTAAAAGAACTTAGAGAATGATCGATTACGTTCACATATTAATAACTACGCTAATTTAGATGATAACGAAATGAAATCTGTGTAAAAGTGCTCTGTATACCTACTTGAAAAGCTTCTGCAATGCAAGAATTTACACAACTTTCTTGAAACAGTTGAAAATCACTAATTAATGAACGCTGTTTCAGAGATTGTTCGACGCAAAGCATGCTATAAAATCTCTTCGTTTTCGATGAAGTAGAGTACTTCACGGGTGTACTAATAAAAAAAAACAATACCGAAGCCTTATTATTCTTCAGAGCTTTAACTACGCCAGACAGCAGAAATTGTACGACTTACGCAAAATTTTGTGATCGACTGTGCGACGGTTTGAAATTGTGACAGTAATGAAGTTGCCTTATATGTGTATTTAACACAGGTTGAAAATAATATAACAATATTATAAAATTCTTTTAATGTTTTTACTGTTTGAAATGATACCTACTCATTGTTATCATAAGTCCATAAAATCCGCTGTGTAGTGGTAAGAATGGGTAAGTAAAATAGAGAACCTCGAAGACATTGGATACAGGTATTTAAGAATGTCGTTGCATTATTTTCGTACCATTAAAATTATCCAAGGAAGGTATCTTGTTATGCATTTCGTTAGTTGTTACAGTGAGGGATGAAGGTATAAAGTCGCATCCCGTAGCGGATTTTAGAATTCGTATCCTCCAGCAGGGGAAAAGGCGAGCTCGTAAACGCGTTACGTCCGATATTTAAATTGCGTCGCCGAAATGAGACAGCGTAACAGCGTGACGACCGACGACCTGACAGTACTATTAAGAGCAATATCGTACCTGGCCTGTCAGTTCCGAGAATAAATGGAGCAGCGACGGAACTGCTCGAGCTGAAAATGAATTTCCGGATGCGGCGCTAATCTTATCTCCGCCGGAGGATTCACCGTCGACGAACGTCCGCTTTTCTTTGCCCTTCTCTCCGCCGCCGTAAAACCGAGAAAATCCACCGGGCCGACATCAAAGAGAGCATCTCGCAATACTAAAACATGAGCGTATTGTCTGATACCGTGGCTACCTTAGAAACAATACCACTTCGAATTGGCTCGGCTTTCTGTTGGTCTTCGAACCGGTTCTTTGTATTAATCCTCATACGCTCCTTAGAAATAATCACATAAAAGATCCCAATGTAATAATTCACTCATTTCTGCACTTGCATTTTGCAGTGAATTTTCATTAGTGTATTATATTATTAAAAGAGGGTATGCATTTTCATTAAACTTGTGTTCCTTAAAATCGACTAGGACAATTTTGAATTTGCACAAAGATCCGCGGTCCGAATAAAAATTCTGGCCACTCAGCTTAAAACGGGGATTAAAGGGGTGTCGAGTGCGCCTGGAGATAAACCATTCCGAACCCTCGGCGCAGCGATTTGTATTCTAAACGTCGATAGGGGGTAGTTTGTAGTTCGATTTGAAACAGAGCGGCGTGAACGCCATTCCGATTCTTCGATGGGTTCTCGGAGGCAAAGCAGAAACCCGGGGCCATTACATCCTCGATTTAGCCTGGGAATCGGGGTGGGGTCGTAATGGCATGGGCGCAGTGGCATCTTCCGTTCGTGGGGGTCGTCTCGTCGATTTTTACCGTGAGAATTTCACCGTGGTACCGGATACCACGTCGCGCAGCGTGATTTATAACTTCTGCGTCGTCGGTGTCTTTCGCCCGGGCACTCGAGAAGGTGTTGGTAAACAACGTCGGACTCCATGAAAAATCCCCGGGCTGGTTCTATGTAAATACCATGAGAGAGAGAGAGGGATGGGGTGGTCGAACCCGACCCCGAACTACCCGCCCCTCTGTACCCGCGACTCGATTCGATATCGTTAAACAAATGCCGCTTCGCCAGATATAACCTCGCGCGGAAAGGGCTCTTCTCAGTGATTTATGAAAGGCCAGCGATTAATCAGTTTCTGACGTGCTTCTTTACCGTTCACGGCGATCAGTGGATCCCCCGTGCGCACCCTTGCCTTGTCACGGAGCATTAATGGTAAATAAATGATCATTATTGGATCGCAATTTAGATGATAGTCTGCGCTCCACTGAAAATTCCTACTTTACACATTACTTTATAAAATTACCAAAAGTACACATAGATCAACAAATTCTCAGGGAATTTTATTATAAAATTTATCTTTAAGTTGATTGTTAGTTAATTGTATATTCGAAGTGAACTCAAGCGAGAAACAGACAGGTGTGTTTGGGTTAATTTTTTGGTGGGGGGAAAAGGGGGCTCCCAACATTTTTCTAAATGGGAAGTAGTATTGATTTTTCGTTATTGTGATACACACACACACACCTCTCAATAAACTCGATAGAATTTAGGTACCTGAACCTTTTTGTTATTGTGTGTACTTACAGAGTTTATTTAAGGGATTAATTGACGGTATATCGTGCGTCTTCGGCCGTGCCGATCTTAATTCGGCGGCAATCGCCGATTTTCGGTGACATTCGTACAACTCTCGCGTACATAATTTTTGATGGGCATGTAATGGTATGATTTTTATAATATTTGCAATCACGATCTTCACGATAAATAATTGTATTTTTAATATATATTGAAGCCTCTAGAAAGAGAGATAATACCTTATCAGTATTTTAAGCGCCAGGTATATCCTTTACTATACTATATATGCAAGTGTACCTTGGAAATGATTAATTTACATATTGCACCCAATTTCGAAATTAAACTGATAGATTGTTAATGACAGTGAGGATAATAAAGGTGAATCGGAGGGGCGAAGTTTTGGAACTAACGCGGCGATTAATTTGCGCGGAATCACTGAGGATTAATAAAATATGTCATATAATCGAGCAAGCATGTCCCTTTAATGATGCAATATTGTAACACCAAACAATGGACAGTGCGTTAATAAATAATTCCACGCTTATCTGTGCCATTAATTACGTGTATAGAGTAACAACCAATGAATAAATAAAACTCTCTTTACATTTAATAACGATAATCTCGTTCAATTAATTAGTTCGACAGATGATAATAGTGGTGAAACCGTCACGAGGCTCTCGAATCACGGATTTCACGACGCGCGTAATGCACGCACCACGCGCTCCGAATATAACTTTGATTTTCGCTCCGGATTCGTAACAATGATAATCAGTTACTGGTTAATGCTGCATCAGAGTATTTACGGATGCAATACAGTGCTTTCGAGACGGGGAAATTTCATTACAAATGCAACACGACGATTTCCAGTTTATACAAAGACTTTACAGTTAATAAACTGTTCAAACCGATCCACAAAATACCCATGAAATAAAAACCTTCGCTTTAGCTAATTAAAATCCACAGAAATCATTTTCATCATATCCCTCGAGCAAGTCTATCTCGCTTAATATTTTTCTAAAAATATTACACCTGGCTCGTCTTTCACACGGTGTACATTTCCGCAGCTTAATTTTTAACGGCGTTTTAACGTGTTTATTTGTTTTGACACGGGTTTTTTAGTTTCGTTTACTTTCATACGGTTTTGTCATTGTTTTTTGTGTACTGACAGACGGATTTTTATATCGCTTCTGTGTTTTTTTACTCGGTATTCTACATCCATTTTATTTATTTTTAGTAATCGTTTTTTTTTCGGCAACGGTATTTCGGTGAAGCAGAGAAAAATTTATATTAATATAATTATATTTACACGCAGGAATTAAAATTATGTTTAAATATATTTTTAATTAAATGCTGTTTATAGTAACAGCATGTCATGGAGACATGGCGTGTAACATAAAACTGTGAACACATTGCAAGAATTTAATACTGTTGTGTTACAAGAGGATGAGAAACAATAACATAAAATTATAACAGTTCAAATAGATCGATGGATTTAAAGACTAGGAGGATGTTCCACGAGTTGAGGTAATTTTGACCAGAGAATCCGGATCGTTCCAAAGAAAATCTGAGACATTCGAGTAGTGTATGGTGGATACATCCTCCTCAATTGACTAAGAAAATAATAATTACAGTTAACTGGTACGGTTGCCGAAGATCTAACTGAGATTTTCTTTTCTGATTCTAGTGCTGACAGTGCCCGGCTACGACGTCTGGGTGAATAGATCCCCAGTGGTAGTGGGTTGCAACGCGGTTTTATCTTGCACCGCCCGGAAAAACGTCAAAGAACACCTGACAGTCACTTCCTGGTTCCGCGACGATGCTATTCTTCTGCCTGGCAGCACGGACACTGGTGAGTACACGCGTCCTTGTTTCTCAATTAAATATTTTTACGGACGCCAGCTTAGTACAAAAAGCTCGCACAAAGCCGCGACTAGCGCGGGATTGATCGCGGGCTTTTCAAACAGCCAGTTGTTCAATTTTGTTTTGTCGTTTCTGGCTGCTCTGTTTTATCCTGTTTACGTCAAGCTTTTTCACCGAAGCTCTTTTTCGTTAATTTTAATGCGAAATTCGAGATTAAATTTTGTTTACGAGTCGCATGAATATTAATTTGTGCGATGCTAAATTCTACAAGTCGGTCCATGAATCATTTGCACTGTGATTCGAGCCGTTTCTGATAGTTTAATGTAGAAAAAAAATTCCTCGCTACCACAAAGATAATAATTATTTGAAGCTGAACTGTGGAAATATTTCTTAAAGCTGCACAGATTGAAATTTCGTATTATTTTGTTGGAACACGTTTTGATTGCATAAGAGAGGCACGATCTTTCTCTCGCGTTATCAGAGACTGCTAGCATTTCCGCTGACTATTTGTTAGTACGAAGGCTTGGCTACGTTTATTCGTGCCCAGCGTTCCATAAAATATTTCATCCGGCGAACGACAACACGCTGTCGAGGTATTCCTAAGAAATGGAGCTCTTTGAAGCGCACTTGCCGCGCGCCTCAGGAATAGTTGACTCTAACTACTGTAAACGCGCGGAAAATGCGGTATTAAAATCGAAATCTTAGCGAGATCGTTTACGGGACAGACTCGGTGAATCTTCCAGATTTCATATTACGCTCATAACGTGAATCTCCAAGTCTACCTTGAAATTACGAACCTCCAAATGAAACTGTGACATCGTTTTTTAAACGAACTACCAACCTATCATTTATATTAAACAGAGTGTGAAAATTTCTGCAACACTTTTACTCTGGGAACATTGACCGTACTACATGAATCGTAAAATAGATTCTATTTCACAAATAAATTGATTTCGCGAATAAATGTCCAAAAAAAAAGCAGTTACATGTCTTCGATAATTTTAGAACGTGAAATCTGACAACGGACAGACAGTGCTCTTAATTCTAGAATGAATGCATACTATGCACTTAAATCTACAAACAAATCTGTATGCATTCAAACAGTGATGCAATTTTATCTGTCTCAACCGTATTGTGTATTTTTGTAATTAATTTTCAGGCTCTCAGAAACGCAGAGAATTAAATATGCGTTACGGAACCGTTATCAGGGTGGAGGAACGGAACGGGGTAGATAGGGATTCAGGGGAATCATTTGTCCCAAGCAGCGCGAATTAATTTTCTTCACTTCTGTGTAACAATTACGTAGGCTGCCATCAAGAACGAGGCAATTCAGCGGAACGGCATGAATGGTATCGTAGCGAGCACGGGATCATTTATAATCTTGGAGCGGTGCCGGCCCATATTTGCTTAGCACGGGGCGATGCATTTTGTTGCAATGATAATCGTAAACAAGTCACGCGCACGCGGCGGATGCAATATTGATGGTGGAAGCCGCGAGCATCTGGATGCTGAATGAGCTGTCCCCAGCGTCGATAATTAGATGGCTCGGATTTATGCGGATACCATGCAACGGAAAATCCTTCTTTCGCATTTTCTTCGCGGAAATAAACCCTCGCGGTGATCTGCTCGCGTTCGTTGTAAATTCTGGCAAAAAAAAAGACCGAGAAAAAATTCATTCCCCTGCGAACATCATTCTCCGACATATACAGCGGGTGTTCCTTGAAATTTAATCTGCTCAGGAAAGAAACTAACATGCAAATGTTTTTTGTCATTTGATTTTTTGAGAACAAACTTCGCCATCGTACTATGCAACGAAAACTTACAAACGAGTAATTTAATTATTTATTACCGGTTTGGATTTTTTACTTTGTGATTACTGGAATTACGTAGATGCATTCGTGGGGGATGATTGGCCGAATTTCATTATTATTCAGACCACTACTAATACTACACCACCGCGGATGCCACAAAAATGGCTGACAGAGTGTCTTCACCCACTTTCGTAACAAAAACAAGTGAATAGGAATCGCGTGTTCTTCTCCGATTTTATAAATAATGATCGGAACAACCTACCTCGGGAACTCGTAGCCCCGGTCTCTCCGCAAAACAAACCAACACGTTCTTTAAACTAAAATCTGAAGTATACCCGAATCGGGTTTCACCGAGCGTCCCGAGCGCAAAGGAATAACTTCCTCTCGTAATCTCCATGCGCAATCTCTTCTGCCGACTGTTGGGCGCGGAGGAGAAAAAGGGAAAAGGGAAAGCAAACATTCTACTCTCCATCATCCTCAGAAAGATTCTACTCCATCGTCGCTTGGGCTCGTGAGACTCGAACTTCTTCGAGGCAGCGGCGTTTTATTGCCAGGCGAGCGACGAACTTTGATCCTCCTCTACGTCACGAAAAAAACTCTGGGCGAATCTGTGCAAATGGGATGAGAGCGAGACTGGTAGGGACGAGAAGGAAAGAGTGACGGTGGAGAGAGAGAGAGAAGGGGGGAGGAGTGAATGGAGAAAGCAAAGAAGAGGGAAAACGTCGGCACGAGGAAAACGCCGGCAGGATGATCGCACGAAGCCTCCGCTCCGGGCCGCTTTGTCAATTATCCGGATTCGAACTTAACGACCGTCGTCGTCGTCGTCGACGGGAAACGAAGCCCGTTCCGCTTGTCGGCGGTCCTCGACGACGACATCGCCGATGGAAAACAGTCGAGAGATTGTACAAAGGCATAAAGCGTCGAGTGGAGCGCTTGAAGCGGGGCTGAACGCGCCCGCGATACCTGAAAACCACCCCCGCAGCCGGCTGTGTGTGCACGCGCGTGTTCCGCTCTCCCTGAAAAACCGGAAAAAGGGTCGAGCACCTATTTCCGGCGGCCCTGGGACGAGGGAAGGGCCGGGGGAACGGAGGAGGGGCCATTATTAAAAGCATAAAGCCACTTCCGCGCGCTGTTGCCGCAGCCCAACTTCAATGGAGGAGGGAGGATCGCGCGGCGACGCGAAAAATTCGCAGAGCACCCATCCACTTTGATATCCGGTGCCCAGATCGAACATTGTCTTCCCGGAATCCCCGTCTCCCGTTTCCGGTCCCGGAAACCGCGACTGTTTTCACTGTCTTTGAACGCGAGTGTGACCTTTGGTGCCTCGTGCAGCATTTTTTGATGCTGGCGATGACGGACCGTGATTAATTCGTTGCCAAGATAATCGGTTCGGATAGACGAAATTGGTGGTATGAATAGGAAGTTGGATGAGAGATTTGTTGATTTTTTTATGTAGGTTTCCTGTCTTTAGATGGTTAATCTTATTTTCTTTGGTTTGAAGGCTCTTTCTTGTGGCAACTCCAATGTTTGATTTATGGTGTACTTGTGTTACTACTGCTTCGTAATTTGCATTCTCTTGAAACAATACGCCCGAATATAGCTATTTGGGTTCATGGAAATTATGCTATTGATTGAAAGCTGAATTCAGTTCCCTCCAAAAATTGAGAAGAAGCAATTATTGTAATAACAACGTTAATAATGAATTAAATTAAATTAAAAATAAATATTAATTCTATAAAACTAAAAGGTCATCTTTAATTTTGGAATATCACTATATATTTTTGACTTCGTAATATTGTAGCTGATGTCAAGAAGATTCCAAATAGTGGAATCAAAACGATTCCAAATAGTGCTAAAATCTTAATTGTACTGCTAGATCGGCCGCCTGGTCCACTATGTGTCATGGAGATTGCGGAGTCTTTAAGGAAATCGTTGGCTTTGGGACGGTTGTTTTGATCAATTGCAATCGAATGATACGGTTAGCCGGGCGCCGGGGACACTTTAATTTCAATTAAAAAACCCGGCACGAGCGAGTTCACGGGCAAACCGTCTGAGAGAAGTTCAAACGTTTATTTCCGACGCGTGGAACTTTCATCGAGGGATCCCGCGTAAACAATCCCCGAAACAGTCTGGCGAATAAAAAAAGGAGAGGGAGAGAAAGGGAGAGAGTGCAAAGCAGAGTAGAGGAGAAAAAGAGAGAGAGAGGGAGAAAGAGCGGTCTTCAAACTTCATTTTCCATGGCGCCGAGACTTTCGCCCGGTGCCTTTCCATAAACAGTCCTTGAAGCACCCTCCCGGGGGTAAATACTGCTATCCCTTCTACCTCGGCCGGTTTCATTCGTAAATTCGAGGCTGTGCGCCGATAGAAATTAAAACCGCCGCGAGAAGATTGGACCGTTCCACTATTGCGAGCCCACTATATCCGCGAGTACAATCCTTTTATTTGTATTACGAGATTCCATCCCAAATTGCACCATTTGTAACAGGCTCTTCTATCGAAATACTGAAATAAGCGTCGCCGAGTAAAATTTGTAGAAATGTCCCAGGGGGATCGATCTTTTGGCATGAAATTAATTTATAGTCCAACCAGCCGTATTTTATTCATAATCACATATTGTGAGCAACCAATCGTAGAAAAGGATGTGTACAGCATAAAAAATAAGTGAATTTGAAAGTAAAAGGTAAAGTGAAAAATATTAGAAAGATCTAAAAAATAGAATAGTTGGTTTTCCAAGCAAAAATGACTCGTCAGAATTTCATCCCCGGTTTCTGCATCATTTAATTACCCGGATTTTCCGCGGAACACAACGGTACGATGTAAAAAGTTCAATTCAAGTGCCTGAAGAATACGCAACAACACATTCCGCGCTGATTTGCATGGATTTCCATAGAGTGAACTTTTTATCTGGCGCAATACGCGTCTCGCCGGTTCTAATATTTAACATATTGGCAGACGTTGGCCAATCGTGGTGTCCAAAATAGCAGTCAGCGCCGATACGGTACACGTCGGCGGCCTGGGCGTATAAGAATCGCGACATCTGCGGGATATTTCCATTCAGCTGCGCAGGAAATCGCCGCGAGTCCCGCAGGAGTGACGACAATAACGGACGGCAGGACGGGGAGGAACGGGGACAGAGAGACCTAAGCCAGGGACCGCGGCACTCGAGCGTTTTAATATCGGGAAATGGCGAAAACAAACACGGCAACACCAGAAGAAATATGGAAATCCCGGGGAAACACGGGAAAATATTCCGGGGCCGGGCATCGGTATGGACACGACGAGGAGATAGTAATATACGCTCGTACAGGATACGAGGCTCCCAACTGCAAACACCGAATCGCCAGGTCGCGTTCGGCGCGACAAAAATGGAAAGGGACAGAAAAAGGAACCGACCACCGACCGGAGAGAGAACGGCCGATTTATTATTCGAAATGAAAGTGCACTCGGCCGTGGAAGTGGCACAATAACTTCGGCGTTCTTCAAAATACAGCAAAATTCGGAGCACGCTCTGTGAATGTTCTTAGACAAATGTTATATTGTTACATATTTCTACAGCATTCGGTGATACAGCAAGAGAGAGAGAGAGAGAGAGAGAGAAAAAGAGAGAGGATTGTTGATTCAGAAGAATGGAAGAATAGTGTGTATTTTAATGTTTCATATTCTACTTCGCACCGAAGGGACAAGTATATGGTATTCGCTGTACTGCAGATATTTCGTTCTTTCGAGGGAGACTGCAGATAAAACTTCAGCCTTGAGAAAAAGGAAAGATTGGGTTGTATTGGCGTTGTATGTTGTTTTATGTGGTACTGTTGGGATGGTTTATTGTTATTTTCATCCGTCGCTTTGAATATGGCAGTACTCGCCTGATGAGAACGTGTCCCGCTTCAGTTTGAGACGAGTATATTTATTATATTTCTTCTAATTGAATTAGGTCCGTTGCACTTCTGACCACTTAGGATTTCGTTCTATTTACTTGGCTACCATCGATTCTAGTCCGAGTTACTTGTCTGAGTGTTAACAATTTCATCCTACTTGTCTGATTATCAAAGCTTTCATTCTACTTGTCTGTATTTCAAAGATCTTATTCTACTTCTCTGGCAGCTGGCCCAGTCAAGTTGTCTGACTACAAACAGCTCCATTCTGCTTTGCTCGTTAAAAACAACGTTGTTCTACATGTCTCGCTATAAATGATACTATTCTAATTATCTGGTTACAAACGATCGTACTGCGCTTGCCTGTCTGCAAACTATTGTTCTACTTGTCTAGTTTCCAATGCTGCCATTGTACAGCTTCAAACGTTGCTATTCACTTATTCATCTACCAAGATCATTACAAAGCCATAGTTGAACAATAAAATACGCATCTAACAAGCCAATATCTGAGAATATTTGTCATACATGATACAGAACAAAGGTCTTGAGTACGCTGAAATGTTAATCCTCCGAATCCTCCGACTCGGAACAAAGTGTTCTACAGGGCTGACCAGCGGGATTCTCAATTCTACGGAGAGCGTCGATATCGATCGTCTCGGTTGCACCGTTGGCACGCCGGAAGGAAATCCAGGACAGGTAATCGTCTAGCAGAGGGACTCGTTTCCCGAAGACGTGAAAAAACTTCTTGACGAGTCGTCGCACGCGTCTGTTAGCCTCACTCAATATTTACCGGGGGCCAGCGCGAAGTAACGAAGGCAGTAAACAGGAAAGTCGCTCGTTCGCTGGCTCGCTCGCGAGGAAAAGTATCCGCTCTCGTAAACGGCGACGAACAAATTGAAGCGCCGAGAAGGCAGCTTTGAGCGACGTCGCGGAGGAAAAAGGAATAAAATCGTAATCATAACGCTGCCTGCAAAGGGACCGGGAAATGAGGATGAGAAAGAGGAACGATGGCCAAGAAGGAGGAGCAGGAGAAAGGGAAGGGCTAGTTGCTTTGGAAGTGTGTGCAGACACTCGTATGAGGCTCGGCCGGTGTCCGTGGAACGTCGCCGGAGTCCCGAACAGAGGGAAGATTTTCAGGTGAGACCGGAGCTGGAACCGGAGCCAGGACACCAGGAGCCAGCTCCGCCGGGGAATGAGATGTCAACATTACCCGGCCTTGTGAAGGGGCACCAATTACCTGGCTGGCAGAAGATAAACTCCTGAATCATTCACCCACTGCAGGTCGATAGGAAGCCTCCGCTGTTTCAAACTACAAGCTCCGATCCAGAAAAAAGGGGACTGGTATGCCCGTCCAGAGGATAAATATTAGGCTGACGCTCTTGTGCCAGCTCTGCGAGGGACGTTTCAGACGGCGGAAATTACGCAGCCAGGCACGGTAACTCGTCGACGCGGAAACGCAAAGAATCCACTAAGAAGCTGGTTGCAAAAATGAACACTTCTTTCCGCATAAATCGATAACGGTGCATCTTAAAGATGAGCGGTGTATTAACAGGACATAAGAATCAAGAATATCGAGGCTGCCTTCCGACCTGTACATTACATATCAGTGAAATTATCGTTCGTGTTTCAAAAAAATTTTCTTCATACTTTCTGCAAAAAAAAATGTCAAAGTTCGCCTTACATCTGGTACTCAACCGGGCTACTCAACCCGTACAGCTTCCAAAACTGATGATGTCGGGCCACACCTGCACCTTGCTAGCACCCCCAGGCTACAGCCAGGCTGCATCCGCAATGCACCGTGGCCACCCGGGTCCCTTGATTCGAAGAAAGTCCGTCGGTTGCATCGATCCTGGTGTTTCGGGTCCGCAGATCGCGAGCTCGTCGGCTGCCCCTTTGAGAGGCGATGGTGTTAATGAGAGAGCGCTGGCACGTTGCCTCGATATGGCGTGTTGGGGTCCTGTGTTCTCCACCGGGGGGGGGGGGGACACGTGAGAGAGAGAGAGAGGGAGAACGACGGGGGCCAGCGATAACCGGTATGGCGCACACGGAGATGAAGAAGAGACGGCCGGCCTGCCACGTCGCGACGTGCAGGTGTTTCCGTGCGACGTGTACGGCACAATATTACCCGCCTAGTTACGAAACAAACGTATCACACCCCGACACGACGTGATGTTCTCCATGATATCCTGCCTGCCGCGCGCACCGCTCCCTGTATACCTGTATATACCGCGGTACCTGTTACGTGCACCCGACCGGCATAAATATGTATGGGACATGAATGCCTGAGCGTGTACAGGACGAACCGAACCAGGGAGTTAGCACACGTACTCCCAGGCCGTGGAGGGGATCAGCGGGGCTGCCAGATCTGCACATCTCCTCTCTCTCTCACACACACACTTTCTCTCTCTCGCTCTCTCTTCGGCCGTTCCCTTTTACGGGCCAGCCAGACCGAGGACCAAACGTATCGCGGTAACCTTGTTGCTGTTTGAATAAACAGCTAGGCCTCCCACGCTTTTTACCCTTTGATCGGACCGACGCTGCTTCCTTGTTATTTTCTGCCTACTCGCGGCTCTTGCCGCCTTCCTCGTATGCAGATTGCTTCGCCTGGGACGTGCTGTGAACGCTGCGACGTGTCTGGCGATGTGATTTGCGTTGAGTGTTGAGCTGACTTCTGGGAGCTTTTAGATGGCTGCAAATGGGTGTCTGCTGGGAATAATAGTTCACAAGAAAACTAACAGATCCACCAATATCAAATTTCGTACAATCGTTACTCGTACTTTATGCAGCATGCCTAATGTTTTAGCTTCAATAGAATACTTGCACTGTGCTTCTATATTTGTTCCATAGCAAATCGAAAACAACGAAAAAGATACCTGCATAATTTCTGGAAGATCTAGCAAAGGACAAAAGAAAGACATGCTGGGGACAAAGGTGTTGCAAGATTGATTTAGAATTCCGTATGACTGTGTTGCAACCGTGCCCTGTTGGACGAGTGCCATTCGACGTATGAATGCAGAACGGTGTGTCTGAAGTAAGACGTGGTAGATGAAAGATACTCGGATCTACCGCGGAAAGTAGCTACGACCGACAGACACTCAATTCGGTATTAGCCGGTAAAATTGATCCAAAAATGCTCGTCGACGCTGACGGGACGGGCGGGAGGTAAATGGATGCTCTCGCGAGAGAGCGAACGAACCGTTCGATTGAAATACGTGCCTGGAGAATCTGTCGCGAACGTGCGTCCGTCGAGCGCTCGAAGATTTCACGAAGTGGGATGGTTGGGAGCTTTTACGTAAACGCGGCCGTCTTCTCCGTTACTCGGAGTTCCACTCTTTGTCGGGGACACTTTCCGCTCTTGCTCATCTGAAATGCGCGTCTGAGAACCCCAGTGCAACGACGGGAGTTTGCTATTTCCGCGGCGAGCAATTATTTAGCGAATATAAACGATCCGCTTATTTCCGCCGACGAAATCGCAACTGATTATGCGGTGCTTCACGGGGCAGCAGATTATACGAATTAGTTCTTTTGATGTTGATCGATAACTTGGTGGCCATAAACAGTAAAGAGGACACTGCAATCTTGAATTCAATTGCAATTTAAGCCGGCAGAAATAATGGTTTAGACTCCGTAGAATTATTTGATTCTATAATAAAATTTTCTAACACAAAATATCGATTACCTCTTTCGTTTTATGAAAAATTTAGAAATTCAGCTCTCCATTTACTTTTATCACCAGTGTAGACAGCTTTGTACGAACATTTCACAAAGTTCATATAAAGCATTCGCATTTATACTGTCGACCAGGGACGACGCATCGAAATAAAGAAAACCGTGTCAGCGTGCTATCACCGTCGATTTTATTTTACTCTAGCCGTGGGCGGGGGGGGGCGGCAGAACAAAATACGATCAGTAGAGAAAAATACGATCACGCGACCGGAACGAGCGTGCGTCCGTCATAGGCGGGAGGCGCTTTCGAAAATTCCAGAAGCAAGATTTATCGGCCATTTTCGAGATCGTTCCCAGCGCGTGTGTTTCCCAGGCTTACCCAGCGGCGGGACGGCCGCGGCCCCTGGGCCGTGGTTTTCGTTATTGCTCCGTTTCGCGAGCATCGTGTCATTGTACTCGCGAGATTCGCCCGCGCCGCAATCGACGTTTATTGATCGATAAGAATCGCGGATACGCTCAGGGGGGCCCCGGCGCGCATACGTCACGCGAAATCACTGCGAAACTTCCCGATGTTGTGCCACATAAGAAATTTTTGGTCCCCGGAGAAATTCAGCACGATTTTCTAAAAAATGGCTGCAGGTCAAATCACAAAATATATAGGAGATTTAATTACTATTAGACTGCGGATCTTCATGTAAAATAAAAAATGTTCGCAATGATTGCAGAACACAGGAGCCAGATAAAAATTGTATTTTTCTTTTAATTATCTTATGAAACTGAAGCTAATACCTTGATGTCCTTGAATATTTTTAACATGTCCACTGCTTTAAATTGTACGTGTCCCATTTTTGTCATAAATGCATAAAATCCGCAGTCTTGCGCAGTCTGAGCATAGTATTGCTCACTATTAGATTGAAAATTTGATGCACCTATATGAGAGAGATTAAATAGAACTGCACATTACTATAAAAAATGGTTTATAAAGTTGAGTAGATGAAATTCAGAATTGTTGAAAAATTTGACAAATTGAAGATGTCAATAGACGATTTCTCCTCTATTAAAGTCAGTAAGGGAAGAAATAACATTGAATGTAGTTTCTATTTCTTGCAATCGATGCAGACAATTTTTATAGATCCGCAGTCTAACAATAACGAATCAATTCAACGTTCACCTACTTTCCTAACGCAGAAATTGCGTCGGCGCTTTAAATTTTTCATGACTGGATCAACGGGATCCCATTCGATCCGTCGACGAGCACCGAACCTCGCGAGCTTATTTGAATGCGATCGGAAGCTGATATGGGCGGGTGGAGGGGAGGGAGGTGGGCGAACTAGCCTGTTAAGTATTTATAATTCAATCTCGTGCTTCCGGCACACCGTCAAATTAACTTTTCACTTAGTTGTTTCCGTTCCGCGGCCGAACTTCGACCGGAATTTTATTTCTCATCGGGCAACCGTACCAGCCGGAAACGCTTCGATGACTTCTCCAGGGTGTGTTACAATCTCTGGCGAACCGATTCCCCGACGGAAATCTATTTTTCAAGCTTTCACGGCTGCCCTAATCCGGCTACCGGCCGCGCTTTCTTCGGTTTCAATCGAATAACGCTGTTGCACCCGATAGTTCTCAGTTTTGTACTTTTAATGAACGCGGAATGCCCGGATCCATGCTCTCGTTCGAATGGAGATATCTTGTTGGTTAAGAGTTGTACACGGAGAATCGATTGGCGGTACGAGTGGCTGGAAGTATACTGTTAACGATGGCTGCTACGGGAAGATCGCGATGAGAAGCTTCGATGTATCTCTGTAATTATTTTTTATCAATGTTTTCCTTATGTGATCGTCTTAGAGTGCTTTACGCGATAGGTTTAGTCAGTTTAGTGCTGGTTTCCTTGTATGATAAATAAATTGCGAATTTTATGCATTTATTACAAAATTGTGTACGTTCAATTTCAATATTTTAACTGGAAAATTAAACATTTCGTCCTACCCAGAATAATTAAATTGTATATGATTTCTCTCATTCTATTGATATGAAATTGATATAATACCAGATTTAACATATTATTAACAGATATAATAACATATTTCATAATTTAGACAATATTGTGAAGTCTAGTTGTGAACTCTTGATTAGTCTCGGCTGATTAAGATCATTAAAGGAAGAAAGAAATCTATATTTGACTCCTGTGTGCAACCTGTTTTCCGACGACTTTCACGTATCCTTGGCAGGGGCGTGAGGTCGATGTACGTGTACCCGAAGACACGGGGGCTGCACGGTGCTGAAGTTACGGGCTATTTATCTCCGTATTTTTATTCCGCCGGGGAAGGCGATATTAAATTGCTGCTTTCGCGGGCGTCCGCCCCCCGGTCGCATCCGGGGAAACTCTCTCGCCCTCGCCGCAGCTACCGACCTTATTTCCTATTTCTTTCGGCGACTCTGTCGGGAAGAGAGAGGGAGCGAGCACAACCATCGGCGGATTTCGCGGGTTTGCCTGCGCGAGTCTAGTCCCTGATATACGGGGCCAATTCGGTGCTCAGGAAATAAGAAACGGGACCGAGGACAATAAATATCGGGACGCCAATGAAATTCGGTCGGTCGCTTTTTTGATCGAAAACAGTTCTTGCTAAAAATTCGTTTTGAGATAGAGACGACCCACTCAGTCGTGAGCTAAACAGAGCCTGCGTTGAATCTAGTTGAGCTCCTCGTGGTAGCTCGTCCACCTTTCGTTACCTACCGCAGGTATTACGGATTGGAACAACGAATGTCTTCGGAAGAGGATCGAAGGATAAACGAGGAATCGGAGCTACGGATTACCCGTCGAATACGCCTCGCGTGGCGAATGTATTAAAATCAAGCGCGTTGCACAGGGGAAAAATAAAGTAGTTCTATCCCTCGGTACATAAGGTGGATCTGTTCGGTATCCTCGAGTCTCTCCGCTCGCGAAAGAGGCTTTGCCTTCGATGCAATGGGAGAACGGGAACACAAGAGAGGGCCGTTCCAATTGAAAACAAAACCGGTCGGTATACCGGATTTGCCGAGGTCCGGGCAGAAAAATATCACGGCCGTTCGACGAGGAGGCCGTTCACGATACCCCCAATATTTTTCTCCGGCTGGCTCGGATCCGCGGCAGCGAAAGGTTATGCAAAATCCTCGGCATCTGTCGATGAAATCCCGTCGAATCACCGACGGACGTACCGTCAGGCGTGAAATTTTCAATTTAGTCGAGCCGGACCTCGGGTCCCGGCGACCCCGTTCGACCAGACCATCCGATGGAGATTCTTTCGCATCGCGGAGCGAATCTCGAGACCGTGGAATGGTCCACGTGATCGATTTATCCGCAGATATTTTTTAGCGAAGCCGTAACTCCATTCCTGCCCGGTTTCTGCGAGCTCGAAACGCTTTCGAAAGCATCCTGCAATTTTTCCGATGATCCGTTGATAGATCTGGTGCAATTCTGGCTGGGAGTTGCGAGATCGTTCCATTGTTTCGTTAGAAATTGACTAGGGTGTACGTTTTACTACGGCATTTTTCCCCAATGAGATTAAAGTACGTAAACATAAATATTTTTCTCTGAATAAATTTGTACAATTCAATGGGCATTCTCTTTACTGGCAAGGCAAACAGAATTGTCAATCATTCTCATATTTCTATAATCTCAGGATTTGTAAAAATATTCTTCATTGAAGGTAAAAATAAGATCATTTTTCTCCTATCTCGATCCCCAAAGGACTGTTGTTCACATGATTGTACATTCTTTATACTGCTTTAAATTGCATACGGGAAAATTTTATTATTATTTAGATACCTGCTTCGATACAATAAAAATCTAAAGAGAAACTTCTCCTGTCTTTTTAGTAAAAAAATGATACCGCAGTGATCGGTACAGTTACCCTACGTTTAATTGAATCGTTAATACACAGTAAAATTATAGAATGTGAAATGACGGATCATTCGGTTTACGAACGATAAAATTCGATTCTTTTGTGTGAATAGTAGCAACTCGTTTTCGTCATAAATGCATAAAATCCTCAGTCTATGAATTACCATTAACCATAGACCTGAGAAACCATGTTTGAAAGATAAATGTCATAGCGATTCTACACATCCAAGATATTGAATGATTATTCCGCGCTCCGTCGAAAAACAATGTCGGAAACTCTGGTAACAAACAGTTCGCCGCCGATTCCTTTCTTGCCGCGGCGCAGAACGGGATGGTCTGCTTCACAAAAACGCGATCCTCGATCAGGAAAGTGCCAGCAAATGGATCGCGTTGTTTCGCCGGGCCCGCAGACAATGCCGCGACGCGACAGAAGTCAGCGTCGCGATAATGAAAATGTGCCTTTCGCGGGATAGACGGGGCCGAGGCAAGAAATACTACGACAAAGCCAGGGCGAGCATCGTTTAAGTTGGCGGCTGGTCCCGGCGAAGGCAAAAAACTTGGAAGAAGGATCGATAAAAGCTTCGAGGCCGACACGGCGTTCGCTTGGTCCTGCTAGGACATACGGAGGGTGCGAAGTTCACCGACATCGGACGCGACCCTGACTGAAGCGCATAAAGCACCCCCGTAATGAAAGCGTTCGTGCGAACGACGGGTTCTGTCGAGGCACGCGACCCGCTCTCTCGCTTTCTCCTTCTCGCTTCACAGCCATTCTTTCGACAGATCGTACTCCTCGTCCCTGCTTGAAAAGACAGACGTGTACTTAATGTATTGCAGGTCGCAGCGACTCGGATATTGTTGGCCTTTGTGCTCCGCCACTTCTTTCCGCGATGGATCTTCATCTTTCCTCCCTGTGTTACTCTAACTGTCACTGTTTCCCTCTTTTCGTCGTTTGATTGTTTGCTCGATGCAGTGCAACGGAAATACTTCCTTGGAAAACTTCATTACATCGATGGAATTTATTTAGGGAAATGAACACACACATTGACAAGTTAGGATGTATGATACCGAGTGTAGTTCTCCTTCAACTGAAATTTCAATGAAATTGGAACAGTGCTACCGGTTAGATATTATTTGAAGATGACCACAAGTATGAAAAAAACCGCGTTTTTTTCCAACACCTTGGCCATTTAATTTTACCTTGCAACATCGACCTGATTGCAGGTGGAAGATTCATGGTCACGTCCCAGGGAGACCTTCACATCAGAGCCGCCAGACAAGAGGATGCCAAGGCCACGTACTCATGCTTGACTCTTCACACATTGACCAGCGAAAGGAGAAGGAGCGAGCCTGCAACGCTGACAGTAACAGGCATGATCTGAAATTTATGATTTTTCGTTATCCTTCCTTCAGAAAGTTGCTAGTCGATATCATACTTCAATCAAGAATTACATCTCTCACTTGTTTTCTTGTAAGTTACCACTGTTCATTTCCAATTTTTACTATGAAAACTTGAAACCACCACTCCGGGCGTGCTCAAATTGTGAAACTTTGCAAAATTCTGCATGAGTAAGAAGACTATTATATGGAATCGACGTCAGACCCCCATAGAGCTGCTAATGTGAAAAGTTTCGAAGCTGCCTCGTGATTAATTTCGGATGTGTAATATTTCGAACGAGGTCCTTTGTTTTACCCTCTCGCGCTGTTCACCACGATCAAGGATTAACAAGTACGGGAGGCAAAGCGTGTAAAATTTTAATACTCACCGTGGAATTTGCAGAGACGACCGAATCCAATGCACCGAGACTGATGCAACGGTCCCAGATCGCCATTTCTGCGGAAAGCGGCTCGGACGTTCACCTCACTTGCTCTGCCCAAGGAAACCCGCCCCCGCAATTTACCTGGTATCGCGATGTTAACGGTTGGTTTAACTAGGGGATTGTTTACTGTCTAATCCGTAGCACACAGCAGATTCCATTATCTGACACGATCGCGTGATATCGACAGCGCCCGCACGTTGTCGTCCGTACATTGATAGCGTGACGTTATGATAATGTGACCATTCAGAGTGGATCAACAAAAATATACCAGAATCGCGACATTCATGTTCCTTTCTCTCTTATAAATTATTCTAAATAATCAAATGAATTATGTTTCAGTTCGTACTACATGAAAAAAAATGTTGCATTCATTTCACGTCTACTGAGCTACTTTTTTCAGTAAAAACATGCTGAAAGGCATTGTATTTCTACATTCCAAATTTACTGACGGTTCCTTTAATGGAAATCGAGAAATTAAAATATTTTTTATTCTATATATTTTTAGTGTTGATCTATACGCCAGTTTAATTAAACACATTCTATGTGCGATATTAAAAAGTGAACTGGTCCGCATTCGTACTCTGTACATATTTATATTGTCGGCGAATATCGAGTAATTGATATTTTATTTCTATATTTGTCTTTAATCTAGGTCTGATTAATTAACTTCGATTCACAGCTATAGGACGTTCCATATTTATGCTTTTGTCACGCTGTTAATCTTTGGAATAATCCGCCGGTTTTATCAAGTATTCAAGAACGCGAGCGATTCGCGGCACGCGCTCGCGCGCAGATGTAATATCCGATTCCACGATCCTGTTACCAGGGCTATTAGATTACTATCCTCGGGATCGAAAACTAAAATATAACGTCGACCGTTGACGTGCTGTTTCAGCGAATATTGGTCGCGCGTATAACGCGGGCGGCTGTTGTTGCAGGACACTCGATATCAGTGGAATCATTCGGCCAGCGGATCCAACTCTGGGGCGATTTGATGCAAATTCGTCGCGTGGACGCCCAGGACGCAGGAAGATACATTTGCCGAGCCAGCAATGAGTTCGGCGAGCAGCGGGCGGAAACACACCTGTCGGTCACGTCGAAACTTAACGCGCGGATACAGCCCCGCGTTCAGGTGCGAATTCAGAAACATTTACTTATTTTCTCGCCGAAGCCTATCATCAAGCAACCTAAACCTCTGAGGTTGCTATCAACTTTAGTTCTTTCCTATTGTAATTTCAACACAGACAGCATGAATCGCTAACATCTACCACTTAAAAACAATCATATTATTATATCATTGCGGTACAACAAACTTTTAGAGGTCTCTGTATCCGCGCAAGCTCATGAAACTCCGTTTCATCAGGACCTCACGTCGCCATAGACTTCGTTATCCTGATTGCATCATCAGAACTCCAGGAACAGGCTTCTCATACCTAGCGCACAAATCTTGCAGCTTCCTTCTAGTTTTTGATTTTTCCAATGATCTTTCCGTAGACGATTCCATCTCGCTGCAATTTCGAATGCGGGAATAGAGTCGCGTCTGCGTCTAGCATGATTGAATACGCCGACTGACAGAATCAGGGGAAGAAGAACCGCGTAAATCGTGACACGGGCATTAACTTTCGAGCACGAATCGTTAACCGTCTCCCGGTTATTTACAGACCATCAATTCCGGCGAGTCCGCCACTATGAATTGCACAGTGGAGGGTTATCCGGTCGAGAGCGTCGAGTGGTTGCACGATGGTGTGCCGGTATTGACCACGCAGGACACGAGGATCAGATTGCTGGCTCCTCTGGTCCTCGTGATAGGCTCGGTCGGCCGGAAGGACAAGGGGATGTACCAGTGCCTCGTCAGAAGCGACAAGGAGAACGCTCAGGCCACCGCGGAATTGAAACTCGGAGGTATTCATGCAGATCACCTCCTTATACCAAGAACCATCGAAGACAAAAGTCGCCAATTCACATCAGGCCCATCTGTCTAATCCCTAAAGTTCCGAACTAGTACCTTGCCCATTAAAGTAGCAATGGATCAGCACATCCTGTTCTCCAATTTCTCAGACCCCCACGAATGCGTTTATGTTGAAGGCAAAAAATTTTAGCTACCACAATCCTTGGCATTCCATCTTAGCTACCGACATACTCATTATGTTTAATTATCACAGATACCGTACCGGAGCTGCAATACACGTTCATCGAGCAAGCTCTTCGTCCAGGACCTCCGGTGTCCTTGCGATGCTCAGCGACAGGATCACCGCCGCCATCGTTTACTTGGCTCCTGGACGGAGAACCTCTGAGCGAGATCGCAGCAGGACACAGGTGTGCATCTAGATCGCATCGATCAATATTCCGCTTCTTAACTGGTAACAATGTCCATGCAGGTACGCGATAGGGCAGTACGTCGATCAGTCCGGCGACGTGATCAGTCATTTGAACATATCATCGGCTGGAGCCGAAGATGGCGGACTGTACGCCTGCGTCGCTCACAATACACTGGCCACCGTCGAACATAAAGCTAGATTGAACATTTATGGTAATCCATTTCAAATTTCATAGTTCCATCCACGTTGACTTTTTAAATCCGGTTTTCATCGATTTTGGAAACACGAGTTCAATGGCATACTCATTTATCGATCTATAAACTGAAACACTGTCAATGCTTTTTAGCTTTACCGAGTGTCATGGGTTCCTTTTAGCGTTAATATTGGAAGGATCGTGAGTAGCATTTCGAACAGTCGGAATTATCGACGTATACATCGCGGATGAATAATGACTGGGAGAGGCGAGCACGGAGCGGACGGATTCCGTGGATCATTCAATATGGACGAAGCAGTATTAGAAGGCGTTTCACGTCGATTAATTATTTCAGGTCCACCGTATATCCGATCGATAGGGCCGGTCCGCGCGATAGCCGGTGTCGATACCACCATCGCCTGTCCTTACTCTGGCTACCCCATCACATCCGTCGAGTGGGCTCGCGGCGGTGTTGAGCTTCTCCTTGACATAAGGCACCGCGTTGACAGCGAGGGCCATCTTACCATTGCAAACGTCGATCCTAATGACGCTGGTATCTACACCTGCAAGGTGCGCGCACCGTCCGGCGAGACTGCCAGCAGGGACATCAGATTGACAGTCAGCAGTGAGTATCGAGTGTAGCAGAATAAGCATGGTCCAGCTGCCCCTACGACAATTTTTTTATTGATATCCTGTGCAAAACCATGCTTTCAGATTGTAAGATAATCCCCCAAAATTTTAAGTAGCTAACACCATATTTACGGGTAATATGAGGGTAAACACCCTGAACTTTATCTTCCTTTCTCAGTTGTTCATTAAGATGTGTATTAAGATGAAGAAGAAACGAAAATACTCGAACTTACAACTTGTATTTCATATATTTCTTTCACAATTCTGGGCAAATTATGAAGGGCAGAAAAAAGAAATTTACTGTTTTGGGGGTGGATATATTAGATAGATAAGAGTACATTGGTCTTGAACTTTCAACCAAAACATTTCAACTAAAAAGATTGTGTTGTACAATTTCTATTAATGCAAACGAATTATGATATATTTTCTTTCAAGTCTGGAAAATTGTCAAATTGGATCATTAAAACGTTGCTTTTATTTTATGCTGTTCAGTACGCGTGTTTCATTCGATGTAACATTTCGACGTCGAGACAGTGTCGTAACCGTACACGCTCGCGTTAATAAGAAAGGAGGAACTTGTTTTTCCCCGTGCACAGTCGACCGCGCCGCGAACAAGTCAGGAAGTAAATTGCACACCCGGAAGTATTCGTGTAGCGTTACTTTTTAAGTTTCTCTCATTTGTCAAGACGTTCGGAGGAGGGAAAGAGCCGAGAAACGAATGCGTGGGTAGAAAACGGTAAATTGTAACCAGAAGTTTTTGATCCTCGTGACCGTTGCGACTTTATTACACTGTTTCTAAAATTCTAAAATGATCGTTCACTATTTTTATTTGTTCTAGGTCCTCCGGTTATGAGTCCCTTCAATTTCCCGCCGAACCTGCAGGAAGGTGGCAGAGCACAAGTCACGTGTAGCGTTACTTCCGGTGATCTTCCTATTGCATTTTCCTGGCTCAAGGATGGCGAGAAGCTACCATCTTCTTTACGCGTACGTTGTCTATTCCCCTTCTCTGTAAATAAGATATCAGTTTTGCTTCTGATTCTATCATTTCCTGTGGCAATTTTTGGAAAATTGTGAGCCCAAGATCATTATCTAAATAAACAGAATACAGTTTCCATGTCTTGCATAGATTGTTGTATTTTCAACATTTCTAGAATTTTTTTTCAGTAAAAAAAATTGCATAATACGCACCTATATATATGCTCTTCATATCACCACAGTCTCACAATTTTCTGAATTTCTGCCTTGAATATCTTCCTTTGTCAATCGCACTATCTGTTCCAAAATCGATATACGCTTCGAAGCGTTTGTTTCTTCTTTTAACCCTTTCGCTACAATGGACGATACATCTCGTCACATTTCGTGTATCTTTATTATTGATATTAGTCCACTATCTATCTCCACGATCTATCCAACTATCGCAAAAGGGTAAAACTTTGAATTTCACAGTATTTAAGAATTCTTTTGCAAAATCGAAGACACCAGGAACGAAAGTAGATTTTGCTTGTAGATCGAGGAAAGCGTCGCAGACTTCTTCAGCGTGCTAGTGTTCAACAAGCTCTCCTCAAGGCACAGCGGCAAGTACACGTGTGTGGCAACGAACAGCGCTGCCAAAGTGAACCACACTGCCGAACTTTTGGTGAAGGTGCCGCCGCAATGGATCTCGGAGCCGCAGGACGTGGCCACCCTTCTAGGCAACCCTTTGATCGTCTACTGCGAGGCGAAAGGGTTTCCACCACCGCGGGTCACGTGGCTGCGTGCAAGGGGTCGAACTCCCAATGACTATCAACCATTGCTCGACGGATCCGATGGTAGGCTGACCATACTACCGAATGGATCTCTTTGGACCGCCTCCGCAGGACCTCAGGACGAAGGACACTACCTCTGCAGAGCCAACAATGGTATTGGGTCTGGACTAAGCAAAGTCATCTACGTGTCTGTTCATGGTACGTGATGATCCTCTCTTGGCCGTCTAAACTGGCGAATATTCTGAGAGAAATCTAGTTTCAGTAGAAAATTGTACATCGAGAAACTTACTGTCAATTCGGTTTTGTTGAAAAATGGTCTAGATGGTTCACTCCACTGTCAGTTGTAGAAAGAATCTGTGCAGATATTATCTGAAGTTAAATTTAATATATTTCTGACAGCCTTGAAAAATTTTGCCTATAATATTGTATGTTTAGAATAAAAAGCGGAGAAAAGAAAAAAAATAATGCAGACATTTGGAAAGGGTGGGGAATAATGGTCCTCAGTCGAGAAAATTTTTGCGAGCTCCTTGTATAACCCGGGCAGCATTTCACCGGTTATTTGCGATATTATATCAATCAGCGAATTAGCCAGTTCAAACAGCGAAGTTGTGAGAGCGCAGCCAAAAACTTTGCAGCTTTGCTGCTCGTTTACCAGTTCTGGAGTACTTTATCTCCGCCGTTATATTTGCCCGAATCCTCCACTCGTCTCATCGCTAATTGGCTCCTCCTTATTAATAGTTTTGAAGTGTCCGCGGGCATCACTGTCTTCCAAAGAAACTCGAACGTACTCTGCCAGAGAAAAAAGCCATTGCTGCTGTAGTCGGGTCTCTCTCGACGAAACCCGGCGGAAATAAATTTCATCCCCCGAATTAAAAACTGTTGCCGACCGGCGCGGCGGCGTTTACAGCGTTTCCACTGGAAAAGTCGATCGTTTTTTTTTCCTCGCAACCGATGTGTTTTTCATCGTTCCAGAGCCGGCAAGATTCGAATTCCAGAGCAAAAACGTAACGATCCGTCGCGGCGAGTCCGTCACCCTCGATTGCACCGTTATCGGAGACAACCCGATAAAAGTGCAATGGATGCACAACAGCGACCGCTTGGACGCGAACAACCATCGGCTGAGCATAAGACAGATCAAAGCGGAGAGTGGACTGAAGTCTCAATTATCTATAGACAACAGCGATCGACAGGACTCTGGAGTCTATAGGTGCACGGCTGAGAATGCTTATGGCAGGAGCGAACACCTGATCTACCTGGCCGTTCAAGGTATGCACTTCTGTCTTCGTTCTACTGGCGATAAGAAAGGAATTTCTAACATGCTTCATTACATTGATCCTCAATCGATAAATAGGACCCTTCTGGCGCTCTACGAGTCCTTTTAAACAAATCAGAACATACTTGTGTTTACAATGAATTTTAGTAGCATTTCTTATTTTTACTGGACATATTAAAACTGGTTAAATTGTCAGATATTAGAAAATCTTTCATCTCCAATGTCTGATGTGTCTCTTTAAACCGTGAAATTATAAATGCGACACTATATTTAATCAATATTTAGAATTCAAACGAATAAACCAATATTCTAGATCTTTTATTCAACTATTCCGAGCAGCGCGCGAGTTTTAAATTCGGGATTAATCCGCGATAAAATACCGATTCGCTGAGCGATTTCGCAGCGTCCGGTACAAAACATGAATTCAATTTCCCAGCAGTAACGTTTTGTCCGACGGTTTCGAGTGTTTTCGAACCGTCCGAGTCTTCGATTGAAACCGTTCTGCGTGCCGTTTCGATTTTCAAAAACTATCGATACAAACGCGGCCCCATCCGTTATCCGAACGGACCGAACGGGCGTTAACGAACGCCAATGTTCCCATTCGAATAAGATTACTCAATGTTTTCTGGGTAAACTGATATTTTTCCAGGAACGCGACGCGACTCGCCAACGAAGGGCTTGACTCTCACTCACTCCCTTTCTCTCTCTCTCTATGCAGATCTATATCTCTATACAATTTGTGCTATCTATATACGCTATATCCACATCCACTTTGTGCCCACAGAGAGGCCAGATCCACCGGCCTCGCTGGAAGTCATAGAAATCGGCTCACGATCGATACGATTGCTGTGGAAAAGAGCCTTTGACGGAAACAGCCCGATACGGAATTACGTTATTCAGTATCGGTCCCTGAATCACGGTTTGACGGACGATTGGAACCCAGCGAAAACGCACAATGTCACCTACACACCGGGATCCTCCAGCACAGGGAACCCGATCCATCCGACGCAGAATGGTGCGTACCCATACATTTAATCCCGGACCGAGCGGCTTTGATCGCTCGGACATTCATGCGTTCCTCTGGATTCACGGCGAACGTCTGTTTTATGCTACTTCGTTTAGTCTATTAAAATGGATCGACACGCTCGGAACAGGCTGGTGCGTCGTTCCACAAAAGTTTTTAGCCAATTCGACGGTCAATGGTCATTCAGCACGATTACCGTGGGGAAACACAGACTTCGAGACCGTGCAATTGATCTTAATTCATTATCGCATTTACCGTTAGTGTCGCCATTCAACGCTCTTTCTGAAAAATCGTGTTTTTGTTACGTAAGAAGCGATTGTTCAGCTTCAATCTGGAATTGAAAAAGATATAAGGAAGATCTTAATAAAAATATTGTTGTAGCTGATTTATGTTTTATAAATTGGTTAAACCACTAGTTCCAAATAGTTTTATTTCACAATTATTGAACTGTTGAAAACGTTCTATGGGAATTTATTGAATACTATTATTATTTTATACAGGGTGAGACACCTAAAACTCTCACCGAAAATATCTCTGTTGTTTTTAGTAATACGAAAAAATGTTTCAGGATGAAAATGTTTGATTCATATTTTCCGATATTGATTAGTGTCATATTATAGCTAGTGAAAAGACAATATGTTGACCTTCCAAGGAGTTATTCTTCAAAAAGCATAAGTTAACGTACGAAGACTACATTCATGCTTACCGTACTCTACTACGTTCAGGGAAAAAATGCTTGCTCCTAACAAAATAGTGGATCATTTCAACGGATTATTGAATTTTGGTCCGTCGGCGAGTTAGAGTAAAGTGTCTGTTTTTATGGTATCATTGTGGTTGGATGTGGATGTTTTAACGTGTTACTGTTCCTGTTCAAAGGTTTGTCTCCTTTCGAAGTCGCCAGCGAGAACCAGGAAGTGGCTCTTGTAGGCGGTCTCCATCCCGCTGTGACTTATACGTTTCGCATATTCGCTATAAATTCGATAGACGTGAGTGCACCCACTGACGCCGTGGTGGCGAAGACCCAGGAAGAAGGTAAAATACGTTTCTGTGTCTGCACGAGCTTGAAACAAGCTTACTATCTTACCGAGAGAAGGTTGAAAATAATATCTTTTGATGGCGCAGCGCCGACCGAGTCGCCGCAAAGTATCAAGGTGCAGTCTGCCGGACCTGGGGAACTTATGGTTAGCTGGCAGGTATGAAGTGTTTTCCCGACAATTTATTTTTCGAATATAAAATTTAAATATGTATATTTAGTTACTCGCACTCCATTTGCTACGTAACTGGTTACATGGAACTTTATATGACTGGAACATACATCAATTTTTATTCAATAAAATAACTACTTTAATGAAATATAGATATTTACTAATGTAGTCGACACCTTTGTTTATGCTTAAAGTACTAAATTTAACACTTGAGATTGTAAGTACCATATGCGAGTAATTAAAAGTAAAATGCATAAAAATCTCGGTTGCGGATCTTTATGCAAAATAAAAAAGGTTCTGCATTGATTGTGAAGAAAAAGAAGTAAAAGAAAAATTGATTTTATCCCCTAAAGACTTGATTACATTAAAAACGATATTACAACGTTCTTAAATTTTCGTAACCTCTTACTGTTTTATATTTCACCCGACCAATTTGTTCATAAATGCATGAAGAACCGCAGTCTACTGATCACGAATTAGAGTTGGTAAGAATCGTAGGGAATCACTGACGAGGATTTGTTCGATTCGCAGCCACCCCCAAAGGAGTCCTGCAACGGGGATTTATTGGGCTACATAGTGACGTGGTCGGAGCATTCGTCTTCGACGTCGGGTGTGAACCAAAGCAAAAGTTTAACCGTGAACGGATGGACGACTACCAAGGTGCAACTAACCGGCCTTAGGAAGTTCACCAAGTACGATGTATCGATCAGAGCTTTCAACAGCATAGCCAGTGGCCCGGCTAGTGTTCCCATTGTTGGGACTACTCAGGAAGGAGGTACAGCACTCGACAATTGGCTATTATATTAGGTTACCCTGCGGGTCGTGACGTTTCTTCACACTATCTCCAAGTATAAAATAATAAATGTTCCCAGTTCAGATTTTAATTCTACAAAATATATTATACACAAAGTGTGATAAACAACGACATAACTTATAGAACCATCTAATATATGATATGTTATAACAATAATTATCTTGGATTTATTTATACAGTACCAGAAACTCCGCCAACACAAGTCGCCTGTGTTCCTCTATCTTCCCAAAGTGTGAAAGTTTCTTGGAGCGCTCCCCCACCTCATCAACATGGCGGAATCATTCAGGGCTACAAAGTATACTACCGACCAGTGCTCACTGACAACAGTGAGTAAAAATTTAATGCAGGAAACTACTGAAATTTGCATGGAACGTTAATGTCTTTATAAGAAAAATGAGTAGGAGTAATCTAAAACAGCAAAACCATTAGAAGAATTTTAAAGTTAAAGTAAAAAGAAAATACTTTTCTATTTCACTCCGGTTTGTTGCAATTCAGATAGAAAACTTTTATTTTGGGGAAACAAGAAAGGAGGAAGACCGATTGTTTAAACATTTCAGTGGACATTTCGACGGTCGGCGAAGTGAAGAAGACCTCCAGCGTAGAAACCTACTTGCACACTTTATACAAGTACACGAACTACTCCATCAGGGTGTTGGCATACACCGGCGCAGGTGATGGAGTTCTGAGTCCACCAATTTTTTGCGTGACGGAGGAGGATGGTACGAATCGATCGATCGACCCAATTAATTAGAAGCCTCCGGAGGATGTCTCAAAAGAATCATTCCCTGTTTCTAGTGCCCGGTCCACCGGCTGGCATCAAAGCCTTGGCTTTAACTGCGGAGAGCATATTAGTTTCGTGGTTGCCACCCCTGCAGCCGAATGGGAACGTCTCCAAATACACGGTTTATAGCAGGGAAGCTGGCTCTAGCAACCACAATGCACACACTATGCACGAACCTCCCTCTTCGCCGACTGATACGCTCACTATGGAGCTTAGGGGCTTGGTAGAGAGGTAGAGCAATCGAATTTTGAGAAATGGATTAGTAGAAAATTTAGAAGAATAAAGATAAAAAGATTTGTTTTCTCTTAGGCAACTGTACGAGTTCTGGGTGTCTGCGACCACTGGACTGGGAGAGGGAGAGCCAACACCTACTGTGTCTCAGACTACAAACACCAGAGGTTCGATGAAATTAATGTTTATGTACCTCGAAATCTCATATGTAATTTAATTAACAAATTTTAAGTTTTTTCTTTATGGAAAACATATTGTTTTATTCGTGCAGCTCCAGCTAGAGTGGCATCCTTCTCGCAAATTTTGAGAAGAGCAATCAAGTCTTCGATTACACTATCGTGTCTCGTTGTTGGAAATCCTACGCCTCGTCCAATGTGGAAATTTCGCAATGGCCCAGTCTCCACTGGCCGTCATTACGAGCTGACGGCTGACGGCCATCTTAACATTCGTGGTCAGTTTCATGATTTACTTAAAAAAAAAACTGAAGATTGTAAAAATGAGGATGTAAGAATGAGGATGATCAATCGTTTAGGGTTGGAGCAATCGGTGGCCGGAAACTACAGCTGTTCAGCCACTAACCTCTTCGGAGATGATTCAATCACCTACTCAGTGGTCGTAGTTATGCCACCCAGGGCACCCTCATTGGAACTGCAGTATACCACAACGAATAGCATAAGACTTCGATGGAGCCACCCTAACAGTGGCGGTGCCACTATTCAAGGCACGTTAGAGAAATTCCACACTCGACAACAAACTAAAACTTCTAAGAAACTGCAATTAATAGAGTCTTTATGGACTTCATTAGGCTACGTGTTGAGCTACAAAAGGGACCAAGGCGGCTGGGAAGAAATCGCGTTATCGCCAGAACAGTCAGAATTTATCTTGACAGGGTTAAAATGCGGTTCCTCCTATTTGGCGCACTTGACAGCGCATAATCGAGTGGGTACTGGCAATCCGAGTACTCCCATAAGCGCGACTACCAAGGGAACTGGTAATGCAGATCATATTATTAATCCTGCTAGTAATAGTTTCTTTATACCATCTGTATTAAAAAATATTTCTACTTCATGATTATGTTGATAACAAGACAATTTCGTTGATTTTATCCACAGCCCCCCTGCTACCAAAAGACAGAGACATAATCACCGCCAACGGCACCTCCGTCAAGCTAAACTTACTATCCTGGCCCAATGGCGGCTGTCCCATACAATATTACACCGTAGAATACAGAAGACGAGTCAGCACCGAGCCATGGATCCTAGTAGCGAGTCGAGCGACAGAGAACCTAACCATAAGAGACCTAAAAACCGCCTCGTGGTACAGCCTGCGTCTGACAGCTCACAACGACGCTGGATCAACGCAGACCCAGATGGAATTCGCGACAACCACTCTCAGTGGCGTTAGTATAGGTCCTCCGAACGATTTTATCATGGAGGATGATGTGAAAAAAGCTGTACCCAATCAGAAAGTCCTCTACGTGGTCGTGCCCCTCGTCTGCGCTATTGTGCTCATCATCTCGGCCGGCATTTTGGGATATGTAATGCTAAAGCGTAGTGGAAGGTACTTAAACAAAACATTTTATTTTATTCAGAATTCACTTATTTGTTTGCCTGAAGGCAATTTTTCTGTCAAAGAGAAGAGTGTGTTTCTTCTAGTAAAACAATTTTCAGTCTGCCATATAAATTTTGTTATTTTTAATGGTTCTTCTGAATTTATCAGGGTTGAACAGGATGAGACATGGATTAAAAAGGTAACATGAATGTGTTTCCAGGGCAAATTATTTAGGAGAAATCCTTCCCGGACAACAACAGAACCAACAAACAGGATTGGGATTGGTCCAGCCACCTCAGCATCAGCAACACCATAATCTATCCAGCTGTATGTCCACTGTGCAATTAAAGTCCACAGCTGAACGCGATAATAGGAGGAATCATCAGGTTTACACTAGCTCGCCGGTGAAGCAGGAGAACCACAAGCCGAATGATCATGGATCGGGTATGTGGACACTTTGAACTCGTTACATCACTATACCTAGATCAATTTACGCAAAGGATAATACAGCTTCCATTAAAACGATGATGTGCCTATCCGGACGCATTGAAGAGAGTGTAGAATAGCTTTGAAACACTCTAGCAAATTAGTGACTTTGAAACCCAGTACACAAAAAGTTCGAGGAACTAGAATTTGCCATTTCCCTTGCAGAAATGTACGAAATCAGCCCGTACGCGACGTTCAGCGTCCCCGGAAGAGAAAATCGTTCCGTAACGACAGCGACGCTCGATTACACGATGCACTTCAAAACGTTCGGTCATTCTGAGAACGAGGACACCAACACGATCGACTACGAACGGTCCACCGTCGATTTCGAGGGGTAACAATGTTTTCTTTCGATTCCTCCGCGTCTCCAAATGCATGAATCTTGACCAGCGAATGCAGAAAACTGCTGAAATTTTATTCGCGAGATTTTTTCCACGCCGTCCACTAAAATTGTATCAGTGGGTAAGATAATAATTCCTACAGAAGATGAAGTTAATAAAGGCGACGGAAAGAAAATAGAGGTATTGCGTTTAAATACTTTTTAATATATACAAGGCAACTATATTCTAAAGACATCTTACAAATTTTTCATTGATGTAGTCTTTTTTGCGTCTGGATAGCGCTTTCTGTAGTCTGATACAGTATGCATTATAAATTGTTTTTTTCTTCATTTTGTGATAGTATAAGTTTATTAAAATAATACAATTTTAGGGGGCGGCGTGTTCAAAATTTCATAGTTGAAAAATAATGTCCACTCTAATGCAGAGCCCCTCGCTTGACTTCCGCTCCGAACCCCTTTCTCTTCCTCCTTCTGGTGTTCTTTCACGCGCAGGTCCAAAATGTCAAGGTGGCACAAACAACGATACTTCCCAAGCATCGCGGAAGCCGAGAGCAATCTGCGATCCAGCCGGCAGGGATCCGGAAGCGATACATCCGGAAGTCCTTGCGGAGAGTGCAAGCTGCAAGGCGCGTGCTACAGGGTGCCTGTCAAGCCTTGCAGAGGTAAGTCGAACATATTTTACCATTCACGTGATACTGTGTAGTTTAATTTAAAGAAAGCATCAATGACGTTGCAATGTTGTTCATCAATCCCTTGTGCCAATTTAATGAGTTTTTTGGTGATTCTCGAAAAGGGCGACGTAAAATTTCTAACTAACTTTCTTGTTGTGATTGAACATTTGCAGATGTGTTCTCACGAGTGGAGTCGAGTACAGAATCAAACAACGAAGGTTCACCCTCGCTTGCGAGACGACGAAGCCGACAGCCGAGCCGGTCCACTCGCAGGTAGCCAAGGTTTGTTTGTTTCCACATAGCACTCAGTCCTGATTATGTTCAGTATTTGTATTATCACGGTCTGATCGGTCTCGTGTCGGCGTGCAATAACAAGATAATGGAAAAATGTAGACCCCGGCATAATTCACACCAATGTCTTCGCTGAACCCTCGTATGAAACTTTGTCTCCATTTGCACACCTTCTTGTGAACGATTTTGGAAGGACTTTCACGCTAAATATCTTGCAGCTTCAGCTTCCCTTTCTATTGTGCTTATTGTTTTTCTTTTGCTCCAACCTGATCCTGAGCGACTACTTTTTCCGTTATCAACGCCAGTATACGATGGCTCGAAAGAGTGTTCAGGAAAGCACAATCGTTCCTTTCGTGATAATTTTATGCAGAAACTTGTTAGATTCATATAGCTCGGCTTTTGTAGTGCTTCAGATATACGCGGAAGTGTTAGGCTGGTTTAAAACAGTTAATCATATGTCGTTAAAAGCCAATGAACATTAACAGCGTCACGTTACAGTAGAAACAACAAAAATGACTTTTCAAACATTATCCTATCATCGTTTACAAATAAATGATTAATGTCAACTGGTTTGTTTAAGTACTAAAAAATCTGGAGTGTATTAATAGTGCATTTATCACGAAAACTATGAGTGCACAGATGCTTGTTCGAGGCAATCGTGCTTCGTACGAGTCAATCGACGAATAATAGCCGATCGTGAATTCTACCGGGCCGATATTTTGTTTTCCCATGGGTTCCACGAAGGAAATTAATTTGAATCGATTCCACCAGCAGAATTCTATCGAGTACAAAGCGAACCCTCGACGAAATCGGTTCAAGTTAATTTGCAAGCTCGATCGGATCCGAGTACACGGGTGACGAATGAAATCTTCTTGTTGGCGTGTTTCTTTTTTCTCACTGTCTCTCTGTCTCTCTGCCGCAATTAATCCATCTATTTTCCTAAGACGTTTCCCTCTGGTCTATTTGTGCGTAGTTCGGTGGAGGACATGACGTTGTTGCCGCCAAGCGGGTTTAGCGACAGCCGCGAATTGAGCCACGTAGAATGTGACCGTGATCGCGATCGAGATCGTGACCGTGACCGTGACCGTGATCGTGATCGTGATTGGCAAGGTCTGTCAGCCGGGACCCGCCACGGCGGCAGCTTGGGTAGACTGCCGATCGAGGCCGTCGAATCTATGCTCGCTAGGTATCGACACGAACCTCCGTAGATCGTAGTAAGCTGACACGTTGAGATTCATTTCTTTAACACTTAAGGAGTCGCATGCATCCCGGCGTGATCGAAAAACCAGTATTTATTCATTCGAAAGACACGAATTTTCCTCGTCGTTCCTTACTAACCTTGATCTGGTTTGTTCAGTTTTATCCGTCCTATAGGTTTGCACTTGCAACATGCATTTCAACACACGTTTCGATTCTATGTTCCTTATAAAATCACACGGTACCGCTTTATGTAGAAAATTGTACATCGATTCACATTTTTTTCTCCTCATTTTGTCCCCCACCAATCTGGATAAACAATCTGGGAACCTCGTGAGCAAGATTAAAGAGAATCGTTGAATCAGAAACTTTAATTTTCAATCATTCATGCCAGTCTGTCGGAAGACGTTTACTGTTGAACTTAGTACGCATTGAAAACAATCTCGAACGCAGCTCTGTGCTTTTTGAACCGCCGGATTGTATGTGTCTCTTCAAGTAGCACCAAATTTTCTTAGTTACCTACTGTACCCCATCAAATACTGCTTAGTCCAAAGACAATAGAGTCCTAGTGAAAGTATCGCACTTACTAGTAAATTGGTTGGAAGTCGAAAACCTGCTGACTAACATGGAACACTAGATTCCAATTACTAGCAAGTGCATACGATCGTTAAATCGATGTACTACGAACTATCGCAGCTACAAACGATCCTCTTATACTTCGTTCCAGGTACCAGCAAAGGAAGGAGCAAGAGAGGCAAGAGTTCACAATTCACGTATGATCGGGACTAAAAGAATTCTGGCGGAAGGATTCGTGGAATGTAAATGGAAAAGACTGTCTATAAGCTCGCAGACTGTCAATGGGAGACTGTGGCTGTCGACACCCATTTTCCGCGAGTGCCACGGTGTAAAAAGGGGATTACAGAGCTGCTTTGGCAACGATCAATCACGCTGGGAACGGATGACAACATCCCTAAAAAGACGGCCGTTTTAATCGTAGAAACGTTCGAGAACAGAAAATAAGTCTGCACCTAATACTGCCGTTACGTTGGACGCCATTTTGCGTTGCCCACGACCAAAAAATGCACGACCATTTTGCGTTCGCTAACGCACGAAAGTACGAGAAACAAGAAGTCCCGGAAACGATCAGAGCATCCCAAAAGAGAAAACTCGGTTCGCTGGCCTGACGTTAGGAAACAAGTCAATTTAGCGACGCGAATAATGAATTACATTCGAGTATAATCGTTCGTTGTATAGCATAGATCCCGTGTGTACGTCGGTCACGCTGTTACAAACCGCGAGACGATCGGTTTAAACAATCGTCGATCGAGTTTTCATTGATTTTCCTCAGTCAACGATCGAGTTCGTTGACGAACAACCATTTTCCCTCGAGCTCGACTGCCGTAAAATCGACGAAATGGCCGACGAGGCCTCAGCTCGAGACCGAGGGCCAATTGTATACAATATTCCTAGTTATCGGCATTAACGGGGCGTAATTGTACGTCTCGATCTCTTTCCTTTGATCAAAGTGATTCCGTTGATCGCTCGTTTCGTAGATTATCAAATATTTATTGAGCGCGTCGATCCGCGCGGAGTTGCGGTCTGGAGCGAGGCGTGTGATCGGGACAGAGATACTAGCTACTAAAGTGTATATACATGTAAGCAACATATTTAGAGAATGGATAAATTATCGGTATAAAGCAACACCACGGTCATCAATCGCGCTGTACAACAAACTTTAATTTTACCACGGACTACCGACTCTAAATTGTGCATTTTAGGCGTCCTTTCCACGATGATCATTTTCTAAATGCATTTACGTACTTTTAAGATAATCTTAATCGATTCATGCTCTTCGGGAGAATCTCTAGAACGATTTCACGGAAGAAACAACCGCGTGTCGATTGCTGTTGAAGCACAACACATCTTTAAAGATGCCTCCCTCGGCAAGCGGGGGATAAATGAAAATGCTGATTTCGTCAGCGCACAAAGAGGAAATGCCTATTCAAAGTTGGTGGTCCACGATGTTGTACAGTGTTAAAGGTACCTAACTTTAAGGGCCGTTTTGTAACATAGCTATTATAAATAATAGAACGTGCGACCTTTTGCGATCTTTGCATTCGAAGTTTTTCTAAATTAGATCGTACTATTCGTTCCGGGCGGAATTGTTTGAAATGCGGAGAAGCAAAAGGTAGAATGTTGCTCGAAAAAGTGGGAGAACCGGCGTCGATCGAAGACGATCGACGATCTGTAGATCAGCCGACGTTTCTCCGTTGCACAGACTGACGTGGGTGAAACTCCGGTCCCCGTGAATCGTTCTCGGGACCGAGGCCGATTGACTACGCTTACGTTCGTTTCTGCCAAACATTTCTTCGTTCGAGGCTATTGCCTCTCGATGATTATGCTATTCGCAACGAAGCACCGGTTTCGAAATTCCAAGACAAGGGCATACTTCGTTATTTTTTCCTCGGGAACAGAGAACGAAAGACTTACCCGAACAATTTCACTCGACGTTCACTTTCCGCAAGGTACATCTTCATCTCGAACAGACTGGATCACTTTTAGAGTTTAAACACCGTGTGTTAACGTTAGGAGGGGACGTGAAGGTGTCATGGGGGAAGATTTTTGTGTCCGACCTGATAAGCTCCGGATCAATGCATCGAATGCGCCACTAGTCCGAGCTTCAGGGGAAAGTAGCTGAATATGGATGGCATTTTGTTTTCGGAACGTCATGCTTGTGAATCTATTGCTACGGACAAAATATTTTATGAGTATTTGTAGGAATTTGAGAGACTTAATCTCTTTTTAAAATTTAACTTCATGTAGTACTTCTAATGATTCCTAAAAAAATATAAACTAGCCAGATACTAGATATTTATTTGCCAGATTCTTAAAGCTGGCACTCTTTCACGTTACTTTGCTACTCCACGTCCGGCCACTTTCCTCTACCATCTTAATTTATGATAGTAACTGATAAACTGCCAGATCAACTTCATTTGAACGTCTCGAGATTGCGTCTTCGATTTCCGAAGTTCCTCTATTGCTGACATTCGCTAACGCGTGAACGAGCATGTCGAAAGTTCTTCCAGCGGTACTCGAATTTGTAAACACTTTAACTTTTTGACTCTGTGTCTTGCTATTGCGGATGCGAATGTATAATATATTGTAACTTGTGAACCACGCGGAACTGTACCGAGAAACCCGAAAATCCTGCAGGGTGTACTTGGAAGAAATTGAAAACGAAGCGAAGCAGAGTATGCCCTCTCGCGAATGAACGGTTTATTAATCTGTACAGAATGTGATGGACACGACAGCTTCCAGGATGCGATTGAGTAATAATTTAATTAGCTTAAGAACGAGAGCGGAAACCGTGATTTCTGATCGGTGTTTTGGTCACGGCCGGGAATTGTGACCGTAGATAGAAAAAGATCGGGATATTAGGAGAATTTGTTCATTTTTTCTCGTCTTTCTGTTTTTCGTTCGGATGAGGAACGCCTGCGTGAATGATTATGTGTGATGCATAGGAGCTCGTTGGGCAAGCCCAGCTGCGGACGAGCAAACTATTTGTACATGGAAATCGTGAGACACTAGACATTTATGTATCATATCCTCGTATAAGTTATAAGTATTCGTGGACGAAACCCGATGAATCTAATCGTCGTCCATTATGGTTCAACGCGGCGGATGCGGAGTATAAACAAAACAATCGAATGTCGTAACAAAGTGTCAAACTTTCAGATGGTATGTTAACTCAGCTTGTTAATAAAGAAGGACAGACATTTATCCCGCGCACAGTTACTCACTGCATCTCCTTAATAAGCTAATAAGCGTGCGACAAAATTTTTATTTTATGTTAAATCAATTCGAATCGACCGCCATACAGCGCCGGAGGCGCTGCTTATGACGAAGTTCGGAGCTATCTTTAGGCTGCATGCAGCGCCATTTCGTGTAGTGGCAAAACGCTCAAACTATCAGCCAAATATTAGTTCGTGAGTCAACGTCGGATGACGCTAACGGCTCATTTCAGAAAGCTTCCGAACTTCGCCGTAAGCGGCGTCTTATAGCGGTGTATTTAAATGAAGATCTTGCCACAATTTGCATTGTGCTTTATGGCAAAACCAGCAAGAATCATTAAGATTCTTTGTTATAAATTATTTATTACAGTTAAATATATTACAAAAAGTAGTATTTATTTACTGTTTAAATATTTCGAATAATGATTTACATTTACAGTTCTCTTGAGGCAATGATTACGACACTGCTGGCACCACATACAATAATTGAAACAATATTATCCTTTGATAACTGCAATTGGTCGTAACTTTATGCACTTCCGAGATATGCCTGCTTCATGACACGTGTTTACAACGTCCGTTACATTTTTATAGGATTCCGGTGCTTCCTCCATTACCAGTTTCGGTGATGCGACTCTTATAGATATTCCCTGCTGTTCTAATTTCTGTAGGACTTGCATGTAATCTATATTTCTCCGTGATTTCGCTCGAGACAAAGCGCGCCCCTGAAAGCAATTTTCCATCAGTATTTGTTATATCATGCTGTAAGTAAAAAATATTGATACTTACTGCACCGTGACAAGTCGAGCCGAAGGTCTCCTTCATACCCTGTTCAGTACCAGTTAAAACATAACTGCAAGTTCCCATGGTACCACCAATCAAAACCGGCTGACCCGTAAGTTGATAGTCTACTGGAATCAAGGGATGATGGGGTGGGAACGCTCTCGTGGATCCCTGAAAATATTAATTTTTTACGAAGGTCAATCAAACGTGTTTCTGACTAGAGTATAATATAGTTAAGTAAATTACTATTTCTTCATTTACCTTCCTGTGAACCAAAAGCGTCTTCTGTTTACCGTCGACCATGTGTTCCTCCACTTTCGCAATATTATGTGAGACATCGTATATAACGTGCATATCTAAATCATCGGGAGACATTCTGAACTGTTTTGCAAAGGCTTGACGACTGAGGAATGTCATGGAGCTTCTGTTAACCCAAGCGAAGTTGGCAGCTGCTGCCATGGCTTTCAAGTAATCTTGACCTTCTTGAGATTTAATGTGAGCACAAGCTAGCTGCCTATCATTAGTTTCAATATTATCCCTCTTCATAGCTTTCTCCATTTGAACAAGCGCATCTATAAATCAGGAAGAAAGCATTAAAAATTGATACTATTACAAATAATGTTACTTCTTCAATGAATCTATTACCGGTGGCAACTTGATGGCCAAATCCTCTGCTACCAGAGTGAATCATAACACAGACCTGGCCCTTCTCTTCTATTCCCATTTTACATGCTGCCCATTTGTCGTAAATTTCATCTACCACTTGAATCTCAGCATAGTGATTCCCTGCTCCTAAGGTGCCCAGCTGAAAGACATGTTGTTGCAATTGTTGTTCACATTAAATAGACCTATTAGCCTTACCTGTGGAAGTCCTCGCTTCTTAGCCCTCATGGATACCTTCGAAGAGTCTGCGTTCAGCATTCTACCATACTCTTCGCAATGTTCCTTATCTTCTGCCCAAATGTAGCCTGTGTACAGTTAAGAAACAAATTGTGTTGCTTCAGAGTAGTCATTCGAGTGCTAAGGGTTATCAAAAGTGGTTAGTTTTAATAAACCAAGGAAATACCTTCTCTGAGAGACCAATCCATGCCCATTTCCAAAGCTTCCTCCAAGTCCCTGGCATTCATTGGTATGATTCCTTTAGAACCAACGCCAACAGGGATGTGATCAAACATGCTTTGTGCCAGTTGCTCCTATTAATTTCATTCAATTATATTTAATCCTACGATATGAAACAAATAAATGAATATAAAGCGGTACCTTCACAGGCAACACATCCTTCTCGTACAGATTGGTTCTCAACAAACGTACACCGCAATTAATATCAAATCCTACTCCACCAGGGGATACTACTGACTTAGGATCGTCCATGTCAAATGCTGCCATATTGCCAATGGCAAAACCATAGCCAGAATGAACGTCTGGCAATCCAATAGATCTCCAGACAATTCCAGGAAGCGCAGCTACATTAGCGATTTGTTTCACTCCTGGTAGAAAACCTCCTATTGCACCGGGTCGGCAGGAATTTTTTAATTCATCCAACATTAAACGTTCCAGTGTTTTGTTTACATAAAAAACACCTTCCACCTAAAAGACAAGAAGAGGAACATGTAGAATCTTTTATAGAAAATGTAAATAAAATACATACATTCATATTAGGTTGAAAACCTTTCTTGATCCTCCAACAATTATCATTTATCTTTTCTAAATACTTCAATTCTTCGTTATACTGCCTGACTACCATTTTTGGAGTAAATGTAGATCTTACGTCTGTGGAGCTCTGTGAATAATATTGATGTTTTACAACTAAATGAAACTCGAATAATATACGTGCTATTCTTTGATTATTATTATAAAATCTATCAGTGACAGAAATCAGCCGGCGAGTGCGAATGTACCAGTAACCACAGAATGAGAGAACTATCGTTTAGGGTTACGGTATCTCCAATTTTTGCTCAAACGATAGGCCTGCTCCAAGTGGACCAAAACCTAATCTATTCCTCATAGGATGGTCTGCGGGTAATAACTGTAGTAAAAATGAAGTATACGGAATATTCAGTTCTTACTATATCTCGTCTGTGCTAATACGCCTAAATCCGCGAATTATCGGTAATATTGAGCGCGACACCGAAATGGTACGGGAATTGACGAGATAATGTTAAAGACTGCCAACCTTATGCAGTGCTGAGATATTGTGCACAGGCAAAGAGTATGGATACAACAAGAAACAATACATAGAAAGAAAAATACTTTGCAACAAAACTCTCCGAGCTAGTCTACATTCTTGTTAAAAATATTTAGAATATAAGTTATGTACATGTATAGTACGAACATTTTATGTATGAATCTGCAATGCATAAATAAAGACAATGTAATAACAAAGAGTATCTCCGTATATATATATATATATTGAACCACCAACTTTTCCCGAACTTCCGACTTGTCGTTGAGTTATGCCACTGAACTTTCGAAAAAATTATCGGCTGTCTGGCTTGTCGTTGAGTTGCACTACTGAATTTCGTGCCACCTCCTTCGATATCATGTTCTCCTAATACAAAACTCAATTTTCGCCAATTTTCGACCGTCTGGCTTGACGTTGACTTATACTACTGAATTTCGTGCCACCTCCTTCGCTATCATATTCTCCTAATACAAAGTTGAATTTTCGAGGTTTTCGAAAATTTTCCGAAATTTTTGGATTTCTACTAGGAGAACATGATAGTGAAGGAGCTATCTCAAAAATTAGTAGTATAACTCAACGTCAAGCCAGACGCTCGAAAAATTTGGAAAATTCAGTAGTACAAGTCAACGTGAAGTCAGCCGGCCCAAAATATCGGAAAATTTTCGAAAACCTCGAAAATTGAGTTTTGTATTAAGAGAACATGATATCGAAGGAGGTGGCACGAAATTCAGTAGCGCAACTCAACGACATGCCAGACGGTCGAAAATTGGAAAAATCTCGAAAATAGAGAAAGTATTAGGAAAACATGATATCGAAGGAGGTGGCACGAAATTCAGTAGAGCAACTCAACGACTAGCCGGACGGTCGAAAATCTTCGAAAACGAAGACTCTCCTAATACAAAACGTAATATTTGTCTAATTCGAAACATTTTTCTCTATTCACGAAGATGTTGAACTTATTTTATACAGTACATAGGGTGGGGCAAAAAGAACACATTAAGTGTTGCATGTAATATTCTTTATTTTTTACTTATAAAATTACAATATTAACCGTGTATCGTGTTCAGATGAGAAAAAATGTCCTCAGTAGGAATGTGGTGACGTAGTTATGAATTCGCAGCCGATTGGATCACAGTGGAATGGGAACGCCTTGCTCCACGCGCATTTCCGTCTCTAACCGAAATATGTATTGGCTAGAGCGCTCGCACCTACTGTGTAGCAGTAGCATGTGACATGAAACATGAAAATCGAGACTATGGAAGCGTTAGAATTGCGTTCATATTAGCACCTGCAAGATACTATTAAAGACTGCCAGACTCTGCTAGCTTAAAGTAAATTCAGATACAATTTAATAAAATATATTTTTATATTTTACAAGTCTTAAATTCTATTTAGTGTAAATTGTAAATGAACAGCTATTAGATCGATATTACCTTCTATTGGTAGTGTACTAGAAGTTCTTACAAATAGGGTCTGCCTTGAGTTATTCAGCGACGTAGGCAAGTGGGTCCAGGCACCGACGAGATACTATTAAAGACTGCCAGCCCCTGTGCTATTCAGCGATACCAGTAAGCGGGCGCGACTGGGCGCGGGGATAACGTGGAACTTACAGTGATCTGATATACCACACCGCTAAAAGTTCCACCACCGACCAGATACTTGTCGTCAAGCAGAAGAAGAATGATGTAGTAGAATGCTGACATTACTCATTCTGTAATTGCCTTATAACACTATCGCCAACAAGATACTACTTCGTCGGTATTGGTGGTTCCGCACTCTTTACCTAAATATAACCAGAGAATATATGACAGTGTTCACGCCCGGGGTGAACTAGCTCGAATAATACATACATTTTGTTCTGAAGGAAGGTGAAATTGCAAAATGTTATGGAAGACAATAGGTACAGGAAT